>JANVCC010000022.1:13681685-14026148 GCA_025345505.1 Todiramphus chloris collaris
GGGGGGGGGGGGGAAGGAATCCGTTACCAGCGGGCGCAGCTCAGCGCTCTCTCCAGCCGCTCCAGCGCGGCGCGGGTGCAGGCCCAGGAGGAGCCGGGCAGCGCCATCGCGGCTGTCTGCCCGGGGCGGGCTGGCTGCCGGAAGAGCCCCAGAGCACCGACCGCACCGCTTCCCGCCGCCGCGGCTTCAAAACCCCCGCCCGGCCCCGCTGCGCAGGCGCGGAAGGGCGCGAGCCCAGCAGCAGCGCGCCCTCGGAGCCGGGCGGCGCGGGCAGCGCAGGGGCGGGGCCGCCCCTGAGGGGCGGGGACAGTGAAGCTGGGGCCGGAGATGGGCTCGCAGGGTCATGGAGTCATGTTGGTTGGAAGACACCTTTAACATCATCAAGGCCAACCATTAACCCAGCACTGCCAGGTCACCACTAAACCTTGTCCCTCAGCACCGCACCTACACAGCTTCAAAACCCCTCCAGGGATGGGGACTCCACCACTGCCCTGGGCAGCCTGGGACAGGTCTGGACAACCCTGTCTGTGAATAAATTTTTCCTCTTGTCCAACCTAAACCTCCCCTGACACAGCTTGATGTGGTTTCCTTTTGTCCTATTGCTTGTTCCTTGGGAGAAGAGACCGACCCCGCCTGACTCCAACCTCCTTTCAGGGAGTTGTCAAGAGCAAGAAGGTCTCCCTCGAGACTCCTTTTCTCTGGGCTGAACAACCCCAGGACCCTCAGCCGCTCCTCAGCAGACTCATGCTCTAGACCCTTCCCCAGCTTTGTTGCCCTTCTTTGGACCCCAGCACCTCAATGTCCTTCTTGGAGAGGGGGGCCCAAAAGTGAACCCAGGATTTGATGTGTGACCTCACCAGTGGCAAGTCCAGGGGGATGACCCCTGCCCTAGTCCTGCTGGCCGCACTTGTACTGACATAAGCCAGGATGCTGATGGCCTTTTTGGCCACATGGACACACTCTGGTTCTTATGCAGACAAAATATGAGGAACTGAGATACCTCAATAGCATCAAAATCTATCAAATATCCGCACAAGATGCATATATGTCCTTCCACTATCTGTTGATCTGTAATGAACACGTCTAGTACAGCACAAACTGCTCCTACCCAGAGGAGGTCTGAAACAGATGAATGGCCACAGCATCATGATGCTGAGGGACTCTTCCCCTCATGCCTGGCACCCAGCCCAGACAGGGCACCCATCCCATGCCAATGACTTTTCACCTCAACTTTAAAAATTTAATGTTCTTCTCCCTCACCCATTCAGCAGGTTCAGTCTGACAGAGATACTTCACCAGTCATGGGTTTCAAGGGTGTTTTTTAGCTCAGCCTGTGCATCCAGCAGCACCTTGGAGTTCCATACAGTCTCCCGCTTTTTACAGGTTTCTGGTTTTGAGGTGCTGCCTCCATAAACGCAGCCCCCTCCATCCCTGTACGGTGTAATTACTGAAGCACATAAAGCAGTTATAGTAGGAATTTATCACTTTCAGGTAGAAATACTCCTGGCCAAATAAAAGATAGAGCAGGGACGCCAGGAGCGATTTATAACAGGCTTACTGACATTTCGCATCGAGAGGCTCCGCCGGTGAATAAGCATCAAGCCATAAATCTCAGAGCAAACATGATTAAAGTGAGCAAGTTATTCTTTGAAGGAACTTCATCGTAAAAGGATGCGATGGCGCGGAGCCACAAAATTTGGTTGGTGACAGTGTTAGAAAACAGCCATCAGAGCTGTGGCCTGGCAGCCCATCTGAAATTTTGGCAGTGTTTATCATCCCATGTCTCCCTCTGTTTGCTTCCTGTGGGTCGATGGTCTCCCCTTGTCCCAGCTCATCAGCAGTGAGCAGCGAGATGTTGGGTACCGCTGCTCATCTGAGCAATGGCAGCCTGATGAGAGGGACTAATTTGACTGCTGGTGCCAAAAGCGGTATTTTCCACAGCTCTTACGTCATCTGGAGAGAAGGACTTCTACTCAGATGGTGTTAAATCAGGGCTGAAAACATTTCTTAATAAGTTGTCCTTGTCTTCCAAGAAGGAGGTTCTTCGGTTCTCAGGTTTTACACTCCTCTGCTTCAGTGGTTTGTTCCCTCTGCATTTCCTGAACACTGGGCGTGGTTTAAATTGGGATTTTAATTTTTTTTTGCTTTATTTATGGAAGATTGAATACTTATCTTTGCTACTAATATTACCCAGAGTCAGCAGCACACAGGATGGGACACTATGAAATCTCACAGCTCCATGGATCGGAGAAAACGTGCTGCTGTTGTCTGGGGCAAGCTGATGTGTCTCAGGGTGAAACACCTTTTTAAAATGAGTGCTGTTGTATCTCCTAACCTGCAAGACCCCAGCAAACACCGTCTTGGCTTTCTCTGCACTCATGATAACTCCTCAGCCTTACCCATGAGAAAGAAACCTGTGGTGGGTCCAAAGGGTTAAACAACAGCCCATCCTTTGGTGCTTTGCAGGTGACTCTGTCCTCGCAGAATCACCCGAGCTGCGAGGGAGGGAGGTGCCCCCATCCCCATGCCTCTCCTTTTCACATAGGGGAAGGCTGGTTTTGTTGTCATGGACAGCACTGCAGCTGCAGCTGTGTGCTTGGATCCAGCTGCAAAAAAAGCAGTTGTAGCTCTGTAATAGGCTGTTGTTTTCTGGTTCTTGGGAACCTCCCCACTGCATTAATAACACCCAGCAGAGTTCCCTTTGCTTGTGGCCTGTCACCCCTGGCACACCCTGGGACTGGTACCTCTGCCATGGAGGGGAGCAGCTCTGGGGCAAGAAACAATGTTTGCGGAGGTGAGTGTGGAAGAGAATAAAAACCAAATGCAAACAACACCTTCTGAAGAGACACATTCCAGATGCTCCCCGGCAGCAGGTGGGCTCAGGCATGTTTCTGGCAGGAGCATCCTCATGGCATCCTCCTTGCCTGTCTTGGAGGAGGAAAGGGGCAGGGAGAGGTGCCCTGGGCCCTGTTCTGCACAAAAGGGAGCTTGTTTCCAAGCCCAGCAATGTGGGGCACCGGCACATCCCGTGGTGCCCCTTCGCATCTTTGGTGTGTGCACCAAAACCTCTGGAGGAAGGAGAGGAATGACAGCGGGGGAAGCAGCTGGACAGGGCACCCTCACTCCTTTCCTTGGGCTGCAGGGGACAGAGCTGGGACAGGCATCTGCTCCCTCATACTGCCAAAGTGAGGGTAAGCTCACAAACTAAATTGAAACAGTCATTTCTCTCTTGAAGAATGACAGGTGCAACCTTAACATCCTATTCTCTCATACTTGTCCACTGTGTGCTCGTCCTGTGCTCCAAAACAGCACCCAGCATTCCTCAGTGCAGCTGGGTTACTAGAAGATGGTAAAAAGCCTTGCTGCCAAGATGAAACTTTAATGCAATTTGAAGCATTCAGTGCAGGTTACAAGCAACACTTGATCCATAGATCTCTTGAGTCAACCTGGCATTTATGCTCACAAAATATGAGATGCCAATATACACTGTACAGGACAATAAACCAGATAAGTGCCTCCTCTTCCTTTCCTCCAGCTGAAATATGTTTAGTGTCCCTCTCAATAAATCCACGTTTGGGTGTGTTGTCTCCATTGTGCAGAGGCATTATGTGTGAATTTGCAAACATTTACCACTAAGTTAAAGGGAGGCAAAGCACTGCCCTGGGCAACCAATGCTTAACAAATACTCGTGTTTGAGAAAGATGTAAAAAAGTCACGAGTGATTCATTCTCCCTAATTCTATAAAGGTTAAGGGGTTGGTGCTCTTAGAAATCTAAGAAACGTCTTCCTCTGCAGTGAATTACTGCAACCAATTGGGCAGTCAGGAGCAAAAAAAAATGATGCAGAGAACTGGGGGAAGCGAGAAATATATCTCTAAATTTGTTTTATGCAGTATTTAAAGTACAAGTAAAGCCATTCCAGGCAGTATAAGACCCACACACTTTAAAATAAATTTGTTGCGTGACAGAAAGCCAGTAAAGTGGTTTCGGCAGCGGTGTGATAGAGCGCGACAGTCGCGTTGGGTACGTGCATGAATCAGCCGTCCCATAGCCTGCCGAGGCAACGATCATCTTCACCGCGCTGAGCCGACGATGGGATTTTCAAACAGCACGGAGCTTTGGAGCAGACCTCGTGGTGAAGGATGGTGCTCGGCTTCTGAGGAAGGGAAAGCATCCTTGTCTGCCTCCTGCTTCCTTTCAAAGTGTTGCCCATCTGGTAAGAACCCTTTTATGTCAATACACCTGTACCTGATATTTTATTCATTAGCGAAGTTCCCCAGCTGTTTTTCAACAGATACACAATTATTACACGATTCGTCATGTAGCAGGAAGGAGCATGCAGGGGGAGGCAGTTCCAAGTCTCACAAGTCAGTAATTTTCCCGGGATTTAAAAAAAGACCAAAGCATCTGTCAGGAGGGTGTCCCCCTCCTCTTGTCCACCTGAATACGGAACACATCCTGACACCATGACACCTCATGATGAAGGAGTGCCCAGCTCCGATGTGCCAAGTGCCTGCAGGGAGTGACATGATGGATCTGCTTCAGCAGAAGACTGAAAAAAAGTGGGAGGAGCAGCGTCACGCTTTGAATTCCCTCTTTCCCCAAAGCCTGAATCAAAGCCTTTAACAGGCTTAGTTGGCTCCTCAGGCCACCCCTCTGGGGCAATTTTGCCACGTGCCCAAAGCCCTGCAAGCTCACCATGGTCTCAGAGGCATCGTGGGCTGCTGCGCTGACTTGAAAGACACAGGGCTGCTTAGATCATTCAGCGCAGTAATTGCTTAGGGCCGTTAGACTAGCAAGTGTTCAGATTTCAAATATTGAGGAATTTGATTCCCAGAAGAAAATAATAATAATAAAAATAAAAATAAAAATAAAAATAATAAAAATAAAGTCTATTACACTTTCAGACTAAGCAGCACAGTCAGCATTGCATTACACAGCATTAAATTATTAGTCGAGTCTCGATAGTGGGAACATCTGCTGGTGTTAAACATGGCATTTTTAATTAAAGGCAGCAGCAGCAGCAGTGAAGCCTGTGGTTCATCGGTTCCACTTCCACCATGAGAACTGCTAAATCCAAAGGGCACTTGTATAAAAGGTTTGGTCAGAGCACATGCTCTGGACCCTGTGCTGTGAAAGTGTGAGTGGAAAAGCAGCTGAGGTGGCAAATAATTTATGCTGGTGTCCTCCAGGCCCATCACTGTGGTGGGAGGTCTCTGTGAAACCCTGTCTGGGTCAAAACCACAGAGGATTTTACAGAATGATTACCCTTCTGGGTTTTTTTTCCAGGAGAGGGAGAAGAGGGGTTTCTGACCAAAAGTCAGGTAACAGAGAGCCCCGTGCCCAGCGATGCAGCTGGGGACCATGTGTGCACCTTTGCTTCAGCAGCTACTGGTCATCCCCTGCTCCTGGGGCTCCCCACCAGTGTCTCCTCTCCGGCTGTGGACGGCAGAATCACCAGGCCCCCCAGATGCACGGCTGCCTTCCCCTTGGCGCAGAGGGGGACAGGATTTCCCTTGATGAGCCCTGCAGATGGTGTTTGTTTGCTCAGCCACAATAAAAAAGGGAAATATTTGGTGCAATCTGCTAGCAGGCAGAGGCAGACATATGGTCGGTGCGACACAAGACGGGGTGCTCAGAAAAACGCAGTCAAAGCTTTGCAGTGGCTTTTAGATGTTGGATTGCCCTTGAGCTGAGCAGGATACAAGTCCAAGGAAATGTTAGAAGAACCTGGGTGCAGGTTTTGTACAGTGGCTGCTGTGGCTTGAATCTCCTTGTTATTAGTCTCACTCTAATTAGTCTGGCTATACCATCCCTGTTGTACTAGAGTTATTATAATTAACCCAATTTAATTAATGTGAGCCTCCGCTCTGGCTCCACGCTTGGAGAAATTCTCCCTGGTTTGACGTCTGTTCATCTGGCATGCACAAAACACAGGTTAAAAGTGATGGAGGCAATTAAAGGCAGTTGCTTGCATGCTCGGACATGGCAGACTCAAGGTGTGGGTGCAGCATTGCTTTCAGTCTCTTTACCTGTGACTTTTGAGCCGCTTATTAAGTGTATCGTCGCAGCATCAAGCTGGTGGGTAATCTTTGGGCCACTCCAAAACTTAGAATCCCTTTTATTTCACTTTTATTTAAATTTTAAAAGCCCAAACCCTAATTCCTCCAATTTCTGTTTTCCAATCACCAAGGCCTATTTCTTAATAGGGACTAACCACCATCTAAGACAGTGTGGGTGACATGGGAGGTCTTGGTGAGGGTTCCTGGCTGTGTTGAGGGGGTGGTGGGGCAGTGGACCACAGCTCCAGTGCCACGATAGGAGTCTCTATCATTTGGAGTCTCCGTGTCCATCCTATCCTAAGGGAAACACTGAGGGCTGCATGGGCTCTGCTGAAAACATTTGGGTTTTGTGTGTTATGGTTTGGGTTCTTTTTAAATGAAGCATGATCGTTTCCTTTCTGTCAGGGTGCCTTTGTCAGGATTTAATTCCCCTTTTCCCTGTACATCTCCTTTTGAAGACATACAGCCGAGCGTTCCTTTGAAGTTCTTGCTTTTAAATTTACCTTTCGGATTCTGCATGCTCCATGAGGTCAGTGAGGGATCTCCACCCTGTCGATCAGGACTCAGCACTTCCAGTTTCATCAGGATAAAACAGATTACAGGGACTGTGGGCACGGGGCTTATTTTGGTGAGAAAATTGCCATGACTTGTTACTAGTAACCCTGCTTCACTGTGAAGAATTCAAGGGGGTTGGGCTACGCCCAAGTGCTGAAGGGCAAGGACTGATGCTGTGTCTGAGCATGAGATGGGGAACCCCACTGAATTCTGCAGGGAGGGATGGGGTCACTTCTTCAGCCCTGGCATGAGCTCCACACCAAAAACACCAGGCACGGTCTTCCTAGTACCTCTGCTAGCCTTGCTCTGGTGCATGAGTGGCTCAGACCCACTTTTTATCATGAATAAAGCCAAAAAAGAGGAAAAAAAAAAATAGCAGCAAGAAGTATAGTTGGCATTTCTGGAGGGCATGAAATGTGTGGGTAATGCTTCCTCAATTTAAATTAAAATGCTCCTTCCCTGCTAAGCCTTCCTTCCAAAGGCAGGAGCAGAGGGCTCACGTTGTGCAGATCTTACAGAGCATTTTCCTGACTCAATTCTGTCAAGGTCAACTTCTCAGAGGGAGGAAACCAAACAACAAAAGTCCCAGCACATCTATATGTGTTTACAAGTAAGGATATACATTTTTTTAATGGGTAAGAATATTCTTTTTTTTTTTTTCTGTGCTAATCCACACTAAACCCAAATTAACACGATAGCAGTTCCTGATGATTTATGTCGTTATAACAAAAAACAGCAACCGCGTGCCTCTTAGCTGATGATTAATGGTCCTTATTTACAGCGCGTTCCGCTCAGGTCTGCAGTTTACACTTGCAAACATCAAAGGAGAGTTCAACTTTCTTTTTCTCCTGCATTTTGAGGCCACACCACAAATCCTGTGTGAGCAGCCCTGAAGGCTGCATTTTAATCCACAAATAGGATTGGTATAAACTGCTAGAAGAAACGCCAGGCTGACCCGAGAGCCGAGGGGGCCGCTTCCCTTTCGCCTGGGGGCCAGGTCTGGCTTCACCTGCCCCTGCAGGGAAGAGTTGCCAAATCCACAGTAGTGGCTGACATCGTTGCACCCTCCCTCTGACCTATGGGGGTCTGCCACCGAAACATAGCACACAGTAAGCACCGATTACTTTTCTCTTCTTATTTTCCTATAAAACCTCCTCTCAGTTCACCTCTGAAGAAAGTTCATGAGCTTCTCTGCAGAAAAGCCCCTCCCAGAGCCAGCACTCCACTCCAGCCCAGCACCCACACTACTCCATCTGGGACTCTCCCAGCCCTGAGCCATCCAGCTCCTCTTTCCTGCTGTACCCCAGAAACAGGCCCTCGGGGATGGGAAAGCCCAGGGACCCGGCTGGAGCAGCATGGGTGCTGGGCTGGGGGTGTGCACTGGCTCTGGGAAGGGAGCTTTCTGCAGTGGAGTTCACAAACCATCTCACTTTCCTCAGAGGTGAACTGTACACCAGCAGCGTTGTGTTGGTTTGGGATTGCTGTAACAGCGCAATATGAACTCTCTGAAGCTACGCCCCTCAGCTCTGCCTATTCTACCATCCTCAAAGGCAGGCAACAGGCACAGAGCAAACTGTCCCATCCTGCCCCTCCTCCAGACAGCTGTGACTGTGCCCTTTCCAACATCTCCATCCCCATGGGCATCTTGCGGCCCAGCTCTGGCAAATTAAGAACCTTTGAAGGTTTGGGCTTCTTTTTGTCTGTGTTCTGTTGTTGTCACTGTTTTGTAAAACACCTTTTCCCAAGCTTGAGGGGAGAACTGTTCACAAGCAGCCTCCCCAAGCACTGGCTTATACTGTAGGCACGCACACACTGCCTAGTTTTTGTCCCCAGACCTCCCAGTGAATGTCCCTATTGCTGCAACCCCGTGTTATTCCCTAATCCTGTCCAATTTCACAAATCCCAGTTCATAACCCAACCCTGAGGAGCAGGAGGCTCTATTTAACCCAGTGAACCTCAGACAGACAACCATCGTGGTTCATAACAAGCATATGAGCTTTGCCTTTGCTGCACAGCAAAGAGCTGTTTACGGGTTAAAAAAAACACCCTGCTTGCTAAGTCTAGGATGAGGATGATCCAATGCTGGAGATGTAAAAAGCAGGTCAAAGGAGAGGCTTCGCTGCCCATGTGAGGAGGAGACCCGCACGGCTGCTCCAACATGTTCACACAGAGGGTTATCACAGCGTGAAACACCAGGCTCACAAGCAAACACTCCCTTTGCAGTGCCGTGCTCCCCTGAGAAGCTGTAATAATTTCTAGGAAGGCTCTGAAGGCTAATAAAAAAAATGAATCAAAAAGTCAGCCCGAGCAATCGCTCTCTCCCTCTCTGATGACTAGCCTCGAGCTGCCTGTGTCTGGCTGATCAGGTGCAGCTCTGATTTCCCAGGTTCCTGGAGCAGAACGGATCCAGCAGCATCAGAGCCTGCTTTGTGGTGATGGATGGAAGTGATGATCAGTGTTAAGCTGATTAAGCATGTGGGCTCAAAATTTGCTCCTCTTACTGACATTGAAAGTACTTAAAGAAACACTTGAGGAGGAGCAGATGAAGAAGCACGTGTTCCTGTACCCCTATCAAGTGTTGAGCTCAGAGCAAGGTGACGTGATTTCACGTTAACATTGGATCCTGAGGTTATTAGCACACAACAGCCCTCAGGCAGCAATGGGCAAAGGGGAGTCTCCTTCAGCTTTGTTGTCCCTCTTTGACAGGATTTTAAATAGGAATTTTGGAGGAGCATGATGTGGTCTCACAGCCTGTGGCAGTCCACAGCAGCCTGACTATCAGCTTTGGCAGGGACTTCAAGGCTCCAAGCCAAGGACCGCGCTCCTGCCTGGCACCTGCTGCATCTGGCTGCTTTCAGGGTGGTGTTATGCTCAAAATTAGAGGAGGAAAAGTATTTTAAGTTCCTGTACCTCAAGTAACTCCCCAAAGATGACCAAGGAACACCAAGAAGCACTCTGGTGTTTCTAGCATTTCTTAACGTTTCTGTTGTTAGTTCTCTTATCAAAGTCAACTCAAACACTTTAGCTTCCACAGTTCCTGGAAGCAGAGCATGCTCAGTCACTGCAAGGGGGAGACCTTATGCATGAAAAAGTGTAAAAACCTCTTACCTTTCAGAAGCACCTGGATCTTAATTGTTTTCTATTAGAGAAAATTGCTGTTAAAAAGATGAAAATGGTTTCTCCTCTGCCTTGCTTTGAGGACTGTCTGAAGATAAGTAAGAAGCATCCCTTTGGGGTTAGGTTCTCCAGGCTCCTGCTGCAGCCACCCAGTAAAGAGAGGATCCCTGAGAAGGTGAGCTAGACTCCCCAGTTCAAGAGAGGAGAGAACTACTGGAAGGAATCCAGATGCTGAGGGGACTGGAGTATCTCTGTGCCAAGGAAAGGCTGAGAGCCCTGGGCTGTTCAGTCTGAAGAGAAGAAGGCTCAGAGGAGAGCTTATATCTTATAAATATCTAAAGGATGAGAGTCAAGAGGATGGGGCTAGACTTTTCAGTGGTGCCCAGAAACAGGTTGAGGGGCAATAGGCACAAACTGGAACCCAGGAAGTTCTACCTAAACACGCAGAAGAACTTCTTTCCTATTAGGGTGGCAGAGCCTGGCCCAGGCTGCCCAGAGAGGCTGTGGAGTCTCCTGCTCTAGAGAGATTCCAAACCCACCTGAACAATGCAATACTGGGCACCCTGCTCTGGGTGGCCCTGCTGGAGCAGGGGGTTTGGATGAGATAATCTCCAGAGATGCTCACATCTGAGACAGACACCCCAAGGAACACTGGGTGCTGCTCCTGGGCCAGGCTGGGCCACCCTAAGAACTCTTCCATCAGCAGAGGAGCAGGCCACCACTTGGTGATGCAAACTCACAGAAAACTCCTCAGGAGTGCCCACAGCTATGGGTCACAAGAC
The DNA here is from genome assembly GCA_025345505.1 of Todiramphus chloris collaris. Lineage (NCBI taxonomy): Eukaryota > Metazoa > Chordata > Aves > Coraciiformes > Alcedinidae > Todiramphus > Todiramphus chloris. Next base: position 13,692,201 of record JANVCC010000022.1, read on the forward strand.
AGACTTCAGCTCTGTGCTGATGGTCCTCTTAGCACATGTCTATTGGAAACCGCACTGGTGTAATTAATATTACTCTACTAATTGGATGTGCAACCCTGCGGGAACTCCTTTAATTGTGTTTCAGTCTGGTTGGTATCATTTTAACTTAAATTCATTGCTATCTCGCACAGGAATAACCCGATTTGGTCTGGTTATGGGGAGGAATATCATTATTACCCTGTCTTCACTTGGATTTCATCTCACATGTGTTACCATAAATTCTGTCACACCCTGAAGCTGCATTCTTTCGTTTCTTTCTTTGGAGTCAGCAAAGACCTGACCTCTTTCTAAGAGCTGCTTCATTTCTACTCAACAAGCTCATCTGCAGTGAAGGACCCACTGCTTAAGATTCCAGAGCCCCCATTAAACGAGAGGCTGGGGTAGATGATCGGGTCATTGCTTTGAGCCTTAAAGCTTGTGGAAGCAGCACCATTTATTGCTCTTCTCTCCCAGCATGGGGCTCCCAGAATTGCTCTCCCTGGCAATGGCCTATTTCCAGAAGTCTCTTCTCACAGCAATTACCTGATGAAGTGGGGCTGCACCCCCAGGAACCAATGCTGTGCAGACCTGCCTGCTTCCAAGCTTTCCTCCGTGGGTTGCAAACACAAGCTGTGTGTTTTCCTCACCCTGGGATGAACCCAGCCATCAGTTAACACTGGCCCTTCTGGACAGCTTTCCTCAGGCCCTGCCTGACCTTTTCCAAGCCTGCAAGTCGAGCCCTTGGTGGCCATTCACATTGAGACTGACGCTAAGGACCGGGCTGGAGCCACACCGTGATCTCAGCAGCAGTGCAAAGTGACAAGCAAAGGATAGCCAGGACAGGGGTATGAATCTCCAAGTCCACAGCTCCAATTGCAACACTGACTTGAACCAGTCTCACAATTCACATCACCAGTTACGAAACTCCTTGAGCGGGCCTTGATTAGCGATTGCACTGTGCATACCTCATGTCTGGAATATTTGAAAGCATATTTAAATGAAGCTCAGTCGAGGCCCATGCGGTTCCAATTCCAGCTGCGGGCTGTGGGATAGCTCCGGCCGGGTTTGCCCTGCAGCACTGCCTCAAACAAGGGTTGTAAGGGTGGCTGAAGTGAGGCGGCATTAAAGAAGTGAGATTAAAAGCTTGGTTTTCCACCCTGGACTGAGAGAGGTGATGTGCAGGTGTACGCAGAGTGCTCCCCTATCCCTTCTACGCACACCAGGGTCAGCGTTGTCCATCACCTTCCCTTCTGGCTCAGCCCAAAAAAAGGATGAAGCCTGTTGGCGTCCTGGCTGGTTTTGGAAGCAGAGGCACATAAATTTCTGAGGGGATTCGGAGGGGGCTGACCAAATTGGGCACCTGCTACTCCACCCCTACATCAGCAGGGGGAGGATGACCTCAAGCAGGGAAGAGCGGGGAGTGTCCCCATCCTTCTCGCCATGTTTACATCCTGCTCATCAGCTTCAAGACAGATTTTATCAGTCATTCCTCTGGCAGGTCTCTGTGGTTCTGGCCACTCCTGGCACCAGAATGGACCCTCCTTGGGGAGGGGTGATGAGAAACCTGTGGCTGGTGTTCAGAGGCAGGACAGTATTAGCTTCCACATTTTCTGCCCCAGAATGGAGCCTGGAGTGTGTCCTGCCTCCAAAAGGGACAGGATGAATCTGTGAGGCTCTGCCCAGAGTACAGATTATTTGTAACGTGGCACGAGAGGTAGTTCAGCCCCTGGTGATATTATGCACAACCTCCTGGCCAGATGCTTAAACCCTCTAAATAGCTGTAACTGCTTCTCCGCAGGTTTCAGTTAAATTCCCTCAAGTATGTAAACCTTGGCTTGTTTGGACCAATACCTACAGACCTGATTGCAATAGCAGATGTTTTATCTCTACCTGCAAGTGAAAATGGGGAGCATGTATCACCACTGTGACACACTTCACACACGAAGCAGATGTTTCTATTAATGCCAGAATTGGGTGGAAATTCAAAGGATGTTTTTTGCTTTTTTTTTTTTTCCTTTTTAAAACTCTTATTTTACCCAATTAAACTGCAAGTTGATGAAGTACTCCAATGAATCACTTTTTTTTTTTTTACTTTTTTTTTTTTTGATTAGTAAGCTCTAAAGGGACAAAAGAATAGCTTTGTATCAGTCTCCCTCAATTAAATGTAAAGTACATCTGGACAGAGTCTGAAGATCCATCTTTCACTGGCAGTTGCAAAGCCATCGACATAATAAAATAATACTCTGATTGGTATTACAAGGCTGCATTTAAATCATTGGCATTCATGCTCTGAGTCCTTTGCAGGGAGCACAAGCCCTCCATTAGAGAAAAGCTTAATTTTATACTGTGATCTATAGAAGATATGCAATGAAAATGAGAAAAAAGAAAAAAGAGCTTTTGCAGAGCTGGAGACATAATAATAGAAACCACAATGAATGTCTGGGCAGCTTTTTCAGTTACTTATAAACTGCAGGTGTCAAATGCGTTCTGGAAAGAAGCTGAATTCCAGTTTTAATTACAGGCAGCAGGTTGGGGCATAATTCAGAGCTTGACAATACCTTCAATCCATAACCAAACTGCTCCTGCTATCACTAAGAAGTTTACACTGAGACCAAGGAGAAAATGTGACCTCCTTGCAGTAACTAAACTCTGAACTTCAGTATCCCACTGTAAAATCCTGAACACCCTCAATATTTAAAGTACTTATTCCTTGCGTGATTATCTCAGCCAGCCTTAGCATCAAATGGGAACTGAACTAATAGAATTGCTCTGATGGTCAGGGTGAGAAAGAAGTGTCATTGCAGCTTTCATCTCAAGTCTCCTTTGGCTCAAATTTGCTTTGGTGGTGGGAAATGAAGGTTAAAAAAAAAGACCCTCTGACTGGAACTGTGCATGTGAACCCCAAACCGAGTGCTGTATGGGTCCTTCTGGGTCTGACAGGTAACCACAACCTGGCTTTATCTGCAACCTCTCTTACCAGCAGCTGCAAGTTTATTGAGCTCAAAGAGCTTAAGTTCACGATGTACTTGAATAGCACCATGTACATCAATGTCCTGCCCCAGAACTGAGTCTCTGAGGACTTGTGCTGATACATACAATAAAGAGTGACATAAAATTATTTTATCTATTGATGATTCTGTGGGGTAAAAAGCGGGATGTGCGTGTTGGTAGGCTGAGTTCTGCTGCTGGAGACCTGCTGCTCAAAGGTACCCAGATGCCTCACTTAAATCCAGCAGGCAGAGTCTCTGCAGGAGAAGCTCGTTATGCCTTATTACATGGGAAAACACAGCTCTGGAGCTAGCAGGGCAGCCATCACTTAGGGGTTCAGGAGAAAGGTCACTGAAAAGAAAGCAGAGAGGCATAGCCAGCCAGGAGAAGGAGGTTTTCTGGGAAAGGGAGATGATCATTGCTTTGACTCTGCTCAGGGAAACACAATATCATGAAGCAAACTTCTTCATATTGGAGAATTCAGTGAATATACCTGCCTTGTACCATTCTTCTGCTGTAATGGAGAAGCCCTGAACACCAGCCAAAAGTAGAAAGGCTGGTTGGTGGAACAATCTTCCACTGGGCACCGAGAGCCAGGAACTGCCTGGGACGGGAAGATTTACTCAAGGAGTTACATAGACCTGGAATAAACTACAGGAACAAACTGAAACCACTGGAAGTGCTGACTTTTAAAATATTTATATTTATACTGACATAACCCACACATAGAGAGAAGCTTTATGTCATTGTCAAAGATGGCCCCCACCAACAGAATACGCGACTCTCAGTATGTAACACCCACGTCACCTCACAACCCTCCCATGAGGTACAGCAGGGCCGTGAATCCCTTGTCACCAGTGGGGAACCTGTCAGAATGGAGGGACCTTCTTGTGGTCACCCAGAAAGTCTGTTGCTGAGCAAGGAGCAGAGTGTGGGCTTTCAGACAGGGCAGCCATGGGGCTGCTCTTGTGTCAGACATACTGCACTGCCAACAGCTTCTCTGCTCCATCATGGCCACCTCTGCTATGAGCAAATGGCCACAAGCAGCAGGTGATGTCAACTAAGTCCTCACAGGCATGAAAGTGATCATAAAACAAGAAATGGGGAGGGGGGGAAGAACCTGTGGAAAGACCCATCTGATTTGTAACCAAATGCCAGTCTTAAATGCCTACCATGTTCCTAGCAACAAAATAAGTGCGCATAAAAAAAAAAAAAAGTACTTTAAGAAAATGGGACTTCCTATCCTCACCCAGAATCATAGAAAACAGGGCTGGAAGAACCCTGGAAGGGTCACCATGTCTTTTCCCCAGCTTCTATGATCCCCTGTGGTCAGGTCCCTTCAATAGATGGAGCTTATGGTGCTAACTTGGCTACTTGTGTCAGAGCTGTCCAGCATCACATCAGGACCTGCATCCATGCCATCAGGATCTGCTTGATCTTTAGCAAAGTTGATGAAAACCTAGAAGTTGAAAGGAAAACATTCATTAGGTGATCACATAAATAAATTATGATACGAATGACTGTAAGAAAGGGATGGCTGTTCCTTTGACTGTGAGCCTGGAAAGCGTGTTCAGGAATGGATTTGCACTGGATTGGAGAATTGTAAATGTTGGGCTTCTAAAGGCTAATGTAAATAAATGGATGCTCATTCCTGTACCGCCCAATCAACAGCTGTAGACACTCCAGTACAAAACCTAATTGTCCTGCAGCTCACGTTTTAGAGGTATGAGCAAGGTAATACCCGTGTGGTGGCTCGTTTTGATCACAGCTGTATTATTACTTTATAAACCCATCTGTCTATATATAATTGACATCTGTGCAGGCACAACTGCGAATTATATAGATAGGTGTATATATATAATCACATGTAACAGTCTTCATTTGAACAGTCTCCAAAGAATACATAAAGTATTCGTACTAGAACACTACCTGCAATCACATTTGCATACTCACAAATCCAAGCTGTCCTCCCACCAAACACACCTTGGGGCTTCCTGCAGTTCTCCTCTGCCCATCACTCTCACAGCCACTGCCCCGTATTAAAACAAGCTGGAAGGCCTCCTTCCCCCATCCCCCTGTTCTCTGTTTAACAATTTATAGGATTACAGGACTGCAGTCTTTGCTTCTCTCTCTGGGAAGAACTAACGTATCAGATGCTGATGTTTGATGGGATGATTTCCTCTGGATAGTCCTTGCAGCATTCCTTCAGCTTTTGATGCTAGTGGAAATGTTCTTTTAAGGGAAAATGGAAGGAACTTAACTATGAAGCTAAGTCTGGAATAATGCTAAACAAACTTTCAACTCAACCACAGTACAAGAAAGAGTGAAACCAAACAGATTTCCAGGACTAGTGGAAAGCCTAGCACTGGACTCAGGGGTGATTCATAATCCTGTCCTTCATACACACCCACGAGGTGTCTGAAATCAGCACTGATAGAGGGAAGAAGAGATACTTCATTCTACAGGCATCTTTCTGTGTGTGTTTTCCCAGTGTTAGCACAGGTATCTGGAGGCAGTGGTACTGATAAAGTATCCCCAGGAGGAATATGGATGGAAATCCCTTTCAGAATGTAGTCTGTTGTGTGCAGCAGTTCATTTTGTGCAACCATCAGTCTGCTCCCCTGTTAACAGTTTTAAATGGATGGCCACACATCTTTAATTCCTTACCTCCTCTAGCGTTGTTTGACTCACAGAGAAGTGCCTGATATTGAAGGCTGCTTTACTGGCTTCCAGGAGATCAAAGATATTTGCTACCCCTCCTGCCGAGACTGGAACATGATACTCTACCATATTGAAATGCCGATCCTGTGGGAAGAGGAGTGACACAGTGAAGTTAAGAGGTTGCTGCCTCTAAAGAGCCACCAGATCTGATGTCTGTCCATCTGACAATGAAGGCAAAGAGGAGTTGAACCAAGGGAGGACGAAGGGGCAGAGGGCGTGTTCTCCCCTCCAGCTCTCAGAGGTGAAGAATGTTGTTGTCCACTGTTGACTGGTGTTTCCCCATTGGGAGTTTTTGTGTGTTTTGTGTCAGGGAGAGGATAACTAAGCATCAGAGCTGGAAACCTGAGAGGACTGTCTCATTTTCCATCTCCAAGTCTGCTGTGTTTTGATTAAGACAGAGACTGGGTTACAATGGATGGGATTTGTGACTCCGTTACTCTGGCTTTAGTGTAATTCAGTTACTGGAAGGACCCAACCATCTCATTATCTAAAGTCTGAGCCTCTGTGGGACTACTCCCAGAGGCAGAGGGTCACCTAACAGCTGCCTCACAGGATCACTGCAGCTGTTTGGCTGAAGTTATTTAAGCCACCAGAGAACTTGCGTGCTCCAGCCCATGGCCAGTGTTGCCAATAGCACTGATGAGCATGTGTAAATGAATTCCTTACACTCTGAGAGCACGGATGTACATGCACGGTATGTTACAAGATGTCTATCTTGCAATATCCTCTTGGTTAATTTGAGGGGATTGACAAGGCCTCCCCTGAAAGCCTTTGTCCTGCTTACCTTCAGGCATGTATTTGGGAAGTGTGACTTCATGAACTCTGTCAACACCTCAGTGCAAACTGTGCTGCTATTTAAGTGCATCTTCACAGTGAATCCTCTTCCAAACCTAGGGGAAAAAGAAAAATCACAATTAGAAAAGAGAAACAGATAAAGAAAATCCTTTGAGAGTGCTGCACAGCCTCTTTGGGGAAATCTAATCCAGGCAAAGCACAGTCTGAACGGGGTCAGGGTTGTTAACTTGGAGTGAAACCTAATAAGAAGCTGAACTATTGTGATAACTAATAAAATTGAAGCCCAACTCTAACATGCATTTCACATTTTTAGCAGTGAACAGATTACTTTGGGGAACACATCTCTGGGAAAAAAGGCTGTGAGAGAGTAGCAAGTGCATTAGTTAACACAGAATTTCAGTGGTGTGGTAAGAAACAAGCCAGAAAATGACGTTATTTTGATTCCCTGTTAAAAACAGCCTCATGTCCCGAGCCCTCCAAGCTGTAGCTGCTAGCTCCATATGAAATAGGTGCGTTTTACTGACCTGCTCTTGATGTGCTGCAAGGAGCCAATGCACTGAAAACTGCCATTCACCATGATAGCCAGCCTGGTACAGAGGGCTTCACATTCTTCCATGCTGAAAAACCAGACAAGAAACTCTACTAAGTCATTGAGAAGGTATAAAAAAAGGCGTTAATTTAGTGAAGAACACTACTGATCTTCTCTGAAGTGTGTGGGCACCCACATTCAGCCACAAAAAAACCCCAGTCCTGTTATAGCTCAGTGCCCTGAAATGCTGCAGGGATCAATAAGGAGTGTGAAGGAAGGGCCTTTCCACACCTCCTGCCAGCCTTGAAACTGGAGGCAGAGCCAAACCAGCCCTACCTGTGGGATGTGAGTATCACCGAGCACTTGTTCTGCACTTCCTCACTGATGATTTTCCAAAGGTGGCGTTTGGCATTTGGGTCCATTCCAGAGCTTGGTTCATCCTATTGGGAATGACAGGGCTGAATGTAAATTTGCACTCAAAATCTGACCTTGTGCTTGTTTAGGTCCATCATATATTTGATATACATTTGCTAGTGAGGACCTACAGGAGACCTCACTCTGGTGCTTATCCAGGAGGATTATCTTCAGTTGCATTGTGGATTTGACTGAGACATCCTAGGCTCCCCTTCAAGCAGGAGCAAGTCATCTTGACTAAGACCTCCATCCTCACTGCCCTCTGGAGCTGCACAGCTCCCTGGTGACTTGTGGGAACTCCCAACCTCCACTGGACTCTAGAGGAACACCATCTAAGATCAACCCTACTGCTCATTTTATATGATAGTGGTTTAAATATCTGTAAACACCACAGGGGTCATCTCGGACAAGAAGCTGTCAACTGGCACGTAGTTTCCACGTGTACCTGCGTTTTGCCTCCTCCTCATATGCTGATGAAGCTAGCGGTGCATCTCTACATTGAGAGAAGCCAGAGCTGACTGGTTGTAGACTCTCTCCCACCTTACGTGTTGCCAAAATAATTGTTGGCCAATTTCCCACTGATAAATCATTATTGCTGGGGACAACACCTTATATAAGGCATCAATAAACCAGCTTGGGTTGAGGCATAAGTCAGTATGGAGGACATTTCCCAACTGTCTATTTTTATTGAGATTTTTTTATCTCACAGAAGCAGCTAGAGTGCTGGTGTACATGGTGAGAAGTAATGTCAGCGGTGCTGGGCTCAAGACAAGCTGGGGCAAGGGAGATTTATGTCCACTAGGTAGCAAATTTAATATTGGAAACCTGCTCACAGAATACTGCACACGTTCACAACACAGCAAGTGGAAACACTGCACAGAAAGGTCTATTTTACCAGTGGCGTATCTTATGGAAGTACTGTAAATTTCAGAATGAAAAACAAAAGGGGAATCTAAACCTAGAAAAATAGATTTATGTTCTACTCCAGAGGGAAGTTGCTTCTTTGCTCTCCTACAGATTTGGAGCCTTGGATGCTGCTTTTCTTGCAAGCCTGTGCAGGTTCGTAGATAGAAAAAAAGAACCCAAGAAAGAGCTGGGAATGAGGAGAGTTTAATTGGCAAATATAGGATCTATTTTTGACCTTGGAAAGATGCTAACGGAGCAACTGGCAGACTCTCTACTCTCTTATGCCCTCAAAGAAAATTTGGATGCTTGCTGGAATCTAAACATTCCTCTGATGCATATGTTTAGTCAGGCTAAGTATGGGCATCTGGGAGTGTCCTGTGAGTTTCCTGAGACTCAAAGTACCCAAAGATCTGCTCATCTTTCCCCAACAGGGCCCCGTTTCTCACCAGCAGCAGAATTGACGGATTCCCAATGAGAGCCAGAGCTGTTGACAATTTTCTGTTGGTGCCATAACTGCACATAGAGGTGACTCTGTCCTTGTAGGCCATCAGGTTCAGCCGGTGGAGAAGCTGGAGTACAACCTATGGGAGCACGAGTACTGCTTTCACAACAACATCCAGGCATAGATCACCACACACATAACTGTTCACTGAAAGACTAATTAAATCAACGTAAAGTCTCTCAATAACTGGGAAACACTTTAAGTCAAGCCTTGATGCTACTCACTCCTTTGATCTCTCTCTCTGGGATGCCGTGGAGCCTAGCGTAGTAATACATGTGTTCTTCCACCGTCAGCAAGTCATCCAAGGCATCTTCTTGAGGACAGTAGCCGAAGAGTGACCAGTGTGCCTCTCTAATGTCATTCAAGGACCTGTGTAAGGAAGTCGGCAGGTCATTTTAAACATGCTGAATCACCAACAAGTTTAGAGAAAAACCCTTTCTCCTGCATCCTACCCTCTTCCCAACCCTTGAAGGAAAACACTTGCATTTGCAAACCTTCAGCTTTTCAGCCCTCAGCTCTGCAAAGGAAGAACTGTGTTTGTGACATCTCTTAGACATGATGTCTCATACATCGCTCTCCAGTTACCACCAGCACTTCAGCTGCCACAGAGCCTCCCCCTGCTACAGAGTGCTTTGAGATGAGTCTGACTAGTCTCCAGGTATAAGCTCAGAACCAGCATCACACTCAGCTGAGGATCTGAGTCTGATCCCATTTGCAAGTGAAAGGAACACCACAGAGAACACCAGAGGTACGATTGTAAAATGCAAACCCCTAGGGAAGCAACCATAACATCTGCAAGGGATTACATTCCCTGCCTTGTTTACTTTTGCTCTGTTTTGAGCATTTTGTTTTGTTTCAGACTTTTAAATTTCTTTTCCTTTGCCATCCAGCCTTAAAAACTGTTTCCAGGCTGATTTGCTCACACACCTTCTCCAGAAATCACATCCTCCTTACCCAGAATGATCCTGGACCCGCAACCTTCCGCTGGATGCTCCGATATCACCTGTCAGCATCTTAAAGATGGTTGTCTTTCCAGCTCCATTCACACCAAGCAAGCCAAAGCACTGGGTTGGGGGAAAGAGAAGTAGAACTGTAACGATGACATATTTATAAGGCAGGAACACTGCTCTGAGATGAGTGCTCAGCACATCTCATCTCTTCTGTTCTCTGGAATTGCAGAAGAGGCAGAGGAACACAGAGCATACGAGCGTTAAAATGGAGGTTGTTTATGGGGCAATATACCACAGCTTATATTAGCACCGTTTGTTTAATATGGGGAAGAATCAAGGATGAGTCTCTAATAGAGTCATTCATTTTACTGCAAGGTGCATTTCCACAGCGAGCTCATCTGACAGGCCACTTCCTGAGTATCTCATCTGTGCAAAGCCTCCCATTGACTGGAACAGAGTTCTTCATAGGAATGAGGTGAGCGAGGTTTGCATGTCCTTGGTAAAACCATAATGTGACACCAGATTTTTGTCAAATAACCTCACTAATGTGCTACGTTAATAAGATTAAGAACAGGCTCCCTGTAGTGAAGATCAGCACCTCATGCTAAAAATTCATGTTTTATCGCAAGGTTAGAGATATGCAGTTGTGTGGTGCATAAGCAATCACCATTGTGCTGATAATTACTATTATTTTGACATTGTTAGTACAGACCAGCTGATCTGAACGTGCTCATGTGCCGGGGCCACTGCAGATGCACAGCATCAGTCAAGGCTCTTCCCCCACCTCAAGGTTCACACAGGGCCTGTACCTGTGCAGCCTTCAGTGCAGGGCCACGGCCTTTGCCAGCAGATGGGGTTGAAGGTGTCATTCCCCCAAATCTCACTGGCATCAGGGTGACTTTTGACAGAAGTTAGAAACTTCAGTGCCAGTTGTGGCTTGGAAAAAATCCTCTACCAGGATGATCAGTGACACAGTCTCCATGTGAGGCTACTGTCCTCCTGCCCAGCACCCTTTATCCTTTCATCTCAGTGGAATCCAGACAATTAAAAAAAAAAATAAAAAAAATCATGTACCAAGGATTAATTCTGAGGTCCCCCACAAGCCAGGTGCACAGTGTGAGGTAGAATCCTGTCTCCACTTTCCTCTGGATCTCAGACATGCTCTGCGTGCTCCTGTGTTTTCTCTTCTCATGAGTCAGTGTTTTTTCAGGAAACTGCACTGATGTGACCAAAAATTTTTTTTTCTTTATTTTTAAGTCCTGATTCATGAAAATGTGTGTTCAGCTAAAGTGATTTGTCTTTCCCTGACAGGAAAATACAAGCAGATAAACCTGCCTCACAGGTTCCCATACCATGTAGCTGACTAATTGCAACTGGGGAAATTCTGCTGCCTTCATTTACCATCCAGTGCCCCACAGTGAAACATGCCCCCCCCTCCCCTAAACTGCACTGTGCTAGGTGCTGTACAAACACACATGCAGGTGTTTGGGTCTGGACACACCTCCATCACTGCCCCATCCACTTCTCCTCTTTCTAGGGCCTTCAAACTGTCACTCCATGTCCCAAATCCAACAGAAGCCTTTTGCCAGTAGCATAACCCCAAGAATCAATACATAAGGCAGGCAGGCAGGCAGGAAGGAGGGAGGGAGGGAAGGCAGGAAGGCACTGGGACAGTGGCAAGAACTGGGGGAGATGATGACAGGGGACTGTGGATCTGTTCCAGCTCTTCTCCCCAGGGTAGAAGGTGCCCACACAGCCTCTTCCCCTCACTTACCTCTCCAGCTGGAATCCCGAGGCTGATGTTTTTCACAGCCACGATGCGTTTGTGAGGAAGGTGGTAGATCTTTGTGAGATTCTGGAGCTGCACAATGTCAAAGTCGGCTTTGCCAGACTCCACCCGGTTCCTCTCTGCCTGGACGTCCCCATCCTCTTCAGCTGCAGGTAGCATAAGCGATGCTTTGCCATGCACTCTGTCAAACAGGAACCTATGGGGAGGGCAGAAAGGGGACCTTACTCTCTGTCAGGAATACAGCAGTGGGCCTGTGTACTTAAGAGAGATATTAAGGAGACCTCCTATGAGATCCCAGGGCATGCAAAAAATACACAGCCATACAGACAGTTTCTATTCTCTCCTGATATTTGTTCCAGTTAGGGAATTAAAGAAAACAGTGTTCTCTTTCTGCCTCATGTCTTCCCTCTTTTCCAGCAAATATACTGAGCTGGAGCAGTTCCTGCCCCAGCAGACACACTCATAATGCAGCTGTCAGGGCTGTTCTTACTTCTCCCTGTTTGCACCCAAGCCAGAGGAGACAGGGAGAGTCAAATAGAGGAGATTGTCCATGGACTGACTGCTCTTGCCAACCAGCTGAACATCAGACCACCAAACCCAAAGCCCTGAAACAAGGGCCAGAGTCTCAGCCAGCAAGGGCTATAAAGGGACTCTTGTAACCTACACCTCCATTAATCAATGCTCTAATTACTGGTAAGTACAGTACCAGGACTGCCACCAGAGAAAACTTAGTCCACGTTTGCAAAGTGCCGTGGAAATTTATGTTCTTTGTAATTGACAACAATGGTGCGAGAGCCCAGAATTAAACCACTGAGCGCTGGCTTGCTCTGTTTGCATTGTGAGCCTCCAGATGTTACTTACTCCAGTATGTTGTTCCAGACTCTTTGAATCATCCTGTCGTGAACTGTAAGACGAATGGCAAAAAACACGGTGCCCTGGATGAACATGGCAAGAAGCTTGGATGTGGTCTTGTCCAGCTCAAAAGTTTTGTCAGGATAGTCCACTCCATAGGCTTTTAAAAAGCCCAGCAGCGCCTGATCCTGTGACAGTTCAATCAAGCCATAGCCAAAGCAGAATTGTGGGAACAGAAGGAACGCATGCCTTAAGTTTTCAGCGAGATCAAGCAAGCCCTGAAAAAAAAAACCCAAAAAGCAGCACAGTCAGTCACTGTTTTTATTCATGGAATAAATTTGTAGGTTTTACTGCGGGACTGAAGTGTAACAATTACTTTGGGATTTGCTTGTGTCTCAGAGCAGAGATAAATTGAGAACAAAGAGCTCTGGAGACAGCTCGTTTCACAGGCACAAGGTCAGAGAAGTCAACAAGCAGCTCTGAGGCTGTGACCACCCATAGTAAACAGCAGCCAGATCCCAGAGGCAGCCCCTCGCTGCTGCTCCAGCCCACTGTGGAGTACAGCCTGCTCCCTTGGAGCACTGTCCTACCTGTTCTCCTCGGACAAGCATCTCCAGAGTTTTGACATGAACAGACACAGAAGGGCTTTTGCAGTTAACCTGTGGCAAAACAGCCCAGTGCACAGTCCCATTGCTTATGAACTCTCATACATGGAGAGCAGCAGAAATAGTGCCCACAGCATAGTGGACAGGCAGTAAATAAGCATGGAAAGAAACTGACTCTCTGCCACTGGGGCACAGATCAATGAAAATCATAGATCAGTTTGGCTTGGAGGGATCTTTAAAGGGCACCTAGTCCAACCCCCCTGCAGGGAGCAGGGACATCTGCAACTACAGCAGGTTGCTCAGAGCGCTGCCCATTCTCACAAGCCACCTCTCTAGGCAACCTGTTCCACTGTCTCACCACCCTCACAGTGAAGAATTTCTTCCTGATATCTAATCTAAGTCTCCCCTCTTTCAGTTTAAAGCCATTACCCCTCGTCCTGTCACTACATGTGTTTGTAAAAAGTCCCTCCACATCTTTTCTCTATTCCCCTCTTTGAGTACTGAAAGGCCACAAAAAGGTCTCCTTGGAGCCTTCTCTTCTCCAGGCTGAACAACCCTAACTCTCTCAGCCTGGCCTCCCAGCAGAGGGGTTCCAGCCCTCAGAGCATTTCGGTGGCCTCCTCTGGCCCCACTCCTGTCTTTCTACACCGAGGGCCCCAGAGCTGAACACAGTATTGCAGGTGAGGTGTCACAAGAGCAAAAAAGATGATCATAATTGCACATCCCTATAATCCAAGGGGTTGATAAACAAGCATTGCCAAGCAAGAGAAAAATGCAAGCCAACTATTGTTTTACAAAGCAATTGCCCTTTCTAAAAGAAGAAAACTAAATGTCATGTGTACATTATATCCCAGTGCTTCCCAGGGATATTTCAGTTTAAGGGAAGGCTTTACTTTAGGGAATCATACATGTTTCTGAGTAATTTTTCATCCTTGCAGGGAGGAGATGATTGTGTTATAGCTCTAGATGACAGACAGGAGGCTTAATGCAGCACATGTCAGACTCGGGGCAATGACATCTAGTTGTCACTCTCCAGAGTTCACGCTGCAAGAACTTAGCAATGGTTTGCTGTTCCCTATCAACTTTTTCATCAAACACCCACACCCACCTCCTGCCCTTCTCTGCACAGGAAGTTTTTCTCTTTTTGTATTCCCCCCTCTGTCACCATCACCTCCTCCTTTACTGAGGCTGCAGATGTTCAGACAAGATATATTGTATTTGACTCATGCCCCATCTATAGGGATCCCCATTAAGTCTCTGCTTAGTCTGTCTCCACTGTCTTGAAACCAGCCAGCTGGTAAGGACCTGATCAAAGCCACCAAACTCAACAAGAAACGTCCTGTTGTTTCACAAAGTGCTTAGTATTTAGGGTACCTACCTGGTCCATGGCCTTTTCCTGGGAGAGCAGAAATACAACCGAGTGGGTAATGATGGTATTGATGCCAAAGAACAAGTTGACACAAACATAAACAATGAAGGCCATTCCCGTTTCTTTGAAAAACCCAGCCAGCAGGTACATCCATGAAAATGTTGCATACCTATAAATTGCCAACAGTGCAGAGAATACTGCAGTAATTCACAGAGTCACTGAAAACAAACTGAAGACCTCAGACAACATAACAATTCTGTTCTGGCTGTGACTAGATTTCCATACTGCAGGAGCTTAAAAAACAAAAATGCCTTTGGGTCTGTTAGAATTTGGAGAAAAAGTTTATGATACATACTTTGAACACAGAGCGCTGACTGAAAGCAGACAGACTAGGCCTGGAGGATTCAAAGCCAGAGAGACAGCTTTGCTGACTTTTCCTGAACTGTGCTGCTGTTTGGTTCCACCCCCACCTATGATTTTGAAATGCTTCTATATCTTGAACTTTGCAGTAGTTCAGTAAGCATCTGCTTACAGCTTGGGTTGTCACTGTGACCTTGAGCATTTCATACCCTCATGTAGAATTTGCTTTGAACCACAGCAGTGGTTTAGCTCACTGTTCCTAGAAGGAGCAACTAATCACCATTAGTAAAGTGCATGTAGGAGAAAAAAAAGCACACATTTTCTTTCCTCTCTCAGATCTCCAGCTGCAGCACCCTGCAACACCCAGGTCCTTGCTCTGTGCAATGGTATTTAAATAACTAAGCTCTACACTTACCCAAACAGCAGCAGCAGAAGAAACACTGCCAGTAAGTTACTGTTGTTGCAGAAAGCTGGTATCTGAAAGGATGAAATAACTCCTAGGGAGAGTCCAATGGGGGCCATAAAAAGTACCTGCAAAAAGATATTAGAAAGATGTTATTGAGATGATAATTCTTAAATATTTTTCTAGAACTATGCAGAAGCAACAACACCAGGTCTGCATCCAGTCCCACTAAGTGGAGCTTGAGTTTTCTATAGAAAGCCAAATACAGGTGGTTCCTCAGCCCTCCTGAAAGTTTTGGGAGCCTGGCAGATGAATTCCCGGAAAGCCACTTTGAATAGGCTAAGCTTTGACATTCAGGAGTGTGGACGGAAAGTGCCTCAAAAAAAAAAAGGTTGAGAATGAAAAATACCCCTTTGAGTTTTCTGTTAGACTTGCAGCCAGACCACTTCAGTGTGCCCTGTAAATCTAGTCTTTATAATGTTGTCGAGTCAAGCCAGGGACCTACCAAATGTCTGCCTTGAGAGGTTCCTCTCTTCCCCAGCTTTGGGATTTCACAGAATTTACTGTCAGGGATTCACTGAGAAATATCAAGTTGCCGAGAGCGACGGATTAGTTTCAGCCCACTGAATGCTGATTGTGGCAAGGACTCGGGGGATTCTTCCACAGGCTGATTTACAAACATGCAGTGCTGGAGTGAGGGCCTGAATCAGGAAGGCAGACACAGGCCTGTCCCATCCTCCCCCCTGCACTGTGACTCGGGGCTGCTCTGTCAAGCACCGTGGCCACGCTGCCTGCAGACCCCTCTTCAAGCCCCTCCTGCAAGGCAGGAGACACTTGTGCTATTGCCTCATCACACCAGCCCCTATATGTGAGTAGTTTAGGCTTCTCAGTGGTGAGAAATGCATTGTTAGGTGTATTGTTAGCACGTACTGGTGTCACCAGAACACCCAAAGGCATAGGCTGTGATCTTTCTTCATTAAGAGTCAAGGCTCACATCCCCCAAGGGATTTCACTGCATTAAAGAGAGCTGGCCATCCAAGTGTCCTTGAAGATTTCCTATTTTCAGGAACTGATGATATCACAGGAATTTTAGGCACCAGCAGAACTGCATCAATAAAAATTTGTCAGAGAGGTAGAGCTGATCACCATTACAGTACAGCTGGTGATGCCAAAACTCATGAGCAGAGACAGTCAGTGCTTGTGGATCTCCTAAGTGTGTGAGGGTTTGACATCACGTGCTGGAGGGAATTTGTAAGACACAGAGCACTTCGGTCTACCAACGCAGAGCATATTTATCCTCTCAGTCCATTGATGCTTTCCAGCAGTGCTGTTAACCCTCTCCACCATGAGGAAACTTAACTTCAGGGAGAACAAGGGTAAGCCTAAACCACGCAATGCAGCACTGTACTGGGGAGCTCAACTATCTGTAGGAGCAATGTGGTAAATCTATACAGCGCAGTGCAGCACTTTAGAAAGGAACTTGATCAGGTCCTGGAAGGCATATAGCTTCATTAGTAGCTTTCCCTGGCTTAAAAACCTTTACAATATATAATCTTAAAGAGAGCACTCCACCCAGCAGTGGATTTTTGCCCAACAGGGGAGTGTCAGCTGTGACACGTCTGTTCATGTCACATGCTGTACTCCCAGGGACTCCAAACTGGCTGTAGCCCTCAGCCCCAAAGCCTTACCCCAGACACATAAAGCCTGCGTGACAGCTAATTGAGCCCTGCAAGCCAACAGAAAAGCAGCTTGCTGCTTGCATGTTAAAATGGAAATCAAGCTCTGGCCTGCTCTGTGTTGCTCTCATATAAATGTGCTGAGTGTTTTGCATACACTCGAGAGAGCAGGAATGCCTTCGCTTAGCAAAATCCAGTGTCGCGTTGCACATTTAACAGTCTTCAATGCCTTGGAGAACAATTACTCCATAACACTCCTGGTAGTAATAATATTAAGAAGTCTAGGCAACCAACTTTAAATAAAAAACTTTTTTTCCCCTGCTGCGTAATGCTACTCTTGGTGTATTTAGGAACATGAATTATTTACCAGATCATAAACGAAGTTAGTCACCCAGTAGCTTGCCATCCCAATGCCTGAAATATGCTGCAGTTGTTTGGCTTTGGTTTGATGTTCTTTAACCACGTAGAGCACAAAACTTGCTGTTGTGATAGAGTAGCCAACCAAAACAGACATTGAAACTATGATGTCGAGTAAGCTGTTGAGCCTGGGGAGAAAGTGGAGAGAGATCATAGAGTGGTTTGGGTTGGAATGGACCTTTCAAGGCCATCTAGTCCAAGCCCCCTTCAGGAGGCAGTGACATCTGCACCTAGAGTAGATTGCTCAGAGCCCTGTCCAACCTGGCCTGGAATGTTTCGAGGGGTGGGGCATCAATCACCTCCCTGGGAAACCTGGGCCAGGGTATCACCACCCTCAGTGGAATAAATTTCCTCCTCTCTGGTCTAAATATCCCTCTTTTAGTTTAAAACCACCACCCCTTGTCCTGTTGCAACAGGCCCTGCAAAAAAATTGTCCCTGTCTTTCTGGCAGTCCCCTTTGAGCACTGGAAGGCTGCAATAAGGTCTGTCATAAGTAATAAAATAAGATGTATATGGTGAGTCAAAGGGGCAGATTTCCCTCATTGCAGAGGCACTGTTTAGAGCTCAGAAGCAAAGAGGTCCTGGTTCTGTGCCTCCATCTTCTGCTGATTAGCCTAGCGAAAAGGACTCGCAGCATAGAGTCATAAGTTGGTACCATAGCAGGGATTGGAAAGGCCAAAGGGAAAATTACCTAATTATTACTATTGTGACAAAGCACAAAAATGTGTGATGCTCTGACTGTGACATCCAGATCTATATGGAATCCTGCTAGGAAACCCTAACAGGAATCTGCAGCTCTGTAGCATGCAGGATGCTATTGATGCACAGAGGGAATGAAAAGGAAGAGAGAGAGAAGTTCTGTCATTTAGAAAAAGATATTTGGCAATTTAGGCTGTTTTATGGTTTCCAAGAAGCTGGTTTGCTCCTTTTGAAGCTAAACAATTCAGGCACCAGCCAAATGAATCTTCTTACATTACTTGTTCTTGACTCTGTCCTCCAGGATATGGATGAGCTGATAAGAAAATACCTACAAAAACAAAAAGAAAAGCAATTGAAAAATGCGGGTAACTTCCTCCAACAGCTCCTGAGATTGACAGTAATTCAGAAAATGGTGAGTCAAGAACAAAAGCAGATCAAAAGCTGGTTTTTGCTCTGTCATCTTGGTGTGATCTTGGGCAGAATTTTGAGCATCCTAATTTTTCCCATGACTTCCCTTTGATGCACAGCAGATCTGAAATTCAAACCCTAGGCCTTGTTTCCTGCATCTCCCTGGATAATATCATTCACTTCAGCAAGAGCACTCCCACACCTAAAATCAGCCACGTGCCTGTGGTGCCATGCATTTTGGGTTGGATTCCTCGACACTAAAACATTCAAAACTGGGACTACGCTTCATTTTAAAGCTCTGTTTGGTGACTTAATTTCATTTGTTCTTTTACCATCAGAAACAAATCACTCCCTACCGGCTTTCTCTGTAACTCCGATTTTCCTATGATACAGGTCTTCCTCAACATGGGCATCTGTTGATATGCTGGTGTAAACCCAGGTAGGCTACAGACACTTTTGTTCCCAGTGAGTTAATGCTGAACTACTTTGTCTTATGCAGATGGGGGGGCAGGGGTAAAAAACCAAAACATTTGTCCAAAGGAATTTGTAAAAATCTAGTTGCTGTGTTTGTAAGCCCAGTAGAATGTTTTCCAAAAATACACCTTAAAAATGAGGCACAAGCCTCAGGCACAAGCTGCAAGAGAGAAATTTTCTGCTTATGTGCAGGTATCTTCTTAAGATTTAGTTTAAGTACTTCTTCACCAAGGAGAACATCTAGCCCAAAATAGACTAGCATTGTTCATCACAGTGCATTTGCTTTGTTTGGAGGCAATTTGTGCCTATAAAATCAGAGTTTCCTAATAAAGGGAGGAACCTGGGGGGCTCTGGTGGGCCAGTTTCAACCTTCAGTGAAAGGCCTCAGTCCCACCAAGAGTCCAGTCTAAGATGTTTATGTGCCTAAAACCAAGGTTCTCAATCTGTATTCAGACACCTAAGTGAACATCTCCGTTCCCAGGGAGTGCTGGAGGACCTCTCACTGCTATTAAATCCAGAGAGATTTGCTAGAACATGCCATCTCTGAAACTTAAGCTCCTTACAGCCAGGTGCCTGACTTTCAGCAGTTCTATGAGGAAGAACTATTCTGGGATATTTTCCCTCAGAACAAATGATCCAACCTGGGGACCAGAAAGGAGGAGCCTGTGGGTTTAGCTGACCAAATGCCACACTGAGCGAATAAATTTTAAAAGGGAGATTTCATAGGAAATTCATTTTGGAGAGGGGGAAAAAGAAACCTCAGTCTTGTCATCAGTGAGAGAAACGGAATTAAAATCTTGGGCTGCTGATAAAGCCACACAAACAGACAGGAAATGTTTCCCTTCTCTAAAAAGGAGAGAGAAAGAAAGATATCGTCTGTCTAATCTGTTAATACTTCACTATAAAGCCATTTGCCTTTACTGAAGCTTAGGCTAGAAGTCAAAATTTCCATTTCAATGCTTTCTCTTTTTTGTTGGTTGGGATTGAGAGAAGAGGAAGCACAATATACATAAGTCAAAAGCTATTATGACTTGCTTAGTGACAGGGTAAAAAGCTTTTTATGTATTTTAAAAAAAATATACGCAATCTAAGTCAAGCCTCTAAAGTGGGACTGGAACCTCTTTCAAACTGCTGAAATGACAACACACTTTTATCTGCCTATTTCTATGGTTCTTAAACTGTCATTTATTTGTCACAACAACAAATAGATTTAGCTGCCAGGAACATACCACGCAGAACGTCTGTTCAATTGTATTTCAGACTGGATTTACACTACCCCAGGGGAGCTATCCTCATCCATTCATTTTATTCCCTCCATTCTATGGCTTGGATCATTAGTGGAAAGCAGAGAATTATCTGTCTGGTCATTTACTACTAAGCATTTCTTTCCAAAAACAGATAAGCAGCAGGACAGATGGAATAAAAACCGCTGCTATTGTTTCCTACTGATAATTGTTATTTTGCTGGTATAAAACTTTCCGTGTGAAAACTTTCTGACTGTTCACACAAGCTTCCTGCCTTTGCTCTTACTACAGCACGTGTTGGGAATACAGAGATAGGGCAAGAAGCTTCACTGCTTAATAATTCAACTGCTCTGGGATGCTCCTGCTGCTGGAAGTGCCTGGCTCAGGTCTCCTCTCTCCACACCCAGACAGGGTCTGGAGCTTTGTAATATACTCTTGCAGGATGCAGCGAAGAGCTCAAACCTTCCAACCTGGAGGACGTGCCACAAATCTCAGAGGCACAAGCCAGTGGGTATTGTAGAGTGGCAGTGGGGACAAGGCACTGGTTTCACTGGTTGTGAGCTGAGCTTGTGATGAGGGGAGTGTCAGTGCATCTATACATGGCGGTGGGAAGAGAGACGTCTGTTTTTTCTTGTAATCAGCATTCTGCAGTTTCTTTAATTCATGGCATGACATGCAAAGCTTCAGACCAGATGCTTTCTCCATCATAGTTCAGTTCAGATACATCAGTGAGGAATAAGCTCATGAGCAAAGAGACACTGTCACCTGGAACAGCAGGCCTCTGAGGCAGGTGATGGGGCTAGGCATGACCAGGACATAGCTGGAAGGGCACTATTTGTCAAAGAAAATCCATTGTCGGGGCTTTTCTGCACGCTATTGCTACTCTTGTCAGATCCCATAAATCTCTGGGTAAGATTTCTCAAAACGGCATCAATATAAATCTTCCTCTTGCCCTGTGCCCCTTCCATCTCAAGAGAGAGGCACATTTGTGCCCATGCTCCACCCTTAGTGTAGGCTAAACCGTGAACAGTAAGATAGGGTGCCCTGGTTTATCATCAGGAATTCGGGTTGCTGCTTTACCTTACTGAGGAGAAGCTCTGAGAGATGATAACTGCAAGAGGTTCACTAATACACCTTGGAATCAGTGTATGTCATTCATCAGAAGGAAAATACAGATGGAAATTATGCTTCTCACTTAATCTCACTCTCATTCAAACCCAAACATAAACACACCCACACAGCCTGAGCTGCTCCCAGCAGAAGGGTAACATATTAAAATTTACTCATCTAAATCACCTCCAGAGATGACCTGAAGTAGTCTTTCTATGCATAACTAATGGGCATTTATCAAGAAACAGCTACTTCAATACCATGATGAGAGGCAATAAATCGAACAGCAACCATTGGCATTTTTGGGATGAAGGAAGTGTTTTATGTAGGAGCTGGGGTTCACCCTGCTCAGCTCCCCTGAGTCTTTGAGTTAAGACAAATTAAACATGTGATTTATCCACGTTTTTCAACTCTGGTTTTAAAGGAATTGCAGAATTGGGAGTAAAGAAATGGCCTCACTGAAGTCAAGCTAAGTGTCGTCATTGATTTCAGCAGAACCAGAATATGCTCCCTAAAGGGCAGAAATTATCTTCTCTTGTAAAGGGACACTTACCATATCTGGAAGTCTCATTTTTTGGCAGGTTAGCTCTAAGAATGAAGTTGTTCAAGCTGTTGAGATAAGCTGGAAGGCTGTGATAACCTTCAGGATTATACCACACCTGCACACAATTGAGAAATTGAAACAATTTGGGAGAGAAATTGTTACTTGATAACATTGTGGTTTGTTCTGCTTGCACAAATGAATCATTCCATGGTTGTTATCTGAAGTCATAAACTCTACAAGTTAAAGTCCAACGATTAAGCCACATCAAGTACTGAATGAGGATAAAAGCACATTTCACTTTCAGCATAAGCAGTCCCATCAGCTTCATTTGCCTTCTGGGAGAGAAGAAAGAAGCACTAGCTGGATATGTGACAAAATGTACAGAAACTTGGTTTCTTTTCTGTAATAAGCTCCTCAAATCTGATGAACACCAGCAGTAGGGACCTCTCAAAGAAGGTTAAGCTGCCAAATGTCTAACAGCCCTGGAAAGCCAAGGGGAAAAAGGCAGCTTTAGAGAAAAAAATAGCCAGTTGTCACCTTCTCATTCAGCAACTTCCCTCCCCATGAGAGCTTTTCTTGCTTATACCACGAAAACCCCTAAGAGGCAAAATAAGACCACAGGGCGTACACTTTGGGGGAATTTACCATCACCTACTTTAGGCACAACCCACAGCACCCAGGGTGGAGATGTAAGTTACCTACCAAGGGACAGAGAGCTTAGTCTGTTAAGGTTAGAGGTTTAAATGCAGCCCACAGCATCCACCTTTGCATATTCCCCAGTCCTGTGCGCTCAGTGATTTCATTCTCCCTGCCTTAGCAGAGTGAGGTCTGGAATCTGCCCTGCTTCCAACACTATCAAGGTTTCTAGGTATTAAATCTGACATGCAATAAGAAAATAGCTACAGCTTTCAGATCTAAGATGAAGCTGCAAGATTGGAGGGGTGAAAACATCTGCAAATTGATTACATGAGCTCTGAGGGTTACTGAAACAAACCCTGGGATTCACTTTTCTTGGAGCTACCTCTGAGAACAGCACTGCTCCTGCAGGAACTCTCTCCTCCTAGTGAGGTTTTGCAATGAGATGACAGGATCTTGTCAACTCTCTTGTATTTCCCTGCTACCTCAGATTTCAGTCTCGCCACTTTTAACACTGATGCATTACAACATATTCACTGAGCAGAAACAGCAAAATGGGTATTTCAGAATGTGCCAGACAACTCTAGTTAAGATACGCACACCCTCTCATGAGATAAAGGTGCTACTAATTGATCTTTTCAGCTCTGTATAATGAAATTATGACAGGAGGAAAATTGTCTCCTGCTAGCAAGAGAAGTCAGACCAACAAAAAAGAATGGGGAGGGAAAAGGAAATGAACTTCAAGTCCTCTCTCCCATGCAAAGCTGCAGCTATCAGAGGGTTTTGCCTTATTTTCTGAAATAGCCCTGAATTTGACCTTGCTCCTCCCAGATCCCACACTTCCTACACTAGGATGAGCCAATGGAGGTTCGTTACCTTAGTCAACGTTCTGTTGGGGGGCACTGGCCTGATATCGAACTGGAGATCTTTCGTCAAAGGCAGCCCGAAGGTCCAGCCACCATACCTGAATGAAAACAAGAGGGAAGCATGTTGCTACCCTCATTCAAAAGCTTTAACACCTTCCGTTGGTGCATGTCACCCCAGCCAGTTCTAGCCTGACTTAAAAGAACTTACCCCAGTATGTAGTGTGTCGCCAAGCCAACGTGGCTACAGGACCCCTTTTTGGGGGGGAAAAAAAAGGGAAATAGAAACTCGGCAGCACTATCACAAGACTGTGCTGAAAGCCCCCATTTGGGAAACATTTTGGAGCCATGTGGCCTCCTAACCCACTCACCTACCACTCTAGAATTAGACTACTGCTTCTTGCCCAGGAGACAAACAGCTAATTTTAAACCTATGGCAGATTAACATATTCCTTGACAACCTTAATGGCAGGCTGGTTTTGCCTCAGGACACACCATGCTGGCTTCGTGGCAGAGTCCAGACACACTAATAGCTCTAATAGCCCCGTGGTGCAAGAAAATGCTCAGCCTCTAATTTCACTGCAACACTTGATGCAGTTGTTTAAGTAAAGCACACACTGAGACTCTTTAGAGAATCAAACTTGAAAGAAAGTCTCTCCCTGAGGGTTTACTTCATGACAGGCTGTGTCAGATTTTCCTCATTTTAAGCATTTCTAAGTCAGACAAAGGCTTGTGTGTGGATCCAGCCATCACCATATCAGGTGACTGACATGTTATCCCCAGGCTCTCTCTGCCCATGATCAAGCACAGCATTTGCACAAACCTTTACCTTTAACCCCATGATTGCAGGACATTTCACCTCCTTTCACCAGATTCACAGAGACCATCAGCAGAGAGGCCCTTCTAAACCCTTACTGCACTGTCACCTCCTAAAGCACAGTGGATATGACAGGTACAAGAGGCTGCTCCCAGTGCAGTTCAGAGGAGAGGGACTGGAGATGGGTGCTGTACCGTTTCTGCAGGAAGTCTTTGGTTGTGGCCAGAATGTAGGTCTCCACATTGTGCCCTGTAAGGTTATAAAGCGTCCGTGTGGAGAAGGTCCTTCTGTGAGGAGGAGTGTAGTTCGTCTGTGGACATGTCTGAGCAGAGAAAAATAAACAAAAATGTTGGTGCCTGTGTTCTAACTGAAAACTTGCACACCGGGAGAAGACTGAGAGCAGTCGATAGTAATATTCTGGTCCCAGGACTGATTCATACAGAGGCTGATGATTCCCAAATCAGGGTGCAAGGACGCATGGCACACATCTCCACATGCTGCCCTGAACAAGTTTAGCTTGAAAAACAACCTCTGCTTCAATCTATACTTCAGTTCTACTGACATCAGTGAGACCTTGAAATGTGCTTCATGCTATATAGGAAGATTTTTGCTGCATTAAGGCTGATCCTACTTAGCAGAGTGCCAGAGTGACTGCACAGACAACTGCAGAGGGCAAAACAGCTCACGGAGCAGAAAACTCTGTAGTGGCCTCAAACTCTCATCTTGCATTTCACAGCCGCTACGCTCTACATTTTGGCTTTACCGTCAGTCGCTGGCAATATCTTCCTGAGCTTCAGAGAAACCTTGGATTAGTCCTGAATATGTAATTTAACATGCTGAGGGTCAAAGTCACATTGACTGTTTCATGAGGTTGAAGTGTCCTACTGGACAGCTTGCTGGCTGCTGCTTTCAGCTCATCCAGAACAAAAGCCCTGGCCTCCCCTGTTGAGTATCTGTTCATAACTTTGCAACAGAGTATACAAAATAGCTTCCTTCGCACTGAAGAACACCTGCCTGTGCCTGCTGGAGGGAAGAATCAGCTTTGAACATTATCCTGATTTATCGGAGAAATGACGACAACACTTTTAATGATGTGAGATTAAGTGTATGTCCAGAAAACTGCATAAAATAGCTGCATTTTAAAGAATGACTAGGAATGTTCAACTAAGTACACGCTTTATCTTACAAATGGCATCATGCTGCACCACGAGTCTGATTTCCAGCTGGAAAAAAGCTGAAAACAGATGAACAGCACTGGAGGGAGGAAGGGAGGAGAGCTCAACTTCAAACTGGACTATAAAATGGTAACATCCTTGGGGCAGAATCTGCCTTTTCCCCCTGTGCGTGCAAAGGCACTAAGCCCAGCAGTGCCCATGTCTGGTTCTGTAGGTATCCACCTCAATGCAAGTAACTAATATTACTAATCATTGCTATTTATAATACAAAGCAGAGTAAAAGCAGATGGATCTAGACACTGCATGAAGTTAAATTCTGAAAAGCAAAGAGCAACAAGAGCTATGCTTTCACATAACAACAGTGCTTGTATAAAACACAGTCTTCTCTTGAATGCATGTTTCCCTCCACTAAATGGGACAACCATACAGCATTCAAAACTATTAAACCTTTTCCCACCATGGGGAGCAAGGCAAATCTTCTGAGCACACTGTTCCCTTTCCTGTCTCCAGGAAGACAGGAAAGCAGACAGCAATTATCCAGTGTACAAAATCAACAAGGCCAAAAAGATACAGGACAAATTTGAGCCCCTAGTGTCCTGCCTGCCCACAAAACCACTCCCAACCTACAAGCCCTCCCTTGCCTTTGGGTTTATTCAAATTACCTGGATTCCATGGGTGCAGTTGCAGGCAGAATACTTGGTTCTCTGGTCCCCACTGGTAATCCACTGGCCAAGCATGTCCTCCTTTAAACACTGCCTGAAAAGTGGAAATTTCCTCTGTGGTGCTCTGTACTCAAGTGTGCAAATGACACTAATAGCTGTCATGTTCGATGACAGCAAGGATGGCAGTGAGCAGCTTGAGCAGAAAAGCAGACCTTCTTGTCATCGCTGCATCCTTCAGGGAATACACAGCCTCCTGCTACCTTCAGTGCCTCTTGGCAGAGGGCCCTTGCTACTGCTCTTGGTGCCTGGATTCATTCAGTCGATGAGAAGGAACCCAGACACCACTTCATTCCCATAGAAGACAACGTAAGGAGTTAACAAAGGCCAAAACCATCTTACAGGGCAGAAATAAGGAATTATTGCCAGGATTTCACTACCAATTCCTTGAAAATTTACATGCAGAGACCAAGACAAACCGGCCTTCATGGCACAGGTTGTAGATACAGATAAACAAAGCTATGCCGAAAATTTTCTGGGTGGGCTCAGTATTGTAACGGGGACTATGGGGAAGGTCAGAACCACTTCCCAGATCAGAGAAGCTTGCTCTCATCCTGGCTTCCTGCTACCACCAAAGCTGCTTCCTTA
This sequence comes from Todiramphus chloris collaris, assembly GCA_025345505.1. Classification (NCBI taxonomy): domain Eukaryota; kingdom Metazoa; phylum Chordata; class Aves; order Coraciiformes; family Alcedinidae; genus Todiramphus; species Todiramphus chloris. The sequence goes on from JANVCC010000022.1 coordinate 13,718,772, forward strand.
CTACTCATACTAATAAAGGAGTCTACTTGTGGTAGTGACTATCCAACCTAAACCTCTCCATGCACAACTTGAAGCCATTTCCTCTTGTCCTATTGCTTGTTCCTTGGGAGAAGAAACTGACCCTACCTGGCTCCAACCTCCTTTCAGGGAGTTGTTGAGAGTGACAAGGTCTCCCCTGAGCCTCCTGTTCTCCAGGATGAACAACGCCAGGTCCCTCAGCCACTCCTCACCAGACTTTGCTGCCCTTCCCCAGCTTTGTTGCTCTTCTTTGGACACACTCCAGCACCTACTATCTTCTGGCAGACACAAGCCTTCGCTCCAAGCCACAGGAGAGCCATGTAGGCTCTTGGCAGGGCTGAGGTCTGCTTCACACCAATCATAACTATGCAGCTCCCTGCTCAGAACTGACTTGCATCCTGCCAGAACAAGTCTGTGAGCAGTGCAAGCTTGTGCCTGCCTGCAAAAGGCCTAGTAGACATCTCCTAATGAGCTGAAGGAGTCTGCAAGTCAATAGGAAGAGAGGCAGGAGATACTTCTTTTCCTCTGTATGTGGCACCATCGTACAAAAATTCTTCAGAGGTTCAACAACAGTCATTAAAGTCTAATGGCTTATAGTGTTAATTCTCTTGCAGATTTGGAATATAAGTGGAGGAAAATGAAGAGCTACTTACGAATTGCTTTCATTCATGCACGTGTTATCCGTCCCAGGGAAAGCAAGCATTGAAGCAACTAAAGCATCTGTGGTTTCATTAAAATTCCTAAGAATCAATAAAGAAAAAAGAGGAAAATGTTGAAGGTACTTCCACTGACACTGAGCAGAGGAAAGTGGTGTCTGAATGAAACAGGATTTAAAGTGTTAAATAAACGATTATTTGCGGTGCTAGTCCTGCAGATCACTGCAGTACATGAGGACAGTCACACAGGTTTAAAAAGACTGCTCCTTGCTTAGAGCTGCACAGCTACTCCAAGTGATTTGCTGCCACTACATCGAAGCAAGATACTGGTGAACTTTGGGACAATCAAGGTTCTGTTTCCAAAGAAAAAGAATCTACTGCAATTTTCAGAGACTACTTTCAGTCTTGTCTTAATCTGCTCTCTCATCTGTGATGTCCATGTTTTGTTCATTCAAGAAGATGCTTCTCACTTCTGACCCTAGCGACGACCCATCAGCAGAAGCAAAGAACATTAGGAGCAGAGGAACCAGACATGCAGTGCTGGCTTGTTCCCTCATCTATCAGGACGTGAAGTGGAAAGGTACAAGCAGTCCTGGGACAGAACACCTAAGAGCAGGCACACTTGCTTTAGAGCTACATTTTCTATTTCTGACTTAAAGCTGAGAACCACTGAAGAGAGACAGCAGTTCACATCATGAAATCAGAGTGACACAAATTATTATCATTTTGGTAATAGGATTTTGAAGCACAATGAAATAATTCAGTGGTGTCATCTTAATCACCCCGAAAAAGTGCATGCCCTTCAAATTGACTGTGTGCCTCCGACTAGTGGGGCCTGGGCAGGAAATCGTGTCCTGTGCTGACAGAGAGAAGGGCAATGCAGACACTTCGCAAGGTGGATAAAGTTTGATCACAGAGTTGCAATGTGGGAGACAAGAGATGTGGGGCTTTCCATTTCACATCGGGGGAAGAGTGTACAGATGAAGAAAACCCCTATGGGACAGTAAGGCTGTCACAGGGCCGGAGGACTCCAGTGGGAAACACAAAGAGTATTCCTCACAGATTTCACAGTTAATTCTAACTGAGAGGTTGTTCTTCTAAACCTTTCTGATTGCTGGTCTGGTTGCATGCTATCTGTGAACACTTTTCTACTGGGTGTGCTCACAAATAATCCTGATGGCTCTTTAGAAACAAATGGGTTTAAGGACCACAAAGAACACCACTCACCCAAAGAAGTCTGCCTGGTCGGACGTGCCATACAGAGAGGGGGAAAGCAGCAGTTCGGGATATTCAGTCTCCTTAGTTCTCAGCGTCCCAAGCCCCATCGCAGCTGTCACAAAGAGGACTGGGAGAATGACCTGAGCAATGAAGCCTCTGACATCCCTCCGGGTGTGGTGGAATCTCTTAATGAACAAAGCTGATGTCTTCTTAAGCAGCAATGGCAAACCCTGAAGGCTTTTTGATCTAATCAGGAGCTGATCTGGGTACAAAGGAAAAACGCATTTTGTCACGGGTCTGTATCTGTGAAATGCAGGTAATCGATGGTTATAGTACCCTGGGGGTATATTTAGCTTCCTGCGCTCCTTTAGAGATGGCAAGTCAAAACTACTAAGTGGGAAGATGCGCAAGGGTCAGGCTTAGGACAGGACTCAGATTTTGGCTCTTGAGTCACAAGCTTATGTAACACCAATTTTTTGTTTAATTTCAAATAGGTACATGTAGTGAATTCATTTTGAGATCTTGCAAGAGGAACGCAGGCATCCAGATGCAACAAGGTATCTCCATCCTACCTACCCGGCTGCAACTTGCAGGGGAAACATTAGTCTCTTATATTTGCAAACTGAAAAGTTTCAGAATTTGGAAAGCAGGTCCTCAGACAAATCAATAAGAAAATTAATCCTGAAATAACAAGGTACATAAACCAGTTGATCTTTGGCACGGACAGAGCCAAATCCTGTGCAATCTACTACTCTTTATAAAATATTACCCTATATAATACCACACGAAGCAAATCCTTTTCACTGCTCTCATTAGCGTTGACACAAACCACTTCTCTACACGTATGAGTTACTGTTTACAGCCACATTTACAGTATAGGTCAGCTCTGAAAAGCAAGTATGAAAATACCTCTGTGTTGCCCCTTGGATGCCTCCCTAACTATAAATTGCATAAGTATAAAAAATGTTTCTACTCTGAGAAAGCATTTCAACCAGGCATTTGCTCATTTTTTGGGCTGGGCCACCTTTTGCAGCTCTCAAGCCCTCAGAGATACTTGTGTAGCTAGATTCTCTTCTGAAGGTGACTTTACTCTGCTGTCTGGCTGCTGCTGAGCTGCTTTACCACAGTGCAACGGCAGAGACACAGCAAAATGCATCAAGGAGGGCCCAGCTCGGAGCTGTGCTGCTGCTTTTGCAACAGGCTAAGGGGCTTCCACAAAGTTTCTCTCCAGTTCTACTAGTTATGAAGAAATAATCCTCTACCCCAATTACAGCAATTAACAACTAAAAGATCTAAACAATGCTTCTAGTGACCTAGGTTTTGTGATTCCTGGTTGGGCAAAATGTGGTTTTCAACAAAGAAAGAAGACTGGGAGCTCAAATCAGCCCATCTGCAACAAATCTAGAATAACAGCTGGAGGTGATTTAGTACCATCTCTTTCTGTGAAGGTATCTGTGCTCACAGACATTCCATCACTGACAATTTGACCACTGGCTCCAGGCAGCTGTTGGGGCAGTTCAGCATCTTCTTGTTGCTCCTTCACTACATCTTTTGTCAGATTGAGGAACACCTATGAATCAAGAAAATATGAAGGGTAATTGGTCCAAATGACTCCATTTACAAAAACAATAATAATCAGAATCCACTCTGCTACTTTGCAGCTGGAGTTGGTGCATCCATTGTGAATTACAATCCTCTGTCTGTTCCCTTTGTGTTCTGAGAGAGAAATTAACTTTCATTTTCAGTATAGAATTATTGTTGTCCAGCTCCTCATCACCTTTTGTCTCTCTCCTGCTGCAGCAGTGGAAAATTAAACCTGTGCAGCTGCCCCCTGGACTTGCCTTGTCCTAATACCACCTGCTATGTGACTACTGAGTGGGGGTAAATGAAGCTGCATTTCAGATCAAGTCCCACACCTCCAGACCCACCTGGTGAGGAGGTGGCTCTCCCTGCACAGCACCAGTGAAGAAACAAGGAGGGCTGTTTCCCTGGGATTATTTTCCCCTTGACCTCTGACAACCCCAGCTGCCTCCACTCTGGGAGTGTGCACCATCGTGTCAGCTGAGTGGCATGTGGGACATGCTATGTAATTCATTCTTGCTGCCTTAGGAAAACACCTTAAAAACAAGCAAGAATTTGTAAACAACTGAACCACTTCTTCCCCTGCCTACAACTCTCACATGCAAACCACACCACTGCTGAGCCCAAAAAGCAGAGCTACAGAATGCTATGAAGTTAAGTCTCTGTAACACTGAATTAAACTGAGCAGATCTTGAGCTCATACCTCTTCCACAGTTGTGTTTGAAATCCCGTAGCAACCAAGATGGAGATCACTCAAGCTGGTATCAAGAGCTCTGAGAAGCGCCTGGTAGGCCCCTGAGACTGTGGACTTGAAGGGGGGAAGCACATACACAAGCTCTCCACCAATGTCCTCCTTGAGATAAGCCTCTGGGAGGTGGGACTGGATCAAGGAGGTCACTGCTGTGGTGTCACACTCCTCTATAATGTTCTGAAAAAAGAAGAAAACAAACCGTGGTCACTGAGGGAGCTGTGAGGTCAAACTTCCTACCACAGGGTTTTGCCCAAATTCTGTCTCAGAGGATTGGTAGGTGATCTCAGTCCAGGTATGTAACATTTCAAGTATCAAAAGCAGATAAAAGTCATTTTCTGGTGCTGGAGCATGTCCAGAGAAGAACAATGAAGCTGAGGAAGGGTCTAGAGTACAAGTCTGGTGAGGAGCAGCTGAGGGTCCTGGGGATGTTCAGCCTGGAGAAAAGAAGGCTCGGGGGAGACTTTCTCACTCTCAACAACTCCCTGAGAGGAGGTTGGAGACAGGTGGGGTCAGTTTCTTCTCCCAAAGAACAAGAGATAGAACAAGAGGAAATGGCCTCAAGCTACACCAGGGGAAGTTTAGGTTGGACACGAGGGACCATTTCTTCCCTGCAAGGGTTGTCCAGACCTGTCCCAGGCTGCCCAGGACAGTGGTGGAGTCCCCATCCCTGGAGGGGTTTCAAAGCTGTGGAGATGCAGTGCTGAGAGACATGGTTTAGTGGTGATGTGGCAGGGCTAACAGTTGGATTTCATGATCTTACAGTCTCTTCCAATCAAAACCATTCTATGATTCTGGCCTTTGAAGTGAGAGGTGTGGCACTGTGCCCATCTTGGTCCATCCAATACTTGCTGGGCTCCCTCTGTCTACAGGGACACTGGGATTCAGCTGAATCAGCTTCTCTGCACTAGATAGAGGGTTTGTAGTACAACAGAGAAAAAGCTGAGCCACAAGACCTGACACCTGAACTTGGCTGCCAGCCCAAATACATTCTTTTTCCCAAGAAAAACAGGTCTTGCACATGGGTCTTTTTTCATTTTCTCTATCCATACTGCCAGCAATTTGGAAGAGAAGCCGAACTGTTACAGTATCTGCACATTATTCTGTGCACTAGGGCTACCAACAGCACTGTAATAAATGCTATCAAGAGCACAGCCCCTCCTCTCCTTGCAAGCAGAACATTTTGCCTCCAATGGACTCTTCCCATCTGCTTTATTTCTCTGAACTCCAGAATTCATACTCTGCACCCAGACTTGCCTTTAACCCTCAAGGACATCCTGCTCTTTTTCAACAAAGCAGAGCACTGATGTTACTGTTTTCTGAGGGCCATGGAGGCTGTATCAGTGGCCCCAGTGAAGAGCCTCCCACTGCTTTGAGGGAAGTAGGGGTCACGCGTTCTGTTGGCATTGCTCACCAAGAAGCAGAGCATTCACATCCACGTCCTTTGATGCCACCACCATCCTTGGATCTGTCACGCAGCTCCTGCTGGTACAGCCCTAAGTGTCTGCATCCCTGAGCAAGCCTTGATGGCCCCCCTCAGAGATAAGCCTGCTGAGAGCTCTAGCTCAGCTCCAGGCAGGCTGGCCAGCAGGAGAATCTCTGCTCTGCTGCCAGCAGTGCCTGCTGTGGTGACTGTGCTCCTGGGACACGAAAGGGAGCCAAGATCTAGCAGGGAAGGGAGAATAATGACGACTGCACCTGGGGTACAGGAAGGTCAAGTTCAGACCTCTGCCTTGTCTATTGGAGCTGCAAGGATTTGTGTGGAGGGGATGAAGCTGAGACTCCCGTGTATTGGGGAAGTCTCCACACAGGCTGTCTTTCTGAAGGAAACTTAGTTATAAAAAGCATATGAATTCCAGCATAGGACAGGACAGGCAGAGTGAGCTGGATAGCAGAGGGCATTGCTGTAACCCAGGTATTTCAGTGGCTGTGGAATATGAAAAAGTGATCTTACTGGCAGCCCAAGGAAACAGTGAAGCGTATTCTTGAACCTTTGTGACCAAAACGAAGGGTTTCAACCCAAAACACATCCCACTATCAGCTGGGTGTAAGCTGGTTGTGTAAAGAAGTTATTCCATGAAAGAGAAATTATACTGGAACAACCATTCCACACATGGACCTTCCTTCTGCTGCAGCATGCTTCATTTCTGTGGGACACTATGATGTGCCTCCTTCCTTCACAGAATCATAGAACAGTAGGTGTTGGAAGGAACTTTTGTGGATCATCTAGTCCAACACCCCTGCTCCAGCAGGGTCACCCAGAGCAGGGTGCCCAGGATCACGTTGTCTAGGTGGGTTTGGAACCTCTCCAGAGAAGAAGACTCCATAGCCTCTCTGGGCAGCTTGGGACAGACTCTGCCACCCTCACAGGAAAGAAGTTTTTCCTCCTGTTCAGATGGAACCTCCTGGGTTCCAGTTTGTGCCCTTGTCCTGTCTCTGGGCACCACTGACAAGAGTCTGTCCCCATCCTCTTGACCCCCACCCTTTAGATATTGATCAGCATTGATAAGGTCACCTCTCAATCTTCTTTTTTTCCAGGCTAAATAGTCCCAGGTTTCTCAGCCTTTCCTCGGCACAGAACTGTTCCAGTCTCCTCTTTATCTCTGTAGCCCTTACAACCGATTCAGTTTCCTGCCCAAGATGCTGAAAATTTAGAATCAACTCAGACACAAACCTTCTTTTTTGTGAGTGTCAGGTGATATCCATCCCCAAAGGTTTCCTTGAGGTAGAATGGCGAACCACAACATTTGAGCCCTCCATGCTCTAGGAAGGCAATTCGGTCACTCAGAACTTCAGCTTCATCCAAGTGATGAGTTGAGAGAATAATGGTTCTGCCTGGAAAACACAAAGCTGATGTCAGCTCCCACAGAATAAACCCACGTGATTACAAGGGACAAGCAAAAGCTATGCTGGATGAGGGGACACAGAGTCTCAGGTGAAAATCAGCAGTGTGTTTTTGTAATTATTAGTGAAGTTGGATGAAAGGCAACATCAGAGAGAAGCTGAATGTTACCATATTGTACACTGTGTGTTACAGTAAAGTTAACTTTATGAATGAAACTGTGAATTTACAGACACCAACCAGGATGCACCCACAGGGCCTGAAAAATCCTAGTCTCCCACAATTCCTTCTCTGTGGTCTCTAAACCTCACAGTTCAAAGCCACTGATACCGTCTTTGCAGACGTGACACGCATCACCTTTGCCACGGGGCAGCATCTTGTCTCATCATGGTACCTTTTTTATTCTTGGAGATAATTTCCCAAATACTTCTCCGAGAGCATGGATCCACCCCTGTGGTTGGTTCATCTAGTATCACCACCCTTGATCCACCCAGGAGAGCAATAGCTATAGACAACTTCCTCTTCATCCCCCCAGAGAGGGAGCCAGCTAGCTTGTGACGATGGCTGTACAATCCAGTCTCCTTCAAAGTCCTTGAAAACAAAGAAAAAAACAACCCCCAAAGGTTGTCCTTCATGCATCTTTTAAAAGCAGGAAATCTGAAAATACCCAAAAATCCCAATAACTGCAAATGAAAAACTGCTCAAGTATGGACGATCTACTGAATGGTCATAGTGCAGAGAGATGTTTCATCCTGTATCTCAGTCACTGGGATTTTAATATAAAACTTTTTTATTTTTTTTTGGGATGTTTTCAAAGTTTCCATCTGACAAGTCAAGGTTAAAGGCTCAACCTCATCAACTGAGAGCACCAAGACCCAAACTCCCTGGGATGTTCTGGCTGTTTCATTTCTCCGCAGAACCAATAAAGCCGACATCATCTTTCTGACTGGTTGATTAAATCTTTTTCTGGGCAAAATTGTAAAAGCAGCAAGGACTAGACCCATAGGCCCATATAAATTCATCTCCAAAGAACTGCCACAGAAGCTTGCAAACCCCCTGGAGAAGAGAAGTTTTCCTGCAGCCACGGACATCAATATGCCTCTGGTCAGACCAAGGCATTATTTGAGATCTATGCTGGATCTGCAACAGTCCTCAAAACATTCATTTGAGCTTTGCAGCAGCAACAACTCTACCACTCAATAATTTCTGACAGCCTTTGCTCCCTCCTCCAACCCAGCTATTGTCATACCTCTTCACTTCTTGGTAGAGCTCCTGTTCACTCCAGTGAGGGACTTTGATGTACCCATAGAGCTGAAGGTGTTCCTTTGTGGTGAGGTAGTTAAAGAGCACATTGTGCTGCATACACACTCCCATGTTCTTCCTGATAACTTCCTGATCAGTCCTAATATCTTTGCCATACACAAAGATAGTACCTGATGATGTAGGGAATAAGCCAGTCAAGATAGATCTGAAAGGGAAAAATAAATATAAAAGAAAATTAGGAAAAGGAGAAGGCCATAGGTAATTTTTGCACATAGTCCTGTACCTACCATCACTTTCAAAGTGTCTTTACATCATAGAATTATAAAATTGCAGCATGTCTGTGGTTGGAAGAGATGTTCAAGATCACTTAGTTCAACTTTCAACCCAACAGTGCAGGCTCACCACTAAACCACGTTTCTAAGCACGAGATCCACACGCCATTTAAATGCCTCCAGGGATGGTGACTCCACAACTGCCCTGGGCAGACCATTCCAATGGTTGATAACCCTTTCAGTGAAGAAATATTTCCTAATATCCAGCCTAAACCGCCGCTGGCACAGCTTGCATCCATTCCCTCTGGTCACGTGTCACCAGGAAGAAGAGGCTGTCCTCGCTCCAACCTCCTTTCAGGTAGTTGTAGAGATCAGGGTGGTCTCCCCTCATCCTCCTCTTCTCCAGACTAAACAACCCCAGCTCCCTCAGCCGCTCCTCACAGGACTTGTGCTCTAGGCCCTTCACCAGCCTCGTGGCCCTTTTCTGGACATGCTCCAGCACTTCCATGTCCTTCTAACAGTGAGGGGCCCAGAACTGAATGCAATATTCAAGGTGTGGCCTCACCAGTGCTGAGTACAGGGGGACAATCACCTCCCTATTCCTGGTGGCCACAGTGTTTCTAACACACTCCAGGATGCCATTGGCTTTCTTGGCCACCTGCATGCACTGCTGACACACATTTAGTTGACTACCCATCAATACCCCCAGGTCCTTTTCCAACATGTACCAAGCTCACACATTGAACTCTGGCCACTTTTCCCATGTACTTTTATCTTCTCCTTGGGTCGGACCATTGCATATCCCACATTTCAATGCTCATGAATGCCCTTGACTTCCAATTTAATCACTGGGAATTTATATAGTGCAGTTACTCTTAATTCTTTGAGGTCTTTCTGCAGCACCCAGCCAGCCTCATCTCGCTAACCACAGCAGAGATGGAAAACCACAGCTTCATCTTACTAACCACATCAGAGACTGGAAATCTGATCTCACTGCCATTATTAACAAGAAATGGGAGAGGCCTTCCAGACAAGGCATCTCACAGTGGGCAGCACTTTCATCTAGTTCAAGCAAATAATGGTAATATCCAGCAGACCTGAGTCTATCACCCTGTGCTCAGAATGACTATTTGCACATTATAGGTTATGTTTGGTGCTGTCCTGCAAAGACTAAAGGGAAAAGGTAGGTCTCAGACTGACCTTCACCTTCCCAGAGCTTCTCTCTCTCCTGGGACTTGTAACCACCACTAAAAAGAGGCAACCTGTAGCCTCAATCAGGATCTGAAGGCTGCCCTAAGTTTCAAGAATACTTTTCTGCATATGACCTTTGCCTACACTTTGCAAACAGAGTTCTGGGATGAATTGATAATAAGCTGAGATGAAGCACACATCTGTCTTACACGGGGTTTTGGCTCTTCTGAAGCTTCTATTTATCAGCTTAATGTTGCTTTCAGAGTGATGCACATATATATCAGTGGAGAAGTAAGTTCTACAGACCTGTTTCAGTGCTGTTGTCTAACAACTCAAATAATAATTTAAAAATGGGAAGGCTGGAAGGGCTGAAAGGCCAATGTATTAATCCACTGCCATTTCAGTCCAGCTAACACATGAGTTGATACAGCTGACGTGTACCTTTATGAAACTTTCTTGCTAATATCACTTCAGCTTTGGTGTGTGCATAAGCTCCCCACAGCTTCCAGAACAACCTAACCCCAGGTGCCAAAGCATCATGGAACAAAATGCTGGAACAGCTGCTGTGCTGTGTATTACAGGTATCCTACCAGATTAAAAAAGCATGTTCCTAAGCAGAAAAGAACCTTTAATGCTAATAGATGAAGGGACTGCTAAGGTCATCCACGAGCAAGATAAAACTACAAGAGAGATTTGTCCAAATGAAGTAGAAATGAAGTAGCTTATTCAGTCTCCCAACTTTGCACAGCCCCAATTGCTCTTGCTCATTCACCCCATCATGCCCCACAGCATAAGAAAAAGCAGCTTTAAAGGACACGCACATGGTTGTAGTTTTTCCGGCTCCATTGTGTCCCAGCAGGGAAGTGATATTCCCTTCATAGAAGTTGAGGCTGAGGTTGTCCACTGCAGCTTTGGATCCATAAACCTTTGTTATGCCACGGAGGGAGACTCCCAGGGCAAGATCAGTGGGCTCCGGTTCCAGGTGAGGCACGGGGGCACCTTTGATACCCAAAGGAAGGGGCAGAGAACAGTTACTGCACTGCAGCAGGTGTGTGTTTGTGCTACTTTTTTCACCTCAGAGATAAGCAGGGCTTTTATATACAAAATACTGCAAAAGTAGGTGCCTTTCAGCTAGGAACAGAGAGAACATTTCACTGGATCCGTATCATTTTTTGAGCTCTCTGGCATTTCTCCTTTTTACTTCTGCAACTCCTAATAACTCCTGACAAGAAGCATTAATCACTTTTGAAAAGGTCTCATATTTAGATGTTTTGGAGCACCTAACTTAATTTATAGTAAGCAAGCACAGAAAATGAGGGGACATGCAGCTAGGTAGAATCAGCAAGCTCTTACATGTGATCTCATGGTTTGTTATGGACTAAATATTTAAAGAGACGAACAAAGCAGCACACGTCTCTTTTGCCAAGTGGAAACCTGTATTTGCTTGCACAGACAAAAGTGTTATTTCTAAACAGAGCATTTTAGAGTGAGATATACACATCTAAAGTAACTGCCCCGCAACAACATACACACATCTGTATGTGAGTATCAGCACTGAATTTCCACACCAAATAGGAAAAACAAGTATGATTTAAAAGTCAAATCTCCATTCTGGCAAGTAACAGCTTCCAATTTTTCTCGTGCCACAAAAGTAAGGAACAATACAGAACTGTGCTTTCTGAGTAGGATGCCCCTTTGCAAATTTAGCTTCGTTTACCTAAAACCTAAGCTAGCATTGCTACCCCAGGTAGCATTCACATACATATCTTATTGCTGAGGGTGGCTTCTTTCCTGAACATCAGCTTGGTGAGGAGAAGACCTCTTCGTTTCTCATTCCAGAAAGGGAGGTAACTGTTGTATTCTACCCAGTAAGATGGAAGCAATGGGAAATACCAGGGAGCAGCCATGCCATATCTACCTGCAAGGAGAAGAGGAATCTCATTCAGGTGTCTGTTTCCAAGGAAGTATTGGGGTGCACTCAAAACAGTAGCAAAAAAAAATCCTCAGAGATCTCTCCCCTCTTGATGTGCTCATGGACTACTGATACCTGGTAGAAAATGTGCCTGACTGACACAAGAGGAAGCATTCACTAATCTGTTATTCAGAGTAACTTCATAGCTGGAGGGCAGGAGTACTTTACATTTTCCACTGGGTAGATTTCCGTATGCCAGTGGACTGCTTCATTAGGTGGGGAAGAAAAGCAGAAGACGAATGTACTGGCTCTTGCCCAAGGCAGGAATTACTTTTTGAAATCAAATGATGTAAGTAACAAAACACAAAATCTCTCATCTGACAAACGCAGGCTAACATGCTGTGTTCTCATCTTCACTAAGCAGACTGAAAACGCATCTTCCCAAATCCTTGGCTTCAGCCTCTTCAGGAGACCCACCCACCCACCCATGTGACAAGCAGAGGAACCCTAATTCTCCCTTTCTCTGTTCTTTCTCAGTTTCATGAATACTCTCACACATAGACAAAGTCATTCTCCCCTTGATCTAGAAACAAAAGTATCCTGTGTGTGCAGACTGTCTTACTCCCTCAACCATGAAATCAGCCAGTGTTTTATTCATTTTTTTCTTCCAAAAGAGATGGTACTGTGTCGGCATCAATGTCTTTTATCCTCACCTGGGAAAACATTCCTTATATACCATCCCAAGATGAAGTAAATGAAAGAGTCTATCAGAATGAGCCAGCACATCCAGCCAAAGGAAGTGTTGTCTCCAATCATTGGAGACTTATACATGTTGTCCCACTGCAGACCTGCAGAAAGGAATTTGAAATACAAACAGGGTCCATATTAGTTAATGAAATGTCACAACCATGGGAGCTCAAATTCTAGATTTGTCTACAACAAACATACCTATGCCCTGTGCCTCGTATCGAGCAATGTATTGACTTGCATAACTGAATGCAGTCGGAGACAACAGGCTCTGTGGAATAAAAAAAAATTGAAAACAAAGAATTTATGAATTAGTCTCAAAGAGAAATTAAGTCTGTCTACTGATCAGGTACCTGACTAGCTTTTTCCAGTAGACAGAAAATCAGTGGATTTCTTTTTCTTACAGTCACAAAGAGCATTAGAACAGGTTTATGATGAGCAACACTTCAGGTGATGGGCTGTAATGTCTTCTTAGACCCTGCCTGCCTTTTGCTTCCACACCCAGGACTCAACTTCTTCTCTCATACAAGGCTTTAGTTTAGGCTTTTGAAATACAGAATGACTTCTGGAACTTAATACCTACCTATTTCTACCCTTGGTAAGAAAAATGGCTTTACATCTATTTCCATGGCTAGGAAATTGAGATCCATGAAACTGAAGGATGAACAGAGCAAGCCCTCCTTCACAGACAGCCTCATTTTTCATGGTGCTTTTGCTTTGCAGTTCAAAAGGGCAAAGTACATAGCTCAGGCTACTCTGGTTTAGCTGGCAGGTGAAAACTCATTAAAATTCCACAAGCACTGTTTCCAGTTGTGAGACACAACTAATTCCAGGTCTCCCTCAAACAGGCCATGGTCAACTCTCCCATCATACCCATCAACACCCACTGATGGAATTTAAAAAGGTACCCAACTCACATATATTTGGCACAAACTATAATCAGAGATGAAGTTTATTGAAGGTGAGCCTCTGCATCTGTACACATGGTCCCCATCATTGAAAAGAAGAACTTACCAGTAGACTCTTCACAGAGAAGCTCAAATGATTCTCGATGACAAGCAACACGATGAAGGGGAAGAAGGTGAGTATGTACACAAGGCTGCCCACCAGGGCTGCTATGTTGGTGTTATTGAAGAAGACGCTGATGAAGTAGCTCATGGCTATGATGGACAGGCTGTAGTCCATAAGGTACAGGAACAGGAGCACTGTGTTTGTTTTGGGAAGGATGTCACCCACTTTTAGAACAACAATGAGGAAGGTGACAGTAATTAGAAGGAAGATGGCACACTCTATGAACCAGGCAATGAAATGGCTGCTGGCATTAACACCCATCATTTTCATGTACTGTAGAGAGAAAGGTGAGAATCACAAATAACAACTGTTTATTAAGAGATCTTTCTGCTGATACTGCACTGTTTCTTTGTTCAGTTTCTGGACGTGGGATGCAGCCAAACCATGCTCTTTCATACTCTGGCACATGGCACATTGATAACCAGAGAGAAACCATGCACTCACATTTCTGGAATGCCTGAGGTTTGTAAAACAGCTCATTGCAAAAGAACAGCACAGACAGGATCTGCAAGTATGAAGAGGCGTCTCATCCCACAAGCTCCAAAGCAACTTCTGGCTTTAGATTTTTAACTTTTCTAAAGCACTTGGCTATTTTTTAAAATAATGTTAATCAGTCTAGTGGCTTGAGTGTTAAAGTTCTTAACTGTCTCTGAAACCAAATCGTTTCTCATGCAATCCCAAGACAACAAATAATAGCTAAATTATCATGGTTATAAGGAAGCAATATTCATTTATATTAGCTGATGATCAAGTCCACAAGATTTGTATCAAGCTGATAAATTCAAAAGAAATTACAGGTGCTGGTGTCTGTTACATAATTGCATGCCTAAAAAGATGCCTGACACCCTGGTTCTTCGAGACAGTGAAGCTGCGTTCCCTAAACCAGATTCAGGGGTGTCAGCAAGCCACTGGGGCTCACTCATTTTCAACATCACCACAGTTAAGAGAATGCCCTGTCTTGGAAATGTTTTTTTTTGGTGAATCAGTATTTGTTTCCATGGTATCAGATAAAAACCAAATCTACTCAAGCAGCTGTTGCTTGCCGAAGCTTAGCATTACGGAAGTTCTTTGCAGCTCATCTCTGTTGACGGTGTTCACACTGAAAACCTGAGTTCATTTCATAAATTCCCTATGTCTCAATGTCATTGCTTTTCCAACAGGCACCCTGAATGAAGAACTTCATTTCAGGGAGCTAATGTAATATGTAGCACCTTCTGAAATATTAAGTATAATAACTTCAAGGATAGGAAATAAGTCACTTTTCATGTCTTTGTTCCCAGCAGGTATGACTCAAAGTCAACTTTTAAAGAGCTTTAAATCTTCAGAAAACTTGTAATTTCATGAGGGCCCTGTGTTTCCAGTGTTTGGAACCGCAAAGCAATACTCTCATCACTTGAAGGGCAAATGCCCTGTGTTTCTCTAGTTTTGAGCTTGGTTACAACGTCAGAATTCAAACACTGCAGGTCAAACAATAGGTATTTGGAATGTTATTTTCCTTAATGCTTGTTTTGCTCCATTTAATGTCGTACATGAAACATAGTACCCACTAATAAGGAAAATCTGTTTATAATTTTGCACGCCCCAGGAAGTTTTACCGTACCTCATAAAGCCTCAGATCTTTCTCCTGAACAAGTGTTTTAACAAAATCAGCTATAAACAGCACCCAGGCAGCCATCAGAGCAAATGGAAGAGAGTAGGTCACGCTGGTTAAGAACCTGTAAAAGGCAAACGCAGGCTTTAGCTGAATACAAAATGTTCTGGGGATTAAGGCTTCATACAGAATATATTTTTCAGAATAATACTTTGGCACAAAAAAAGACATGCTTATATTTCAAAACACAGAGTATAATTAATAATTACAAAAAAAAAAAAAGGCTATTTTTCCACTGCATCTTATTTTCTATTCATGAAACTCCTGACTGTTCAAACTGTTTTTTCTTTCTTTCAAATCCCAGAGGGATTTCTAGATGCATTCTGGCAGTTCTGCCCATCAGTGCCACTGGCAGGAGCAGGAACTGCCATGGGCACCGGCATTTCCAGGCTCTCTGATGGGGTGCATCCCATTTTGGAACACTACAGCAGCCAGACAGAATTCCCAGTTCCATTAATAGATAAAATGGACAAATTTTGTTATCAGACCATTATTTCCTGGTGCTGGAGTTTGGATATCTGTGCTTCCTCTCAGTGTGTCTGTCCCTATTATCCCACAGGACAGGTGCTGCAGGTGCAGGTCTATAACATGGGCTTCACAATTCTTGGCTCCTCACTTTAGTTATAAACTTATTCTTGCACCAAATGTGCACAGAAAAAATCCACAAGGGCCAACAATAAATTTCTCCTTTTTGTGTTGAAAACTAAATTTCTATAGCAGGAGATTTACTTAATTGTATCTACTGGGCTTATGCTTTCCTCCTTCAGTTCTAAACCTGGCTTAAAAAAAAAAAAAAAAAAAATCAGTGTTATTCCTGGAGAAAGTTTAATGTACAACAACAGTAAAAAATTAGTATGATTACATTTGGTTTTAGATTTTTTTACCTCTGCAGCTGAATATTTCCCATAAACCAGCGCTTTCAAGAAATGCTTCCATATTTATAAAGGGCAATGAAAAAGCATTTCAGTAGCTCTACCAGTTCTTTGTTGTTTGGGAATTTTTGGCTATCACCATGATCTAGGCTATTAAAAATCCATCATTTCCCAGTACCTTCTGTGTACTGGTGTAAATATATATACCCTCCTTTTCCCTACAGGATCTTAACTACATGATAACAATTGACAAACAGCCATTTTAGACTTCTACTAATGCAAATCCAAAGCCTTTACAAATATTGATAATTGAGCAAACTCATGCAACTCTGAGTCTGGGGTGGGGAGAGAAACGCAAAGGCAAGTGGCTTCCTCAGCAGCCCAGGAACAAGAGGAGGAGCAGGCAGCACTGTAGTAAATGCCCCCAGATGCCAGTTAACCATTGTACAAAACTCACTCACAGCAATAATCCATGGCTTCGATACAAGAAGTTGACACTTTGTTTGGCCAAGTGCTGGGTCCTGCACTTGCGCCACAACAACCCCCTTTCCTTTCTTAGGAAAGAGTGTCTGGAAAGTGCCCAGCAGGAAAGGACCTGAGGACTGCAGCTGGTTGAAGATGAGACAGTGTGCACCCAGGTGGCCAAGAAGGCCACCAGCATCCTGGCCTGTATCAGCATTAGTGTGGCCAGCTGGACTAGGGCTGGGATTGTCCCCCTGGACTGGGCACTGGGGAGGCTGCACCTTGAATCCTGGGTTGAGTTTTGTGCCACTCACTCCAAGAAGGACACTGAAGGGCTACAGCGTATCCAGAGAAGGGCAACAAAGCTGAGGACGGGTCTAGAACATTAAGTCTGATGAGGAGCAGCTGAGGGTCCTGGGGATGTTCAGCCTGGAGAAAAGAAGGCTCAGGGGAGACCTTCTCACTCTCAACAACTCCCTGAAAGGAGGTTGGAGACAGGTGGGGTTGGTCTCCTCTCCCAAGGAAACAGCAATAGGACAAGAGGAAATGGCCTCAAGCTGCACCAGGGGAAGTTTAGGTTGGACATGAGGAACCATTTCTTCCCTGCAAGGGTTGTCCAGACCTGTCCCAGGCTGCCCAGGGCAGTGGTGGAGTCCCCATCCCTGGAGGGGTTTCAAAGCTGTGGAGATGTGGTGCTGAAGGACATGGTTTAGTGGTGACCTGGCAGTGCTGGGTTAATGGTTGGACTTGATCTTAAAGGTTTATACCAATCAAAAGCATTCTGTGATTCTAGGAATGCTTACTGCCTGCAGTGTGTTCTAGCAGGCACTTTCCATGCTCTTACCTTGAGAAGAGATGATGGGTGCCCAGCTCTCTTATGTGACAGGCTGACACAGGAGATTAATGGGTCTGCTCTAGCTCCTATAGCTTCCAGGGAATGTTTGAGCTGATGCAACTGAAACACCAGCTTTACAATAGAACAAGCTCCTCATTCTAGCCTGCAGATTTGGTCCGAGGGAGACCCCCGCATCAGAGTGGAGTGACCATCCAACATACTATTTGCTGAACATCCTTCAGTGGTTTCTGATGAACACTGAAATCCCTTACTTCCTTAAGAGTCTTCCACTCAGTTTTGCCACCAGCTGCAAAGTCGCCAGTTCTCCAATGCAGACCAAAATAACCTTGCCAGGGGGGGCAGGTCCTCAGCTGCAAGCAGTTCACTGCTACCTAGGGCACTTGGCAGAGATGTGGTTTATACTTAGTTGCAGACTTGGCTCAAGATGAGTGGAAAGGAAGATGATCGAAAACTTTTTGATCTGCTTCACCATTCAAAACTTGTTCTGTTCCATGCACAGTCCATGCTGCACCGCTCTGTGTGACAGGCTGTTAACTCTGGCAACCCCATGCATCAAAAGCTTCTCTGTCCTCCCTCATTACTGCAGAGATGGATGGCACTACTTCATCCTCCCATTTATCCTTCTTAAAGCATATGAGAGGCACCTGTATTGAAAACTGTTCACTATTCACTGAACACTAGCTGGAATCATAGAATCAGAAAATGGTAGGGGTTGGAAGGGACCTCTGGAGATCATCTACTCATGGATAACAGGTACCACAGCTGGATGTCAATCTGTAGGCACAAAGCTCATTAACCAGGGACTTTTTTTTTTTTTTTTCTCCCCCCAGTAAATACATTTTCTAAGCTCTGCTGAATTATCTGCATGCAAACACTTCCAGAACAAGCCAACACTCCTGTTCAACCCAAGTCCTGCCAACTCCAGTCTCAGTTCCATGTGCAGTAGAACAGGAACAGTGAATTTTACCTGCTGTAAAATCTATAGTTACCATGACAATTCAGGTACATCCAGAGCACCGAAAACAAAATATTAGGCAAACTAAACATGGACCATTTATACTAGAGTCCAAAATTCCCTCTTTTATTCAGACCCTCAAAAAACATGTGCCACAAGATGAAATAATTTCTCTGCTACATGAACATGGCATTAAGGAGACCAGCAGAGCTGGTGAACTCCACCAGTGAGACAAGATGAGCTCACACAAAGCATAAAGACAAAAGCTACACAAACTTACATATCCTTATTGTAGCAGGGATAAGGCATGGCCTGGACTTGAACAGCTATTTCCTCTGGTTTCTTGCCGGTCTGTAATTCAATAATGGCTCTTTCAATGCTGTCCTGGATATAAATAAAGGCCCGGCTGTAAATCTGGCTCTGCGAGGTGGAATTGTGCGGGCCCACCGTCCAGATGCGCTCCCTTATTCTGTTGGTGGTTTGTGTGATCCTGCTGCTCATTCGGATGGTGTAGTTGAGCACAGGAGGGAGGTCCAAGTCCCCAGAAGCTGAGCGTGCAGGGCTGTTAGTGCTTGAAGGCAGCTTGAAAATGATACCTTGGAAAAGAAAAGGAAGAGGCTTTCCTTCAGAGTCGACAGCCTGGGAGCAGCAGTACGCACAGATACGCAGGAACTCCTCATTTTTCTAAGCCTTTTCTACATTACAATCCATCATTTAATTTCTTTGCTGCACAAACAACACTCAGATGGGTAGGCTGCTTATCGAGGGTCTAGAAGTGGAAACTATACATCACGGCAGCTATTCGTACTTTCAAATGTGACCAATGATTCTGGGTGTGAAATGCACCCCCAGAGCCTTTAAATCTTTTCCCACTGAGCATTCAAAAACCAAAGGCTCCCAAGATAACAAGCCACATTTGGAAATATCTTGCTGCTAACACGGGGTGTCAGGTATCTGTCAGGTGTATCACTCAGCACATGCACCTCTCACAAATGTGCCCAAAGATTCTCTATAAATAGGGCTCACACAGTGATGCTGCAATATAAAAACCTCAGGAACACAGTGCTGAAAACTGTTTGTGACCTATACACATACATTTGTGTCCACACAAATTCTTGCAAAGCTGAGATGTCTAAGAATATAAAAGCTTTGCAAGTTCCTGTTAGGAAATGACAGGCTGTAGATACAGTTTGACAGATAGGACTTTTTTTTCCCCCTTTAAAATGTCTGTTTGAGTTGAGGCAATATCACAGAATTTTTTCTTTCCAGAACATTTTTCCTGATTGTGCCATATATCAAGCATACAATGGAATGGGGGACAAACATAGAAGAAAACTGCTTTTAAGGGAATAAACAAATATCATAGTCTAAAGTTCTAAAAAAATTAAAAAGTTTCTATCTACCCCTCAGTTACGAGGTGTAAAACTAAACAGGTCACAGGACTTAAAAGTAAATCCTACTTGAGGAGATACTAGGCATTCTTTAAAAATTAAGACACATTTGTATCATTCAAATTAATCATTAAAATTCAAGGTTCCTATGTTCTACTCCCCAGTGTCTTGCTCTGATCCGAAGATGCATCTGATCACACAGCTGTGAAAAGTGTGACTGAGAAGACCCAGTATAATACTGCAGCGTTTGGCTGGAACATCTCAAGAGCTTTATAAGCTTCTAATAAATTGAACTGTCTCATATTTGAACTTGATGATCTTAAAGGTCTTTTCCAAGCTAAACGATTCTATATCTTTCTTGATTAAAGCCTCTTTTCCCAAGGGGGCCTGAAAGAAGGCAGCTGTCATGAAGATCTCCTAATGGCAGTGAAATTTTGTTCAAAGTGAGAATTAACCAAGAGAAAACACCAGTTGATCAGAGGCTTTCTATTCAGACAGTGGAGGTGTAAGGGAAGAGGAGGCATGAAAGAAAGTGTAAAATGCTGCTGTAAGGAGGTCTGAGTGTGCAGGTCATCCCCTCCCACTTCCACAACCCCCCCCCCCCACCCCTCAACTGTCTCAAAATCAATTGCTGTGTGGTGGGACCTGTGACCACAACAGTTGCTGGTGGAAAACCGAACTTCTTATGCTGGACACCCACTCTGCACCAATCTAACTTTAATTTACAGGAAGATTTAAGACTGTCACATACTTGCAAAAAGCTCGTTCTTCAGAAAGAGTTCTTTAGCCACCACTTCCAACTCCTCTAAGCTTTCAACTGCCCGAATGCGATTAAAGGAGACACAGGAGGACACGTTTACAGCAAGGGCAGCCAATGTATTCAGTTGATCGACAATGTCAGTGTTATTCTGTAATTCTAGACGAATATCATCTGAAAAAACCCAAACAAAACCACAAACAAAAACAGCAGTGTCACTACACATTGCAAAAGATGCATCACATCATTCCACTCTTTACAATGAAACCAGAAAGGAAGAAAAAAGCCCCATCATACTAAACATTAAGTGTAAAATATATTTCTGCACTTAGTGCAATGAAGGCATGTTGTTGACCCAATTTTTATGTTAATCATTTGTAATATGCTCCTGAGTTCGCCTTTGGGAGGATGCCAGTAACGAGATGTGACAGCCATCCCAAATCAGAAGTTGCTGAGGTTTTAGCCTCACGTATGGTGCTCGCCAGCCAGTCCTCATTTTATGGCTTTTGATGTAATCAACTTGTGTTGAGCTGCTCTGTCTCAGAGGAGAATGTGCTTTATCCAAACACATCAAGGAAAAGCTACGTCCGTTGTGCTGACGTGAGTACCAAACCTGATAATGCAGCTTAATAAAGATGCTGCTGTTCCCTGGCTGTTTCAAAAGGTGACTGCATAATGCAGTGTAACTAACATGGAACAGCTGCTGCAGCCATGAGGATTTTATGGGGAGTTAAAAGACAGAAGATGCTACTCATGAATTAACACAGGAGTCATCACAAACAGTATGTAAATATTCTTCTGACTGCAACAGAGCGCATCCACTCTTGGTTTATGTTGGGTTTTGCTGGCATAACCCAGATATATGTTGACACATTTGGCCACTCATTGAAAAAGTGGGTAGGGACAAGGAGACCATCTAGGAAAGGACTGTGATCGCCGTGCTGTGCACTAGCAGGGGATGTATCCACCACTCCTGTTATCTGAGGACTGCCACAGTGCACATCATCAACTCCTACCTTGAAGGACCATGCAAGACCACCAGAGAACAGCAAAATCCAGGAGAGCATTTCCTGTAATGATGCCTACGGCTACTCATCAGCCTAGGTACTTTTATCTGATCGATTGCTTTTCTGCTCTGGAAAACTTTTAAGCTGAACACCGATGTGTTTTTTGCAAGTGAGCTCTCCACAACATTTCCCAGGAGAGTCCCAGGTAGCTCATTTGAAGTGGTAATTATGGCTAAACAGTGTCCTCCAGTGGCCACACTCAGCTGCAGAGATTCCCATCCTACTATCCCTTCAACATCCATGAGAAATCTCTTCATACAATCACTTTTCTCTCTCCGAGTCTTTTCTTATAGACCACAAGACTTCTGAATCACAGCTGAGATTGCCTTGCACTAAAGTATCTGATACTGACCAGAGAAGAGCAGTACCAGAAGATGGCTCCAGTTTAGTGACTCTGGAGCTCCCAGACCTGAAGTGTAAATAGGAGGACAGAAAATGTGGAACAACTTACCCAGTTCATTTATTTGACTCAGCAGTTCAGCTGCATCCAGATCCACCATCAGCTTGATAAAAACCTGCACAAAGGGATTCTGCAGGGTGTTCTATCAACAATCAAAAAGAAAAAGCATTGATTTGACCAGAAGCCCCTTGACCTTATTCAGTGTATTTCTAAAACAGAGCAGGTGCCTTCACCGAGCAGTTGTACTACCCCCCTCCTTTCCTGACCTTCCAT
Organism: Todiramphus chloris collaris; assembly: GCA_025345505.1. Classification (NCBI taxonomy): domain Eukaryota; kingdom Metazoa; phylum Chordata; class Aves; order Coraciiformes; family Alcedinidae; genus Todiramphus; species Todiramphus chloris. The sequence continues at coordinate 13,740,975 of JANVCC010000022.1, forward strand.
ATTTCACTCTGTGTACTAGGATGGGGAAATGTTAGCAATGAAAACATCATATGGAGCCCTGTGAGTTCAAGCTCATTTTTCTGGTAGCCAGCAGAAGATGTCTGTTGAGTCTCCACCGGGCACTAGAGTTCAATGAAAAAATCATGGATAATCTTTGTTATTCTGAAAGTGCATTGAATTTCACTTGTATCTGTTTTAAGTCCTGTGAACACAGGCAGAGCACAATGGGTCAGCACCCAAAATTTAGCTTGGAGACCAGCAGACAGCTTGTTTGGCTGAATAGTTCATTATTCCACCAATGAATGCAGCTAGCAGAGAGTATTTCATTTCACTTTTGCATATTCCACTCTAGATTTTCTCCCCGTGCCATGGAAATTACAATGAATTCCAGACACTGAAATTAACTTCTAATGCTTTAGCATTCCAGAGATCTCATTTTCCTAGCTTTGTAAGAAAAGAGGACAATTTTTACTGCAGAGAACAGGAAACAAGCATGTGAAACCTTACAGCCTACTGCTTTCTCTATCCAAGCAAGGGTGGGCTCCTTAGGAGGGGAAAAAGAAATTTTACTTACATTCACTGAGGTACAAAGACATCTTCTGGCTCTTACGTGTGTACCCAGAGATACATGCTTATTATAGATACTGTTTCATTTTCTGAAAAAGTCATTTCTTGCCTGGTCTTGGCTGGCTGGATCACTCCATCAAGCAGAAAGTTAATTTACAAACTGAAGAGCATTCCCTGCTCATCTCAGCCCTTCAGCAGGCCCCAGCACGGCCACTGTCAGGGAGCATTTTACAAATCATTTCAGAAAAAGGATTTGCATGGAAAGGTGCGTTGGGAGTATTTCTGTCAGGGGAACAGGCAGGTAGGCACAGAAACCATGAAGTCCTGGACTAAAGCCTGAGCAGGGTCTCCCCAGCTGACCTAAGATGTCCCTGAGGTCCCTGGAACCTCAGCTTATTACAGTGAAGAAATCCACCCTCTGAAATCCCTCCCATAAGTGACACAGGGGAGGGAGGATCTCATACCTTGATCATTAGAACTGTCTGGTTTAACTTAGTCAGTGAATTCATGATGACAGGAGACTTGTCCAGCCACTCCTGGGACTTCAGGGCTAGATCAGCCATCTGCTTCAGGGTTGCATTAGACTATAAAAAACCCACAACATATAAAGATTCATTTATTCATTACCTTAAAGCTTTAAAAGTATAAATAATAAAACAGCTAAGACTAAATTTGTGTTCCTTAGGGTTTTTCTTAGCACCTTATCACTGTTTGGCAAAATAGGCTTTAAAGCGCTGAATTTGGATGCAAGCAGTTAAAAATATGGCCTCACATATGAAATTTGGAGCATGTCTTGGATATCAGCTTTCCTTCTACCACTGATCTGCTTGTGAACAAGAACTGGTTATAGCATCTGTCCTGCAAGATATGTCTCTATTACTGGCTGAAAATACAGGGATGAAACTTGATAAACTGAAGGCCTTAAAAAAAAAAATTATAAAAAGTAGGCCAACAGCAATTTTTTGGTGGTAAGATTCATTCAAGACAAAAGATGACTCATATGACCAGCAATGTGACTAGGGAACGATAATTTGACTAGTATTCTGAACAGTCAGAAAACAGACTTCTGCTTCTCAAAGAAACATGCCCACACTAGAGAAATTACACCACTTTTGAGTGGGTATATCCTGATGTACTGTAAACAGAGCCATACCTTTCCCATGATTGCTCGAGTTTCTAAGGTATCTGGTGTATAAAGGATCTTTCCAAGCACCATCGGTTTTAAAAAAGACCAAATTAAAGCTCCAGTTGGGGTCTTGACCAGGTTCAGGTAGAAGGATAAGCAAAACGGTGCTGCAAGGGGAGAAAAGTGAACAAATTGCACAAAGCACAAATAGACCTGACATGAGAAAGCTACCAGTGTATTTTTTCCCATCTGCCTGGTTTGATGCTGTGTCCAGCGAATGCCTTCAGGGCCCTCTTTGCTCACTGATATAATGTGCCTTGACAAAAGCAATCCTGCCCCAAGATCTCCTGTTGCTGAGCTCAAGACAACAAAAGTCTCAGAGCTCGAGCCAAGATTCTCCGCTTGAAGGTTAAATGGAGTTTTGTGAACTGAGAGGAGCTAATAATGTCAGTGCAGTTGGAAAAACTACACATCAAGAAAAAGCAGTGACCTGTCAAGCCCTAAGACCAGACCATCAACAAACGGGAAGCAGTGCAGTGTCAGGCACTGCTCTGCTACCTCTGCTGTTTTCCTTTTAACACTTCTGGAAATAAACCACCAATAATTAGGACAGCACATATCTTCAGCTAGCATAAATCACGAGCACTTAACAGCCCTCCAGACTCTTCTGGGGGAACAGCTCATCACTGGATCTCTCTGGAAGCATGGTAGAGTTTGGCTCTGAAATATTTTTGCCTTAAGGAAAAGCCACACTTACTGGAGTCATGAGGAATCCCATATTTCCTCATCATCTTTTGGACATTGACATCCTCCATAGAAGAACCGTTGCTTACAGGGTCTCCAAAATCTGGAAGCAAGGACTCAAAAAACAGGGGCGTGATCTCCTGGTTGCAAAGTAGTCTTGACATGGACTTAAATGTGCTATGTGTTATTCTAAAGTTGCTTGGTTTAAATAGTGCCTGCAAAAAAAGACAAAATGCAAATAAATCATGCACCATAGAAATATCCTGTTCTGAGAGAAAAAAAGACATAACAGAATTAGAAGGCGATTGGACATTCTCACACTGCTTTCTTAGGAGAACTTTGTCTCTACAAGAAGAAAAGGGACTTTCCATGGAAATCATGCTTTTTTGGCTAGCCTCTGCTATGAGAGGTGGTAAATTCAATTCCAGGTATGAGATCCCATGTGGCAATTGCCTATAATGTGTGCCTGGTGATACATATAGACTCTGAGCTACAAGACAGGATTTGTCACCCAGATGTGCCCATCCCTATCCCCATCTAGCCCATGACTGCACGTGATTCTGCAGTGTGCAGGCAAAGCAATGACCAGAAATGATTCCTGTGCTGTCATTAACTATAGATCAGAGGAAGACTGGATGGGGCTAGTGCAACCTGAAGTTACTGCAGCCATCAGAGCAGGAATGGGTTTGTAGTGAATGTTTTGGGCAGTCTTGAGGCTTTGGGTGGGATCAGTAAAGCTAGAGCAAATTGTTGCTGATGACTTCTGTGGTTTTGCATAGTCTTTAGTGGGCAGTTCTTCAGTTGCTTTCACAAGTTGACCCCTTCCAGTATTTTGTTGTAAGTCTATCCTTCTTCAAGCCAGTTGTTTAAACCCCTGCATTTTTGTTCCTAGTGTCCCCCACCTTGGCATGAGCACGTGCTTGTCCCACTGCTCCAAATCAAAGCTCTCCCAGGAAGGAAACATGTAAGTTTCTAAGAAGAGATTCTTCTTAGAACACCACTGCTTTAAAAAAGAATCAGTAATGTAGGATTTAATGCACCTTTGGCTTCTAGGGTAAGAAATTCCTATAGAAAATGTTCCAGTGGTGTTTCCCCCCCAGAGCATCTGCAGACTACACGTACCTTAGTCAGCGGCACATTTCGAGACTGACGGAGCTTCTCCAGTGAATGAATAGCTTGTAGCAACGGATCGACGCCGGATTCAACCTGGTGTCTGAAATACTGCATTTGTGTCAGAAGGCCTAACATCTTGTCCACAGGTTTCTGAAGTTCCTTAGGGAAGAATATCTACAAGAGACAGGAAGGAAATCAGATATGATCAGCAGGAACCTGTGTGCACACATTGTGTACACACCCACACTGGGTTCATTCCAAGACATAGATTGTGGTGTTTCCAAACCTGTCAGGAGGCTTGGGGAATGGATTTCCCATGGGAAATGAATGGGACTTGTATTCCTAAATCCCCAGGCACCTTTGCAAACCAATCTCCTGAATAATATGTATTCTGAACAGCGCACATTTGCAAACACCTGCAGTTGGAAAACCTGTATCAGCTATTGGTTGGGATACAATCCAGGCCTCTAAGAGGTAGCCCTTTGCACGACATCAATGTCAAACACTATGAGCGACTTTTAACCTGACCCAAATTGATTGACATTCTTTTAATAACCTTTTTTTTTCTTCTGTAGCGTTTTAAAATAGGTATTCAATATGCACTTCTCTGTGAATGATATTTTAACATGCTGTTTATATAGTTGTGTGCATGGGATATCTGAATCATTTAATAACTTGGCAGTGCCAACTAGACTAGGAAAGCATATTTCACAGGATTTTTTTCCAAGGCCTCCCTTTCCAATGAATAAAAAAAAAAAAAAATTAGCCCAGTGTCTTATTTTTGGGAAGCTTGAACTCAGCTGGGAATGTTCAAGAGGTTGTGACAGCATATAAACGATACTAGCAGAGAGGGAGGCATTTAGAGTAGGTCCAGTGCCTTTAAATGAGGTTTGCTGGTTTACACCAGCTGGGATCCTCATTTATATCCACACTGTCACAGCATGGCTACACAATAAAAATTACTGCATGAGCAAAGCCTGATCTTTGGCTTGTGTAAATCAGAATAGCTTCTGGCCACCGCAATGATATTTTATGACCTTTCAGCCACTCTGTGCGGCAAAGACTATGGAAAGCACTCTACAAACCCAGCACTAACCTTGTATAAGAAATTGTAAATGTCTAAGTGTCGCAGAAGAGTGACCCCCAGGATGTATGTCTCACGAGTCCTCTCTGAAAGAGAGAGATTGCAGAACTCCTCCGCTACTGTGCGCAGCTGTGGGTCAGCAGGACGGACGCTACAAGATTCCAGCTGGAGAATCTGAGAAATGAGCTGTGTTGGCAGAAAGGAAGAGAAGATTTGTCAGGGGGTAGGTTGCTCATGCCAGTACGCAGGGATTAATCTTGCCTTGCTGTTGTTCTTTGCACAGCATCATATTTCAACCCTGAGGACCAGAAAATGCCTACCCATTACTCCCCCTCCAAGGGGCAAACCCTAAGGATTGTATTTTACTGCCCAGCTTGCACAGCAGCAAAAGCTTTCAAGGCTTCATTTTCACACTGACTGATGCATGTGAAGTTTGGAAAAGAGTGTTCTCCTTGGGGTTTGGTCCAGACAAGATGGCTGGGAAGGGGAAAAGCATCTGGAGCTCTGCTTGTGCAGGAGGCTGAGGAACACAAGCTCATCTCTCATTAGGGGAGGCTATTTTGGGACTCTCAGAGCTCTCAAGAATTGCTGTTAGAAGTGCACTTTTCCATCTGGACTGCAACGACTCCTCAGCACTGAGGACCCCACCGAGGACTCCTCTCAGTCCTCATTAGTCTGTTACAGCAAGCTGTGCCCCTCGCAACGGGTCGGAGCAATCACTCACCAGGCAGTGAGTAAGCGACTGCTTACCAGCTACTGGTGACAGCCAAAGAGACCATATGGCTGTTGGTCTCCAATGGCTGAACTGACGTCAAGAACTGCTCTTACTGCATTTCTGATGGCCACTTTGATCTATAACATGCTATGCTGTCTATCCCTGTGGGATCATCTACCTCTCTCTGTGCTGTCACGCATGCAGTGATCTTCTTAGCAGCATTCACTATCAAATTCTGGTTTTAAAGGTCTGAAAGCAACAAAGATCTCCCACCAGGATGACAGCAAACTTACTTGACTGCTGTTTTCTGGGAGAGTTGCTTCCAGAAGAGCATCAATACTGGCTGTGGACATTCCTGTTTTGTTTCTGAGTTCATCTTTGAGCTGGTCCACATTTTTAAATACATCTCTTAACTTCTCTGTAAAGAATAATCAAAGAACAACTGATGTAACAGCTTTCTCCAGATATACAGCAGTCTCAAGCACACAGAGAGGACTTTAGATTAAGTATGGAAGTGTGATACATCACTGCTGATTTAAAAAAAACAAAAAAAAAGCCCTTGCAAAATACAGTCCTATTTCCTAGGTTTTACAGTCCAATTTCCAGGCTGAAGCTGACAGGTCTAGTGATAGCAAAAGTTGCTCAAATACAAAGCTTGGGACTTTCAGCAAATAGGACTATTTGGGCTGTACAGAAAACAAAGAGTGGTCTATAACAGGCTCTAGAATTACCCTACAATAAGGATCCCAAGGACATGATGTATGATTATTTCATTAATATCACTCCTTCCTGGCAGCTAAGTACGTCTTGGGATTTCCAGCAGAAAGTATGGTACCAGTGATGGTGTTTGCCAACACTGGAAAGTAAAGAGAGGAAACTACCTTGCTTGCTAGGATCTGTTAAATTCTCAGTGATGTTCAACAGGGAATTCAAAGTAGTGATATACTGAGGAATCTCTTGAAAGAAAGCAATTTCTGGTACATTTTCTTGAAACCTAAATTGGAAAAAACCAAAACAATGAAAAAATTTGGAATATGAAAAGAGGGCAAGAACCCGTTTTATCATTTCATAAATAGAATAGTAAAGCAGTCAAACTCAGAAGGAGAGACTCACCACTTCAGTTGCGTCTGAATGTTTGTGGCATCCCCAATCAGTATAGTTTGAAGCTCTTGGGAGATTCTTCTGTGATTCAGTACATTGGTCACAACTTGACTGCTCAGTTCAATAGCGCGGAGGAGCTGCTCATGAGACTGATTTTGTTCACACAGTTCTCCAAAGCTAACATTCGGGAGATGGCAGATATGCTGTATTGACTTGAAGCTCTCATAGTCACAAAGAAGTGTTGTCAGACTCCGGAGGCGAGAGATCTTCAAAGGACATTTTGAAAAGGATGACAAATGTACAAACACCAGTTAGAAGACAGAATTATAAAAGGCAAGTTTTAAAGAGTCTAGTTGTCCATTTCCATTTGTCTTTAAGATTAACACTTTGATCTATATTTTATTTCATGCAGTAGGACACTTCATGACAACCATTCCTATGTGAGTTTATAGCAGACTTGGCTACACCACATTGCACAGGACCTAATAAATCTTGCAAGCCTTAATGTATCTTTTGCCCTGCCCAATACACATAAACAGCAATACTCTATTTGAACATATATGTTGACTAATTCATCTTCCCAGAGACCAAATAAATCTACCTTGTGCAACAGGCTGGCCTTTCAGATACCATCTGGTCATCTCTACTACAGTATATGAAATGGAGTTGGCTAGAAGGCAGGACTTCCGCATCTGCCAATGCCTGTAAAATTACGGTCCTTTGCCTACGCTGCTATTATGGGCTTCCCTCTTGTCTGACATCGTTATTTACAGTCAGTCTTTCATGGCAAAAGATGTCTTCAGCTGTTTTGTGCCTGTAAGTACCTCTCACACTGAGGCTCATTCACTGAGGGTCATGTTGCCACTGACAACCTATGCAGTGCTCATACTTTTGGGATGGAAAAGAGAAGCCATTCTATCCAACAGACTGGGAGGATAGGAAGACCTCTATGTTCTCAGAAAAATGGGTGTACACTGGATAGGGATTCATATGAGAACAACGGCCATAGCCCAGTTTAATGTCACCCTTTAAATATAGGCAGCAAGAAGAAAACAGAGTTTCAGTCCTTGTTTTTATCAGCTGTTCTTTTAAGCAACTTTCCCCCCCCTCCCCACGCTGTTTCTCAAACCCTCTATTGCACATTCATGTATCACTGCAGGATGTCCTTCAAGTCAGCATTTTAAGCAGACTCACTTTTAGCTTCAGGAGCTCTGGTATGGATGAATGTTTCTCAGAGGTATTATTTTGCATAAAAGTATTCTTTTTCAGATGAGCTCGCTTCAAAAGCTGTGTGATATTTTCTGTGCAAGGAAGAAAACAAAAGTTACACGTGACAAAACCGCCAGACTTGCAGAAACTTCACAGATGAGAATATCAGAGCATTGCAATTTTCCACCAAACTCACATGGCTCAGGACCTCAGAAATCACAGACCAAGACCTAGGTTACAATCTGCATTATAATGGATCCAGTCCAAGTTGATACTCTGGTCCTAAAATATCCACCCCACACTGGTAACAGGACTTCTGACAGTGCCCTTCAGAGCACACAGTAAGTAGCAGTATCTCTGTCCTGTGGATAGATAAACCTCTCAGGTTTTACAATAAGCTCATATGATGAGTATCTCTGTGAAATACCATGTTAACTCTCAAAAATAACTGCTGTCATCTTAAGGGTACATAAGGCTGTGAAGGGAATACAGGTTTCCATTTGTAAGATTTCTTTATCTGAGTGTCAGCAACCTGTCATCACATAGCAAAGAGTATACGTGCTTTTTGGATAGAGTTGGATGGCAAACATTTCCACAATGTGACATAACTCAAACAAAAAAGGAGTCTGGCTTCCCAAGGTGTCAGAGCTTCAGTTAATTGCCATCAGATACAAACATCTACCACCATTCCTTCCCGCATTAGAAAAAACATTTTCAGAAGACAGGCACAGCATATTCCAGCTGAGGTCCCACAACATTAATGAAATCATGATTACCTGTCAATTTGCTGTCTTCAACTTCAGTGGCGTTTATTAAACACATCAGGTAAGGGCTATAGCTGTTATTCACTATCACCTGCAAGATGGTGTTTTCAAATTCTAAAAACAGAAACCTGAAAAGTAAGATAGGATTTTAAATCAGCTTTTCTTTCAGAAAGGTGTGTTAGTAAGCAACCTGTCATCTGTATAGATGCTGTTCCTTAGCAGTGTAAATAAGAATTCCAGAAGCAGCCATGTGTCTCCCATAACATCTCCTAAGTGGGTACACTCTCAATATTATTCCATCAATTCTTTTTCCTGTTATCTCCCAAAGCCATCTTCCACTCCCAAACCACATGTATAAGAAGACACACTTGAAAGGTTCACTGAAGATGGAAGGCATGCCTAGGGGAGACTGAGAATCAAAATTTACAAAGTCATACCACAAAGAAGGGGTTTTTGAAGAGATCACCACTGGAGGCAAGCTTCCTACAAGATTCTGCTTCCACCAGGAACATGCCAACATGGAAAATTTCTGAAAGTCTCACTTTTAGCTGTATGTTCAGTTCAAGGAGAAATTTCCTCCTCTTTAATTTAACCCACCTTAGACCCTGTGTCCTAGATTATGGTAATTTCTGGCTTACATTGCTCCACTGGAAGAATATAGCATACTTCACATGCTGGAATGAGAACGGTGGTTACTGCCCATAAATGCAATAATAATATCCAAAAAGCAAACTCACTGTGTGATCAAGCTGGTTGGTGACAGAGTTTGGTCACTCTGAGTCCAAGGTAGGGTCTTGTTGTACAGGGCTTCTGCCGTGACAATGAAGGGATGAGCAACAATATCAATCACACTGTCAAAAATCGTTTGGTTAGAGAGAAAAGCTGAACTGGAACTTATATTAAATTCATTTAGCAGATTAGAGAAGTTCAGTGTCCTGAGAATGTAGTGACTGGCTTCTATAATTTCTAGAGCTGACAAATCATTGGCAGAGGTGTTTGCCACTTCCTCCAACAACTCTGCAAAGGCAGCTGCTTCAGTTAGATTCCTTTTGGTGCTTAGGAATCTGACAACCACATCCCAGATGCCTGAGTAATACCTCCACTTGGTGAGGTTGAAGGCACCTGGGAAACTCTGCACCAGGTTGTCCATGTGGAGGTCATCCTGTGCCACACTGAAGAGCATGTGCAGGTTACTCCAGCCTGCTGAGATGTCAGAGAAATTTAGGGAGTTCAGCACTGTTTCGTTCACCAGGAAAGGAATGAGCATGTCCAAAAGCTGAGATGAGAGCACATCACCCACATCTTGGACTGGGATGGGGCAGGAGGCATTACTCTGCAGCAGCCCCTCCACGAGAGCACTCACAGCTCTCGCTTGCTCCTCTACCCAAGAGTTTTCCATCTCAGAAACAAGGTTTAACTTGGAAAGGAAACTCAGAGTGAACTGCAGAGCCTGGACCATGCATGACAGCTCCTCAGAAAAGCGTTCCCTGCTGTTCTTGTAGGCAGCAGCAAACTCTGGAGACAGTTTCAGGTTTGTGACGGCAAGCTGGAACATTTCTGCAAAGGTGTCATTGTGCATTGTTCTACCCTCAACACCCATGGGATCAAAGAGGGGTTTGCAGGGGCTCCTGGCTAAGGACTCACTTAGAGTGGTATTTTCAAAGAGCATCTCAAGCATTATGTGGAGCACATCCCGAGTGGAGCAGTTCTGGGGTGTCCCATAATCACTGTCACTGTTCTCAAGGAAAGGACTCAAGGCTAAATGCCAGAATTTCCAAATTTTTGCCTCCAGGAAAGTGTTGTGCTGTAAGGAAGTTTCACTGAACAACCTCTGCAGCAGCAAATGTGAGAAATTATAGACAATGTTCATTTTCTCTTCAAATGTTTTGTTTGTGTTGGTGTCATGAAGGATTTTCATTCCTGCTCTCCATACTTCAATCGGTTTTTGGGTATAGTTACTGTAAGAATCAAATAATAGGTTGACAGTTTCAAGCTCACTGATGTTATAACTTTTCTGCAAATGTTTTAAAATTAAGATACTTCTTTGCATGGCCTGTGAGTATATGAAGACGTTAGTTCCTCTGGATTTTTCTTCACCATACAGCTCAAACATCAAGGATGCAAAGTTTATCAGCTGCTCCAACTCCTTGTTGAATGGAAGAGTGGAGTAATTTTTTATGGTGCTGAACTGATTTTGCAGCATGTCTAGAAGTGTGTGGGAAGTTAGACTGTCTGTATTATTCCAGTTCATGGACTGGAGTACTTCAGCAATATGCCAGAAAATATTTCCTTGCCTTCCATCTGGGGAACCCCAGAGTTTCTGCATTAGCTTAGACAAAGAGGAGATCAGCAGATAATGATCACTGGTAATCAACTCTGCCACGGCATCAAGAAGCTGTTCAAGGGACAAAAGATGTTCTGCAAAATTTTCAGAAGTTACAGGGGTCAACAAGAAGTCAGAAAATAACGATGACAGTTTTTCATTTGTGCTGAGATAATTTTCAATGTTTTCAAGTGAGATTGCATCAAGTGCAATCATTTTGATAACCTCCCATGCTTTCTCTGTACTAAAATGAGTCCCATTTAAAATGGTCTGATTCCAAATCACTGCAGCCATAGTCAGAATATCTTCACTTTCCTCTCCATAGGGATTAGCATAGAACAATCCATCACCACCAAATTCATACAGCGGGAGTATTTCTTGAAATATTCTTCCCAAGTCCAGTGTGCTGCTTGTGGCAGAAGTTGAATTGAAGAAGAGTTTTAATGAACTATACAAATAATTCACATCTGAGGATTTATCTCCTACACTGGAATTATGAAACATCTGATGTACTAATGATTTTCCAGGAGCTACCCCAAAGTCCACAAGACTTAGAGCTTTTTTCATCATTTCCAGGAGTCTCACATATTCATCCACTTCTGTTAGGTTCCATTTGGTGGTCAATACATTGCCAGCAGTGTGCCACAGCCACAGGAAATGTCCCCAGTTGGACTGGTTGGAAGCATTTCTGCCCACCTGCAGCAGCGGTTCATATACACTGCTGTTCCTCATGGGTACAGTCAGCAACAGATGGGAAAAGACAGGCAGCCTATGCCAACCTGCTGAGCTGTCAGAGAAATTCAGGGAGTTCAGCACTGTTTCGTTCACCAGGAAAGGAATGAGCATGTCCAAAAGCTGAGATGGGAGCACATCACCCACATCTCGGACTGGGATGGGGCAGGAGGCATTACTCTGCAGCAGCCCCTCCATGAGAGCACTCACAGCTCTCGCTTGCTCCTCTACCCAAGAGTTTTCCATCTCAGAAACAAGGTTTAACTTGGAAAGGAAACTCAGAGTGAACTGCAGAGACTGGACAATGCATGACAGCTCCTCAGAAAAGCGTTCCCTGCTGTTCTTGTAGACAGCAGCAAACTCTGGAGAGAGTTTCAGGTTTGTGACGGCAAGCTGGAACATTTCTGCAAAGGTGTCATTGTGCATTGTTCTACCCTCAACACCCATGGGATCAAAGAGGGGTTTGCAGGGGCTCCTGGCTAAGGACTCACTTAGAGTGGTGTTTTCAAAGAGCATCTCAAGCGTTATGTGGAGCACATCCCGAGTGGAGCAGTTCTGGGGTGTCCCATAATCACTGTCACTGTTCTCAAGGAAAGGACTCAAGGCTAAATGCCAGAATTTCCAAATTTTTGCCTCCAGGAAAGCGTTGTGCTGTAAGGAAGACTCACTGGCTTCCTGCAGTAGAAGATGTGTCAAGTTATAGACAGGGTTAATTATTTCTTCACTGGAAGCTTCACTGACACTTACATAATGAAGGATTTTCATTCCTGTCTCCAAAAGTTTAGACAAGCTCTCAAAGGTTTTATTGTCAAAATTAAAGAAAAAGTCTAGAGATTTTAATTTACTGACATTATAATTTAGCTGCAAGTCTTTTAATATGTACAAGGTCTTTTCTATGGCTTGAGTGACTAGTGAGATATTGGCGACTTCAGAGTTTTCCCCAAACTCTTTAAACACGGCTGTTATAAATTCTGACAGTTGATCCAATCGTTCACTGAAGACACTACTTGAATTATTATTCAGCTTTTGTAAATGTCTGTTTAACACCTCTAAAAACTGCCCATAGGCTACGATGCCGGTGTTATTCCACTTCATTGATCTGAGTTCTTCCCCAATGCGCCAGTAGGCGTTCAGCTCATCCCACCAGGTCTCAGCCATGGAGCTCTCTAATTTCCTCATCAGTTCAAACACAGGCATCAGTAGGTACTGATAACCTATGTTGGTGCCTGTCATTATAAAAAACATCTTCTGGAGAGCTAGGAGCTGGTCTGGAAAGTTTTGGTAGGACACAGGCTTAAGCAGATAATCCGAGAACAAAGATGGTATTTCTTGCATTCCATTTAAATGGTCTCTGAAGTCTTCCAGAAATGATGGTGTGCTAGTGGAGAGCAACATTTTGAGAGCATCCTTAGCTTGCACTGTATTAAAATTGGAATTATTTAACAGAACTGGATTCCAAATCATTGTAGCTAATTTTAAAGCACGCTGAATTTCTTTCCACTGGGTCATTATATTGGAAATGGAAGTCCCATTAAAGTCATTCTGTAATTGCAGTGATGTGAAGTTATAGATTTCATTAATTATTTCCTTATTATATGGTTCCTTTAATTTATAATCATGATGTGGATTCATTCCCAGTTCAAGAATTGCATACAATTTCTGTAATGTTTCATTCTTCAAATTTCTAAATAGATTTAAGCTTTTTAATTCAGTTCTATTCATTTTTTTCTCAAAGCCTTTTAAACGATGTAGAGACTTTTGTATGGCTTCTAAATCATCTGAATTAATGGACCTCTTGGAGTCTTTTCTACCAATCTCTGGTGACTTTATTTTTCTGGAGAGGAGAAGAAAAAAAAAGCATTTTAGTGAATATGAAATCAATGCAAGAGGAAATGTGAAGTGATTTAGAGCAAAGATCATAGATTCAAAATATACTGTTAGTAATATCCTTTCAGCTAGTGTCTTACCTCAGAACTTGCTCCAGTTTAAACACTGAAGTCCCATTGTCTTTCCAGTTAAAGTGATTACAAAAATATCTGGTCACCAAACTGTTTTTACCTACAACAAACATGTCAAGAGTATATTGGTAAAGATCACATCAGTTTGGAAAGTGAGAGCTCTACAGCAGATCTCTTAAGGACAACATGCACGTACAAAGTCAGGCTCCTCCAACAAGACACAGGATGCTGGTTAGAAATGGTACTGCTCTTTTGGGGTCTAACTCTTTCTGGCCTTCCAAAGGAAACCAGGATGCTATGTCTCATCATGAAAGTGATTTTCCATCTCAGGAACAGCTCAATGCCCTTGTGATCCGAGTGCTAATGGAGCTCTCTTCCAGCTTCCAGCAGCACTTTACCATCTAGTGATGCAGCACAAGCTGGCCTAATATTTATTGTTTCTTTCCCTTCATTTGGGAATGCTCTTTTCCTACCCACAAGCAGGCTTTGACTGCAGCATCATTTATATCTCCCACAGCCATTAACACTCATCTTGATATCCCCCTGTGTCCAGTCCTCTCACTTGGCACAGTTCCATGTTTTCTCTTCTTGCACTGCATTAATCTACTGCCTTCTTATTCACCCCAGCTTCCACAATCTCCATCAAACAAGAAGTAGAAAATGGATGGCATTAACCCTTCCATCCCTTGCAGGTGCTGTACCTACCCCTTGCCTATTCACATGGCCTCAGACAGGGGTGGATGTCAAGGCCTCTGCTGTAAGCTGACAGGGGTTGAGAGGCCTGGCTAATCTTGACATATACAGCTTGTTGGGCTGCTTAGCCCCAGCCTCTGCCTCAACATACCAAGGTGAGTTTGACAGAGCCCACAACTGGAAGCAGATTTTGACCCAAAAAGAAAAAAAAAAAAAAAAATTCAAGGTAAAACATTCCCACTCCCCATTCCCACTGAGACTGCAAACTCATGTTAATTCATTGTCTCTTTACAAACCCAAGCTTTTTTACTTTTCCATTTGAAATAAGGTATTTTATTCACACTTGTAAAAAGCAGAAAGAATTGATTATGCTGCGCCCTAACCAGTATGCAGTCTGTATGGTTACTATTAGCCCGTGGCTTGCCTCTCCTCAGCACCACAGCTTTTCAGCAAGGAGATGACTATATGGAGGAAGCTTACCTTGCTCCAAACAGTTCAGGGAAGACAGAGTATCTGTAACCCCATTCTGAACAGTTTGGAATCCAGCATCAGTCACAAGCGACGCAGAGACATTCTGAGCTGCCAGCACAACACTAAAGCAAAAAAAACAAACAACAAGGAAATAAATTGTGGTTACAGGTTTATGAGAAGAAATAAAACAAGTGTTCAAACAGGAAACAGCTGGAGTACAGCCTATCATTCTTAAAATGTCTGACAGACAAGACATTGTCCCTGCTTTTAATTATTTGTTTGATCATGCACCAAATACAAATATGAAAGGCTTTGATGGGAAAGCCACGGCGGTATATTAGCACAGACATATGTGTGGCACTCATTACTTATTCAAAGTGTACTTATTCAGAAGGTTATGTAAAATCTATAGACCACTTAAATCCTCACAATAGGTCTCAGAAAACACTCAGGTGATGTGCCAGCCTAGTAATTCATTGCTGTGGCTGAACCTCCTCCTCAAAGAAACCAAGAAGCAAGCAAACAAGGCTCCAGGGAGAGCAGGGATCCCTAGGGGACAACATCTGTGGAGGGAAGAAGCAGTCACAAATAACTGTTACCGTTTCCAATTCTCCTTCTTTCCTCTTTTATGCTGAAATAATCAGGCTGACAGGGAAGCAAGAAATGTTTTTCAGTCTTCAGAAAGGACAAACTGCTCATCAGGCATATTGTATCACAGAGGAGGTAATTTAAAAGACTGTCTGTTCAATGTGTGCAGGTGACTGAAAACTTCATGGTGATTATTAGTCCCTTTTGCTTCTCCTGTATAAAGAGTAGCTCTTCACTGTAGGCACAGGGTCACCGTGAAATGCACAATCTTTCTCCTGCCTGAAGTTCTGCAGGTGATACACAAAGAACCTCACTGAGCTGATTTCAGTGGCATGAATAAATACATACTGATTTGTGGGAACTGACTGCTAGCAAGAACCGAGCACCAGGGATCTCTCAGCTCTTCATTTAATATAATAGCTTCGTGCAGGTTTTGTAGGCTTGGCATTCACCATTTCCATTTTGCAGAGGTGCTTGTTAGTTAGAGTCTTAGACGGCTATGAGGAGGAAGAAACCATGCTTATAAATGATATATTTAGTTGAGCAATGGCAGAGCTAAGGTGGAGGGAGGCACGGGCTTGCCAAAAGTGGACACATACCACACAGATCTGAAGGTAGCAAACATGAAAACAAGTGGTCCTGTTGCCCTTTTATTTCAGTCTTGCAGGGCTTTTGCAGAGACTGGCTTTAGAGAAAAAATTCAGCTTATGTGCTTGTGTCAAAAACGATCTTAAAGCAACAAGCAGGAGCATTTGTGAACTCAGTCTGGAAACCACGTTTGTGTGGGTCCTTTGGCTTGGAACAATTTGCTCCTAAATTTTCTGTAGAATTCATGACTTTGACATGACTGTTTCACAGCGGTGGTTTTCATCACGTAGTTGATACAGCTGCCACAATGAGCAAAAGTCCTTTTCTTCTGTATCTTCATATATATTCTACCAAAAAATTCCCCATACAGCATTTTTTAGGAGGTCAGTACTGCCTAAGTAAAAGACGTGGCTGGGTTCACCAAGATGTGCTTTTGTAAGCATCATTAAAAAGACTCTTTGTGCAATCTCACTGCAATAACTCTTTACTCATGCACTTATGCTGCCAGATGCTAGGCATAAAAGCACTGCACAGTTCTGGTGATGAAATTCTATGTGCCCCTTTGTTGTGCCTAGGATAACTTTGCCTAGCTCTGCAGCTGTAAAGCAACACAGAGCAGCGTAGTCAATAGTAGTTCTTCCTGAGCACTCAAACAGTGCTGGTTCTCATGCTTGATTCTTCAAGTAAATGCAAACAAATGCAGTAATCCTGTGCCTGAAACAGCAGCATGGACAAAACATCTCTGAATAAAATTAACATTCTTGCCACACTGCTACTGACTCCTTTAAGGATAAGGACATACTAACTTACAAATAGTTCTCACAATGCAGCATGGCAAATTACCGAGGTATTAAATGTACATGGTTTTAAGTGCCTTGGCAATGTGCCAGCAATGAGAATGTGAGTCCCTCTAGGCCTGGGTGTAATCAAAGGGGCAAAGTTTCTACGACCTCTTTTGGCATCTTTACTTAACTGCTCATGTATTAAAAAAAAAAAAAAAAAAAGAAATTCTGAAGATACTCAGCTTCTTGCTGTCCTCCATCTGCTGTAGCAAGTGGACTATTCAGGCTAATTTTGAGCAGTGTCAGTCACATATCTAGTAGATAGCTTGGA
Source organism: Todiramphus chloris collaris (assembly GCA_025345505.1). Classification (NCBI taxonomy): domain Eukaryota; kingdom Metazoa; phylum Chordata; class Aves; order Coraciiformes; family Alcedinidae; genus Todiramphus; species Todiramphus chloris. The sequence continues at coordinate 13,757,864 of JANVCC010000022.1, forward strand.
ACAGAGTCCCCTAATCTCTTGAGTAACTCAAGTCTGCTAGAGATCAGTGAGAGTTTAGTTCAACTACGGACCAGGAAGGGGATTTCAAGGCTAAGCCCATTTCAGAAGAGCTTTTATTGTCCTAGCTGCATACAGCATCAAATATTTCAGCACAGTTGATTAATGCAGTTAAGCCAGCTCTGTTTATGTAACTATTGAGGAAGAACACAACTGGTAGTTTCTTCTTAAAGTCAGACATATTCAAAGTCTCATATGCCAAAAACTAGGTTCCCTCTCTTCTCTACTTTCTTAGGACCAAGCTAAAGAGATAAAACAGTAGTAAATCATGTAACCATTTAAAAAAAAAAAAAAAAAAAAATTATGAATTTATGGCTTCCCTACAAATGCTTGAGGTGTTCCAAAGCAACTTGAATTTGGCTCTGTGCTTTCCTGGAAAGAAGAAGACAGCTGCTTTCCTTAGCAGAACAAATCTCCACTCAGGAGGGCTCTTCTTCAACCAAAGGCATTGGCTTTTACCATCTTTTCTATCTGCACAAGGGCACGACAGTGCCTCTAAGCAGGCTGAAAGTAAAATAAGAGTTTATAACAAGCTCCCATTTAAAAAGTGACACAAAAGTCATTGAAAATCAGAACACCACTCACTTTCCATAGAGACCTTTAGAGATGCATTAGTATGGAGCCATGTCATCCTCCAAATAAATCATGCTTTTAAGCTCACACCCTTTCTTCAACCTGAGAGACAATGTCCTTAGAGTTCAACACACAAACCCATCAACTTTCATCACATCTCCTGGCATTTGCTGCATTTTTACCTGCTTGGATTTTGAAGAAAATCAATTATGTCTTGCAGTTGCATGCTGCCCTGAAACACATCTGGGGCCAGCAAAAGGAGATGCCACAGGGAGGTGTCATTCTGCACTTGGGAGACGAGCATTAGAAACGAGACCATTTCTTTGACGAATGCTGCCTGGTACTGTGGGTTGTTTTGCACCTTAACAAATAACAATGCAAGAAATTATTTAAGAACAAGAACCCCTGCTGCTGGTAGGTCTTTTTATGTTTTTCAGCTTGCACTGCACTTGTACACAACTCTACAAACAATACATTCAACGGACTCCAGTGACAGGCAATAACTGAGAGAGTGACTGTGCTTTACCTTCACACATTGGATTGTACAATAAATTTTCTGTTTAGACAAGCCCTACGATTCACAATGTCCCAAACAGTCCAAAGACTAGGAGTACAAGAAAAATTAATATCAGGCCTCACCCTGGCAAAAAAAAGAAGGCATTACCTTTAAAGGGTTCATTTGCTTTAATTACATAGCTTTCCCAAAGACAAGTACTGCTTCGATCATGAATTGTTGGATCAGATGCAGGAGTTATTGGATGAAATTATACAGCTGAGGTAATACACGATTAAATTTATTGTCTTCCCTAGCTTTAAATATTCTTATTTACACCACATCCTCACACTGTTCTATTTACTTGTCGCTGCAGCAGGGCAAACAAAGAAACAAGACCCAGTGTATGGAGAGAACCCTTAGTGGCCACTATCTGATGGCTGCATGTCCTCACCTTTCTGAGCTGTGCACTCAGCTCTAAGGTCTTTGATCTAATCCCAATCACAAGAATTAGCTCAGCCTCCTCATGCACTATATGGACTTTGGTATAGAGATGAGAAGCTCCTAGCCAGGTGGGGTCATGTTCTACTTCCCAAACTCTGCAGTAACATGCATGAACAAACACAGCTACTAGCTGCAGGTATTTGGAAAGGTCCCAGATGCTTACCTGAGAGAGCTGTCTTCTAAACTCTTGGGTAAGTGACTCTAAAAGTGATGAGTTAGTAAAGCAGAATGTCTGCTGGATGTTGGCTGCCATCTTCTCTTCAGTGAGATCAGGATGAGCTATGTATCGTGACAAGACCTCGCACAGGATGACTTTGAGATTCAATGCAGTTGAATATTGGGTCTGGTTCTAAAAGTAAGACATGATGTTAAAAGGTAGCTTTAAATCAATGCTCTCTTTGGGAGGGTTTCAAATGCAGTGATGAAACTTTTCGTTTTTAAGGGGTAGTAGTGACACCTGAAAAGCATTGTCATTACAAACACAGAATTCTAAGAGGTGAACAGTGTCACTCAAATTCCTCTAACCCCTCATATGGAAAAAGAGAAATGTGTGCACAAGTGTTTGTAAGCCTTAATATGAAGCCATAAGAACACTGGTGTCCATCACTTTGTACCAAGCTGGACTTCATGATCTTGGAGGTCTTTTCCAGCCTCAATGATAATTCTGTGTAAGCTTCTGTTAGAAAGGTGCTGTTTCTACATATAGTCAACAATTACGTAATAAACACACAGTGCCTCTGATGCCACCATGGGAGTATAGCAGGCAAATAACAAATTGAATGGCAAAGCCTATGACATCTTTAATTTCACATGAAAGAAAAGACACTCTAAACACCTTAACTCACACAAGTTCTGAGCAAAATATCTCAGGGCATTGTGTGTGACCATATATGGTAATCATGGTATTATGTCCCAAGGTGCCTGGTTTAACTGGTTTCTGCTTACAGTATAATAAACTTATCACAAAGCTTGAAAGTCCACCCACAATAACTGCCTTCCTGTTCCCAAAATAAAGCACATTCACATCACAGAGAAGGTCCAAAAGCAATAAAAGCTATATGTTGGTATTTTGAGCTTCAAGCTCTTTAAATGTGACAATGCATAAGTCTTCACACTCAGCTATTATGCAAATACCGACTTACCTTCCCAAAACTGAGGATTTTGTTGGACATGTTGAGGCTGGAAGTCAAGTTGGATGATGATGAAATATTCCGAAGGGCTTTTTCCCCATGAGATACCAAATCCCCAAATGCTGCAAGACAGTTTGAAACACTGTATTTTAATTAATATCTTTTAACCTCTTTGGTACATCAAACCATGACAGGGGCCAGACAACAATAGCTTTGGACATGCCATCATTATTAATCTATTTCCAAAGGTACAGCCAATGGCATCCTGTAATTACTTAGGGGTTTTTTTTCTGAAGTAATTAAATCCTGGATTATTTCCTTCTGTAACTCTTTAAAATTAAATGCATTTAACTATCTGCTTGCAGTTCAACATTAATTTCCACCCTTTACTCCAGTCCTGTAGCTCCCCCATGCAGGAGGAGAGATGGAGAGCCTTACAAGGAAGCCCACATCGGCTCAAGTCGTGAGCCCTGTAAGGGAGAACTCTCCAGTGTCTCTGGCACCAGGGGGTGGTACACATTATTCAGAAACAGCCCCAGCACAGATCCGGAGCCCTGCTGCCCGCTGTACGAGGTGGCCCGCTGCCAGGTCCCCAGCTGACACACACCAAAGCCAACACTTGCACTGAGCTGTGCTCCCAAAACAACACAGCTCGCTGAAACCAAAGTGGCGAAGACGGTTTGCACCAGCAGACACTATGACCTATGAGTTTTATTTTAAAAAATAAGATGTAGAAAGCAGTTCCTGCCTGCCCATCAACAGGAGCTGATAGTTCCCATAATGGATTATCAATTTATTTTTTTTTCTCCACCCCTCTGCGTTCAGTCCCTTTTGCATTCTGCCTGATTCTGCCCGAACGCCACAGAGCAAGTGCCTTGGCAGGAATGCTAATGGGAAGAGAGAATGGCTGGGGCAGAACAGTCACAGAATGCAAATCTGTAATCATTCACTGGACCGTCAGCTCCCTGGAGAAAGGACTATCCATCATGACGGCTTGTGGACAGTACTAGCCATTACCATCAATAAATAATAACTGTAATGATATTACAGAAAATTTCAGTCTGCAAGTTCCTTCAGGAAAGAGAATCACATCAGAGGAAAACATCACCAACACTAAATATCCACTATGGCACAGAAGAAGACTTATTTGCTGGGTAACTGAATAAGAAACATGTTTGAAAAAAATCATAAGCTGTTTATGGACAATTTGTGGGCAGTAAAAGGACAATATTCCATAAATAGACAGGTCTTTAATTAATGTCCAAATAGTCTGCGATCTCACATTGCTCCTGTGAAGTGCAACAATTAATCCTGGTTTCTTGGCCAAATTCCTTAAGTCTTTTCTACAGACAGTTACTTGCAATTATTTCCAAGAATTTACACTAATGTGATGGTTACGGTCACGTGCCTGTACAGAACACATAAATCATTTTAGCAGTGCTCCAAGAATTGCATCTCTGTCCAGAGAGCTTCAAAAGGTCAGCCGTTACAGACTAGAAGTTTGCAGAGCAGTGAATAACCTACCCAGTGAAGCATTCCCACTTGTAGGAACCTCTGCACTCCGTGGTGATGGCTGACTTTCCTTGGCCACCACTCTGGATGAGCTCATCTCCTTACTAGGGAAAGGAAGAAAAAACACAGAAAGAAAGAATTTATTTTTTTTTAATTAAATAAATACTGACAGTTGTAACAACTAGCGGAGTTTCTTAAGAGTAAGCTAACACTTAACTGCTGCATGACTCACAGTGGGCCTATAGCTGAATTTTCTTGAAATGTGGGTTGTGCAAAATGCTGGTTCCTTCCAGAGCCCTGGAATGTATTACGGGGAGCACACTGGAGTGCTCTCAGACATGAAACAAATTGACAGGAACACATTCATGCCTGCTTTGCAGGGACACCAAGGACAGGCAAGGCTTGGCACACATATTTGGTCTAATCTTAAACAAATTACAACTCCTGGAAAGAAGACCTCATGGTATCAAGTCCTACTCTGTCCTTCACCAACATATTCTCAGGAGAAGAAACAGTGAAGAACTTCATGTCATGGTTAATAACACTCAGACTGAGCAGAGAGGCCTTGATGTAAACTGAAAGAAGCTCTAAGCTATGACAGCAGGTTGCATGTCCCTACCAAGAAATCCTTCAAGACATCAGGCCCTTACTTCATGCTTCCCAAACATTTTGTTACAATGGAAAAGAAAGGGTGACAGATACAGATGCTGAGCTCAGTTTTTGTACTTGGCTCCCTTTTATTAAGGGAAATCTCAAGTGACCATATCTTGCACACCTTAGTAAACCCTTTTCAGGAACATAAGCAGAGATGAGAACCATGACCATTTTCTCTGCTGGCCACCAGTAAGACACATTTTTAGGACAAGCTATAAAACAGTTTAATAAGAGCATCAGCGAGTTGCACAATGGGAAGGGGAAAAAAACAGTCTGGGTTAGCTGAACGTTACACAATAATACATCCAGAGTGCAGGGTCACAGCTCAAACACTTTGCCTCCATGACACACTCACTAGTGGTGATTCTAGTCCGGAGGCACAGTTGCAGCTATTCGTGTTGGCTTCTAGAACTTTCACCTACCCAGTGAACCTGCTGTTGAGGTTTTATACTCCACTGTATCCTCCTGGGTTTGCTGTTACTACTTAATAGTTGGGTGTTTTTTCTTGTAGAATACACTACATTTTTGAAGCTGACACTGACCACACACTGCCCACATAATTGTGTGATACTTCACACAGACAACTTTTAGCATCAATAGTGGACAAGATGCTTATTAAAATGACTCACGTGACTTGAGCTGTAATTTGGCCAAATCCTTTGATTTTTCAGTTGGCAGGAAAAAACAGTTATTTCCTAAACAGCTGTACAGAAACCAGCACCAGAAAAAGCAAGGAGGATTTGTAGTTATTGAAACCCATGGAAGACCTCCAGCTTTGGCACTAGAAGTTCCCATTTCTCCATTTCAATACCCCAAATTAACCATTGTTTAACACGCTCAGCAAAAAATAATAACATTGAGGAAACAAGTGAAGAGCTGTGAATCCAGGCATCCCATTTCTTTGCATCTCTGCCCTCTTTTGCTGTGTGACCTTGAATTTGATTAGAATTCCCCTTGTGTAACTTCAGTAATCCATGTATTTAGTCATCCAGACTTTTTTTAACCAATGGAGAGATTCTGACCATTGATGTGGCCCAGGAAATGCCAGTCCCTCTTCACTGACTAAGGAGGACTCTTGAGGAGTCACCAACCCCAGTATTCCCTATCCTGCCTGCTTGGCTCACTGGTGACAGCATGGGGCCCACCTTAGCTCTTCAAACTCTTGAGCTCTAGCCAAGAGAATTTTGATGCTCTGACATAGGCACTATGGAGCAGCCTCTCACCTGAAAGCAAAGATGAGCAACCAGAAACCTTGTATGTGAGAGGCCCAGATTTTCATCTCTCCATTAACCTGACAGGCCTCAGAGCAGCATGTTCCCCAGGGGTGTGCCAGAACTGAGCAGCCAAGATGTAGAAACAACCCTGCTTGGCATGTCTCAAAGGAAATGCTACTTGGCTTCAATTTGAACATCAATGAAATTGAAATGCCTCCATGCAACATTTCAATTTCAGGGAACTGACATTCCAATGAAACATGCCCAGCCAGCTTGTGCTGCAAATCTACTGGCTTTTGTAGGTAAAAATTGTTCCATTTTCACCTGTTTCCTGATACATTTGATGAATTGTAGAGAGAATACCCATTCTGACTGCATGTGGAGGACCTACTGAAAGAGCAGTTACTCCAGAATAAGTGTACCTCAAACTAGAGTTGTTGGAGAACATTTGTCACTTGCAACCAAAGCATCCTGAACCAATTACCACAGTGGCAGGTCAGAACTCTGGGCTGCTCTTGGCACAAGTTCTATACACTGAAACCCCACAGAATTTGACCCACTCGATCCACAGTCATGTGAAAAAAAAGTTTCTTTGCTCTGATCTGGGTGAGCAGAAGCATTTTTCTCCAGGAATAAAATTCTCTTCTACTATCAAGCCTCAATCAATTGACACATTACTGACAGCTGTCCCTAATATGAACATTTTTAAAGCGTCTCATGTTGCAGTCCATATTCTCATTCCTAAGTGTTTGGATATCTGAGATCGCATCTGCTACAATAGATATCTGAGCTAGATCTGTTGTGGACACACTTGCACGTACACACATCCATGGCTGCTCCCTCCACCTCAAAGCAAGTTCTGCTTTACAGATTGTAACACCCAGATGTATTCAGATGCCCTTACAGTCTGAGGGATGAGATGTCATTAAGCCTTGGCAGCAGGTCTTCTGGTGTGTACGGTGTGCCTTTACATCTGGCATCTGCATCGCACAGCACGGTTTGCAGGAATGGGAAGAAGCCTGCACTAGGAAGGTTTCGGGGTGCAAGATAACCTAGAGGAAGGAGAAGAAAGAAAATGCCATTATTATGATGTGGACATGCACCTTTCTGCCATGTGTTTCTATCAGTACATGCTATCTTCTTAAAGAAGATCACCTTGGCCAGAGTACCTGAAGCACCTATAAGAGCATGTTCTCCAAGGCTTGCTTGGATCAGTTTCTACACTGAGCCACAAACTCCATTTTCAAGCCAGGCTGTTAAAACAGAGCTCTGATGAAGCTTTTACCACAGAAAGGGGCAACGTCTCCAGAACCAGACAACCCCCTCTGTTTTTTGTGCAGATCTGCCCAAGGAAGGGAGAGAAGCAATCTATCACCACCACCCCCTCTGTTTCTCCTGCTGTCTCAGACCAGCTCCCGCCCCATCTGTCTGGTGACCTGTGATGCTGGCAGCCAGTGCCGAGGGGCGAGACATATGTCCCTGTCTCCCGCTTCTGCAAACACAGGGTGGACCTAAGCAATTAGAGACCTGAGTATTTTATGTGCCACTTGCCCCGTGCTGCTGACTGCCAGCCCACAGAGTTCACTGGCTGCCTTTCTTCTCAGTGACAAATGTCCTAATAAATCGCGAAACTCCTTTGCTGGATCACAGCAACATATTATTAAAAATAATCATTTGGAAAATTACCTGGCAAAGGACATTACTATTATTTCTACTATGGAAAGAAGCCAGATTTACCAAAGGCCCACAAGCAGGCTGGTGGTAATTAATTTCCTTCCTCTTCAGTCTCCAAAGACAACTTTCAACTCTCACCCAGGCACAGCTTTATCTCTGACCCCTCCAATGAGGATGCCACACTACATTTTTACTACATCTATTAATTCTGACAGCGGTCAAGCCCCAAACATTCCTAAACAGGATGGCAGTGCCAAGTGGAGTATGTGGCTGTCAGACACTTGACTTGCCTGGGCTTTCCTCAGTGCAGTTGGTCCCAACCCATGAGAGTGTTCTGCATTTTTGGGGCAAAATGCAAAAGCTCGTGGTTTAGTGCAGGAGCTCCCTACTGCTTCAGGCCAGATAACAACTGTCACAGAGGACTGCTGGGACCTGCAGAGTCAAAGGCACACATTTTGAGTGGTGTTGCAATTCTCTCGTATGCCTCAGCAGAGAACTGGTCTAGAAAACTCAAGGAGGTACCGTACCAGAGAAGAAGGCTACCTGCTGTGGGAAGCTCCCCCACCACTCACTGCATCTCCCAGGAGTTACACATCGGGCTGAGCCAGCTCCTGGTAAATCACAGAGCACCAAGGAGAGCAAAAGATCTCTCTTGTCCCTGCAGGCAGTCCTTCTGGTGTTTGGGCCAAAGGACCAAACATACACCACTCTAAAGGTTTTGAAGTGCAATTAAATCTGAAGAAAACTTTGGAATAGGGCACTTTAATTTGTAAGTATCCTTGTGTGAATATCCACCTGTGTCTGGGATGTTTGCCTTTTGAGGTCACCAGTTACAACCCCACCAAATGGCATTTTGTGCACACTGACATTTTTCTCTCATCATCCTCCTGATCTCCTGCATCCTCATTCCTATGAAGGAAATTTACTCACATACCTCATTTTATCAGCATCCCTACCAATATGAACTTCAAAGACCTGGGAAGCCATGAGGTTCAGCATGAAGATCATAACCACAATGAAGTGAGATGGATAGGAGCTGGGAGGGGAACTGCTACACCCTCCACTTTCATCCACATCTACCTGCCACAATCAGGGCCAGGAACCAAGCTCATGTCTTCTAGTAGAGCTGAAGTTACAAAGCTGTGTAACTCCTATCTGGACAGCAGAGGGGTGAATGCAAGGATGGAGCTGGGAGCCTGGGGAGTGCTGGTCTTCTCTGGAGAGATGTGAGATGTTTACAGAGATAATTATGCAAGAAATCCTGATTAACCCAGAGCAGAGCAAGACAATTCCTTGTGATAGAAGCAGCAATAACAACTTTTAAAACTGGACTCAAAGGTGGTACACTCTGAACTAAGTGGATAGTTAAACAGTAAGTTGCTGTGTCACGAGTGAGGTGTACACCATAAGAACATGGTGACAATATCAGCTCTTTCTTTTCTTTTGAAACAGCAGCCTGAAAAATAAAGAGACAGGAATTCATGACCTGAAGTTTGGAAGTGCTGCTACTCATGGTGGTGGCACAATGCCTGCAAAGACATCGTTGGCCCAATGTGACTTCAGAGAGGCTCTGCCAACTTGCATCAGATGCTGAGCAGCTTGCTGGCACCTGGATACAACCATGGGGCCTGATCCACCACTGAGTCACTGCAGGCGTGAACTGGTGTAACCCCATGATGTTCTTGGCACAAAAGCAGTGGCAATGCCAGAGACAGCTTTTCTGTAAGAGGTCTGGACTCTGACAGCAGTGATAGAATTAAGGAGGTTTTTCAAGAAAGACCAGGACACAGAAATCTGAAATGTCTGGGCCAAATTCCCATGTGGTAAGGTAGACCTTTGCTGTACCTTGTGCACTAAGTCATAGAGTCACAGAATGATTTGGGTTGGAAAAGACCTTGAAGATCATCCAGTTCCAACTCCCCTGCCAGGGGCAGGGACATCTCCCGCTAGACCAGGTTGCTCAAAGTCCCATCCAACCTGTCCTTAAGCACTTCTGGGGATGGGGTAGCCACAAATTCTCTGGGCAACATTTTCCTGTGCCTCACCACCCTCACAGTGAAAAGCTTCCTTATATCTGATCTAAATGCCCCCTCTATCAGTTTAAAACCATTATCCCCCCACCTATCACCACACCCTATATTCATTCCATAGTTCATAAAAAAATCCATACAAATCCCAACTCCCCCACTGGTGAACTAAAAGCAATAATGAGCAAATTACTTCATTAGGAGGTATTGTGTTTAATTGAAAATGCAGACAATCATTGCTAAATCACAGAAAGAGATTTAATAACTGGGGCTCTTCAGCACAGAAAAGAGATGGCCAAAAAGTGGGTTGATAGAGAAATAAATAAAATGATGATCAGCGCTGAAAAGGGTGAGTAAATGATCATGCCTCACAACACAAAGAGATTGTGACGTAGCAGGCAAAAGGGTCAGAAAGTACCTTTTTTTAACAAACACCCCAAATGTTGTGAAACTCACTGCCACAGGGCAGCATCTGCTGGGAAATGGACCTTCATTTTAATAATAATTAGACAAATTCAGAAAAATAGTTTTGTCACTGGCTATTCAATATGCTCATTTCAATTCAGGCTCTTCAGGTTCTGGCTGAAGAAACCTTAAACCTCTCAAGAGGTTTGGAGTGGAGGGAACACTCTGTGCTTTATGTTCCTACACACTCTCTCAATCATGCCTGAGCAGTGGCAGGGGCTCTGACCCACAGAGGCAATTCTGACCGTTTATCAGCTGTGATTTATATTTATCTAAGAATTCACAAAACACCCAATGAAAATATTTCCTGCTATGGTGACCTACGGGACTTTCTAAGCAAAATATTTAATGGCATTGCGTACACACAGCCGCCTTGCTCCCTTTAGAGTCTTTCCCAGTCACACAGCACCGCTTTAAACTTTATTCCTTTGCTCTGTTAGAGTCAAGAAGACAAATGCCCGTTTCATGACAATGACTGATACTGTTTCTCTTCAATCACATGCAACTGCCTATTTCCAACTCTGTTCACACCTATTTATCAATAACAACTTATGCTACCCCTTTTTTGTAGAAAGTTTTATGCTAACGCTAGGATTTTTGATCTCTCTCCAAAAACTAAACCCGACCATCAAATCCATGGGATATGATCAGTTTTGAAGGAATGTATGTTTTACACGAATGGAGAATGGCCCAAATAGCTGGCTGGCCTATCCACTGATCTATAAAAACACAGTATTTAATTGCCACAGTACCTGTATTTCTGTGATGTTGTGACACACACCCTGAAACTCATGTCTGACCTCAAAGCTGGAGAAAGGAACTTCCGTGTTCCTAGTTAACTGGGAATGAGATCTTAATGGGAGCACCTGCAAGATCAATTCCCACAGAAGTCTCACACTTGTTGAAAAAAAACTCCAAAAACAAACGAAACAAAATCAAAACCAAACAGGGAGTGAGGCCAGTAAGTGTTCCAGTTCCTGGCAGTACAGCCCAACTCTTGCTTGGTGTGCCCAAAGCCCATGGCACAGAGGTGGTTAGCCCTCCTGACTTCAGTGGGATTACCCAGACTTCAGGCTGAACACATACATAGGAGCTGTGCTGGATCAGAGCCAATGCTTGAGTACTGCCCTCCCAATTGCACTGTCCCTGTGCTGCTGCCTTTCATATCACAAAGCTCAGCTTTAAAACCACTCGGAGCAAGCAGGCAATTTCTGTCACCTTGTTTTAGGCCAGCCATCAGAACTGTCATTTCCTTCTGCAATTTCACCTGTTGAGCTGACAGCACCAGAAGAAGAGATAACCATGAGCTCACTCTCAACCTGAAAGACACCAAAGAGCCTTGGTATCCATTGTATCAGAGTGATTCCTGCTCCCCTGTGAAACTCCATCACTGCTGTGTGTTAGGGAAAGTTCAGAGAATCACAGAACAGTTTGATTGGGAAGGGACCTTTCGAGGTCATCTAGTCCAACTCCCCTGCAGTGAGCAGAGACATCTACAATCAGAACAGATTGCTCAGAGCCCCATCCAATGTCACCTGGAATGGTGCTGGGCTGTGCACCCACACGTTAATCCTGACAATCTGGTGCTAGCCCAAATACCATTGTCCCTGGAGTATACACATTCCCCCTCAGTCTTCCTATTACAGTTTAAGCATTGTCAATCCTTGGCCACCTTCTTTCCCTCAACCCTAACAACTCCATTAAATGCCCCAGATGCCCAGTCTAGTTGGGGGACATTCAAGAGCTTTCATTTTTCATCTTTACAGCAAGACTACCCTTGTTTTCTTGAGTGTCCCAACAACATGATGTCCTCAGCTGTCTGCCTACAACAAGAAGATGGAAGCATCAGACAACTCACTACAAGACACCTCCCTGGGTTGGTAGCCTCAACAGAGGAAGCATTTTATTGCTGAATTCTTACCTCGAGCATTTCAGGCTCTGCAAATAAGACCAGCCCAGAGAAGACAGCATCTACTTCCATGATTATTAAGACCAGACAAGCTGGTTTTGCTCACCCCCAGACCTTCACCTTCCACCGCCTCATTAAATAAATTAAAAATCAGCACTTGAATCTGAAGGTATTGGGTTCACATAGTGATCAGGGAGATCATAAAGATGAGAAAGCATAAAAATTGCAAAGGAGCAGGAGAAGAAGCAGGTGTAAAGGGAGGAGAAAGAACACAGAACAAAGAACAAGAGATGGAAACTTTCTGAGAGGTGTTGAAAATTCAGATGAAGATGAGGAAATGACAGAGCTGATGTCTGTACCACAGGGCAGAGCTGATGAGGAGAGATTGCACTGGAGGCTGACTGTGGTAGAAGGATGCTCCACTGCCTGAAGGACAAACACACCAAAACAGAGGAGGAACTGGACACTAGCCCTTTTTCTATGGGGCTTTTTTAAGCAATATTTAATGCAGACAGGGCCAGCTTGGTCTTGTTGTAATCCAGCCAGCCTGCTCTTGTCTGTGTGAGCAGCAGGGCACTGCACAGACAGAATCTAAGAAAAGTGTGAGAACATTTCCCAGCAAGAAGCTGGAACCTCAAAGCTTAAATCCATCTCAACTCTTGAAAAAAACCTGCACAAAAGTTGTGCTTACTAAAGCAACGTCTTCTAGTGGTGAGTGCTTCCAGGTAGCCTCCAGAGTCCAGATTTAGATTCTTTAAACAAAAGTGACCTCCTTCCCAGACATACAGACATCCACTCTGCTTACTGCAGTCCAGGCCAAACTGCTCAGCACCTTTGAGAAAATACTTCTGCACTTCCAGACCCCAGAATCTGGATTCAAATGCTTCAGGAAGTCACTTAGAATTAAGTGACTGCCCCAAGACCCTGTTGTAATTCAGTGGAGAGGAAAAAAAATACTGGTAACTCAGGAGTTCCCATCTGCAACTCTAAACATCCTTCAGTCACACCTTGCAAGGTGGGAGAGGCTTTAGGAGAAATGGAGGTGTGGAGAGTTATGAACCGGAGGTGTTGAAAACATCACAGTGCTCTCTTTAGGCCATGGCTCTTTGAGCCAAGCAGAATCCTAGGCAAGACACAGGGAACTGTACAGCTGGGCACTGCTTATGTACATAAGGAGATCAATGGATAAGTATATCCCAACAAATGTGGGGATAATTAATGTAATTCATACCCCCCTTTAGCAGTGCTTCAAGTGAAGCAGAGCTCTGTGTGGCAGTCTGCTCCCTGGCACAACATCAAAACAAAACAAAGTTCCTACCAAAGCAAGGAGGGACCTTACAAGGCTGTTTTGCTCATCATGCTGCAGTTGAGCACACACAAAAATACAGTGTTGGGTTCTGTATAAAAGAGGAGACAACTGACAGAAAAGAAGGAGAGGAAAATGAAGTAATATAAAGGAAAAGGAGTGGGGCTGCTCCACCACAGGCAAGTGGTGAAGGAGAGCTGGAAGTCTGATGTGTACTTGTAGGTTGCACCCTTCGGGTGGATTATGTCTTGCATAAATACCCATGACTTATCCAGATGAATGGAGTGGCCTGTGTAGCTTAGCCACCATCTCAACTCCCTGTAATTAGCATGGGAACCTATTAATTTTTCCACGCTATTGGGAAAACAGACAAGTTCAGATCCCTCCAACTGCGAAATAAATTCCTTTAAAGTGCAAGCACCTTTTCAGAGCTTTCTCATGTCATGGGTGGTATCTCAGAGGCAGGACAGTCCTGTGGCCCACCTCGTTCCATGCCATCTGATGTCAGGTGGACCTTCTCCCAGGAGCACTGGAGCCAAAAATGAAAGCAGAGTACAAGTATCTGCTCCTACATAGTGTTCTGACACACAGCTCTGGCTCTAAATCAGACCTGAACACCTCTGCCTGTACTGCCAAACACTCTAGTGCTCAACTACCACAATATTCCCCCAGAATACTAGCTGCAAAGAGCTGCTTTGCAGAGTATCTCTGGGTGAATGCAATATTCCTGTAGGCATCTCCATGACGGTGACGAAACTTGGGTGGAAATTCTGGGCAGAAGTGAAGGGTAAGAAGTGCTTCACTGAGAGGAGTTGAGGCAACAAATTCCCTGACAGAATTTGGTGGATTTAAGACCAGTATAAGAGCACAGCTTCTTCCCATGAAGAAGGATAAACAGCTGCGAATGGGGCATGGCTGTCCCTCAGAAAGCCAAGGAAAGCAGAGCCCTGGGTCTAACAGGAGAGCAAGGTTTCTACCACATCTTCTCCATAGCACTAAAGAGCAGGGTTTCCAAATGAGTAGACAACTAACCACACCCAAGGGAGCTTCTACAGAGAAGAATAATGATGAGGTCAAACTGACAGGAGAGAAGAGAAGGCCACCAGAAAAGGCAGAAAGCAGGCGGGGAGGGTGTGACAGTGCTAGTTAAAGCCAGCAGTGTAATTGGGCTTCTCTGTAGACTGAGTGGGTTGAGCCCTGAGGGATAGATTGTATCTCACACACAATTCCCATACCTTGCAAAAACCTGTAGCGATGGAAAGGGACTTTTGTCCCTCCTCACTCCAGAAGAACAGGTGATACAGTCACAAAAGACTGGAAGATACCGTCAAACCCAGTTCACTGGCTTTCACACTGTAGGCTTCCAACCCAGAGCTTCCTATTCCACATGCATACCACAAAACACATCCCAGTACCTCCTAACAAATACAAAGGTTGTAATGAAAAGGTCAAAAGCCATGAGTGCAATGTGCATAATAAGTTGGAGGGGGATTTTGTGTGGTTAGACTCTCAGATCATCACAGGAACTGGGTAGGCAGAGAAAGAGAAATCTCTTACTCATTTCTCCTGACAATAATCTCTGCTGACCTGGAAGTGCATCATCAAACACATGCCTGGGAGAAAGAAGATAGGTGAGTTTTATCCTCCTAGATGCTTTAGTTGTGGAGAAAATTATATATCAGATCATTTCAGCTCGTTGTTTTCCTCAGTGCTGTTTTGCTGCCAGCATCCTCTTGACCAGTGACATTTATTTGGCATGTCACTTCCCTTTGGAGTTCAGCCTGGCATAAGCTCCCATTGCATTAGGTGTTATATGACAGAATTCAAAGCAAGCAACTTGCTCTTGCAGGAAGCTCTTGCCACTTGTTCATTTCTGACAGGTATTTGCTAGGTAATTTCTCTCCATGAGCCTCAATCTATTGAATGTCTATTAGACATCCTTCAGAACTTACTGTCTCGAATTTGAGCTGTTTTAATTGAGCAAATAATAGATTTAATGATATTTCTGTGACCCTGAATACATGAGATAAGCTCACAGACTGAGATCTGTGAGGTTATCTCTAAGGTTTCAAAACTCAGGATCTGAGCAGCTTATTCTATCTCAGTACCATTGATTCTGTGCTTCCTGACTTTCGTCTATCTTCAGTAATCCCTTGAGAGCAGCACTGGAAACAGCTTCTTGTCAGTACTTAACAATAGTATATTTCAAGGCAGGCACTGGAACTCGGCAGAAAGTGGATTTTATTCCTGTTCAAAATGAACAAAAAAACCCCAAACCTCCTGTAACAGTTTTTGTAGGTGTGCCCACCTGCCTTTTTTTTTTTTTTTTCCCTATCAGAAAAGAAAGTTCAAGTGATTTCTCTTTTGCTTTTCAAGAAAAAAAAAGTTGTTACATTTTTCCATTTGTCAAAAAAGAGGGCAATTTTCAAGTGGCCATTCTTAAACAGAAAAGCAGCAGAAACTGATGCTCTAGTTTATGTTCTTCTCCATCCCCTTGGGATTTTTGGATGGTCTCTGAACATCTGGATCACAAGAATACACCACAACGAGTATTTTCCAGCATAAAATCTCTCTTGCAACAGAGAACTCGTATCTTCTGCTTCTAAGAGACATAGACACCTACTCACATACTTACTGAGGCTAGTCCCAAAATAAAATTAACCTACGGAAGAAAAGGTAACCAGTACAAAGATACTGCCCAATCTTCCCCTTTCCTGCAAAGCACAACTGATGCTACTTGCTCTTCCTAAGAACATCAATTCAGAGATGCCATCATCAAAAGCAAATGTGCTCCAAATAAAGACCCACTCAAAACTAATAGACACATAGAGTACAGAAGTATTTTATTATCCAGATTGTTCTCTTGATATCCATCTTATCTGATTTATTAGGGACTGGAAGTCCAACCAGTGGGGTGGTGTGGGAGGACTTCCATTTCCACACTTGGCAACAACTGGGGTTTTCACAAAGCACAACATGTCCTGTCTTGCCTGCTCCAGCTGGTTCAAGGGAATTTGGGAGAACTTAGAGTATATACCATACCTGAAGAGGCTTTCTGCTGACCAAAGATGGGCTTGGGGTTAAAAGACCACCCTAACGCACCAAGAATGTCCTTCTCCATTAAAGGATTTCTGCAACATTTTCAGAAAGTCACCTTCTCTGGCTTTCCTTCCCTGTCTACAAAGGAGGTACACACACCTCTATGCAGATTAGACCGCAAGCTCTCTGGGACAAGGGCCTCCCGTATTGTTTATCCAGTTTGTCACAACATACCCCTTTCTCACTCATCATACAGAAACAAAGACTTTTTCATCAGAAAATCACATGTGTCCCTTGGTCCAATATATCCTGTGCAGACACATGCCATCCAGTATAGATCCCTCACAACCACATTTTGCCTATCTAATAGGCACAAACTCTGGAATCCACCTGCTTGTCCTCATCACTGCCAGACTCTGTCTCTTCTCCCCCTACATCAGTCTCCCTGTCCCAAATATAAAAACCCATCATCGCCTCTGCCAGGGCTTTCATCTTGTCAAGCAGATGACACCCTGGTACATGTAATCTACAGTGAGGTCTCCCCTGCAAATCAGATGTTGCAAATCTTTTAGTAAGGGCAATTTTTGAGGGCCTATTCCTACCCTGTGCTGTGAAATGGTGGCTCTCCCTAACAGCTCTCTGCACAGCTTTGTGCTGCAACACATGGATGTGACTCAGCAGCCTACATATGCAACACGTGGCAAGACTCTTCCACATACTTTCAGGGTCTCTGCAATGATAAGGGCAAGGAACCCCTCTAACTAGCAGATAAAGAGTGGGAGCCCACAATGGATTTCTCCCCACCACTCAAAAGAGGGGTCCAGCCCTTTCACGCACTACTTTCTCCTCCCTTGGGACTGCACTTGGGAGGCCACACAGAGCAGAATCAGGGATTTGATCCAACACAAAATTAACACTTTGGGAAGCACAAAGGCTTCCAATGGGACAAACTCCTTGCTCTGTTTTACCATGGAACTCCATGAACAAAAGCGGTCAGGGCTGGAAGCATGCTGCTTCTGATGATGATAAGGACTCACTAAATCAGCCTTTTTAGAGACGATTCAAGCACACCCATGGTCCGAGATGTAGACACATTCTCCTGACTCAGGAAGCATGGCTTGCAAGCAAAAACGACCTTGTGTAAACTCTTCACCCATTCACCCACCCAAACTGCTGTTCCTTGACTTGCTAGAAAGGGCTCATGTACCCCAACAGGTCATAGGAGCCAAACAAGATAAGGTGAGCCTCAGTAGCAAGCTGCTTAAAGAGATGTTTTTTGCCTGTAGCAGTCACAAGGTAAAATCATTCATGTTGACCTACCTCATGTTTGTTACTTCACTTTCACAATCCCACTTGAATCCCATGCCGTTACTCATTTTTCTGAGTTAGCTCTTCCTCACTGCCCTCTTGTCCCTCAATTTACCAGGTAAGCTTACACTGTTCTCTACACCAGCAGTATCTGAGTGCCTCTCAATGAGATAGTACTTTAAAGTTGTTTTCTAATTCTAAAACCGATTTGAAAAAAAAACCATAAACAGAACCAACCTCAGAGGAACACAAGCATTTTATTTACAGCATGCTGCATCCCAGGAAACCTCCACTGGAAACTACATAGAACCCAAATTTGTAAAAGTAACAAAACGCATCAAATTAACACATCAGTCACTGAAATGCGAACTAAATCCCAAAGACATAAAAACAAACCAGTTACTTACAGTTTGGCTGTGGTTCTGGAGGGAATTTGAGACGGATAATGGCCAAGATTATGAAAACCACCACAGGCCAGGAAATTAAAATGAATGACCATACCTATAAAACAGCAATGAAAATATATCGGTTACGTTTGTCGTATTGATGTGTCTCAGAGCTTGGCTGGAATGTACAAGTACTACCCTAAATGAGTTAGAAGACGCAGTATAAATCACGCCTGGCTCAGTATGCAGACTATTAAACCCCAAGTATTATCCAGGCAGGAAGAAAATATGTGTAAGATTTTGAGAGCAAATAACAAGCCTGCAAACAACACAAGCCTTCCTGTGTTTCAGTTTGGCTGGTAATTACGGGGGCACAGTGTTTGCACACAGCTTTGAGGCACTGCTACATCATAGCAAAAGCACGCTGAGAAGTACCACACTTCTGGACACACTGATCACAAGATAAAAGAGATGAAATGTGAAAGGCTGGTTTCACTTTCAGTGAATGGCACTGCTCACACGATGGGTTAAGATGACTTTGATTTGATTGTACCTCAAAATTAAAGTGTTGCACAAGCTCGCAACTTTTCCTGGCCTCCATCCCCCAAAGTGTCACTGTTCTTCACAAACAGCAGTTCAGCCTCTCAGTGGAGCCAAAAGAAAGGATGTTTGCTGGTCATTTACAAGATGCAGAGCTCAAGCACGGTGAAGGAAGAGGTTTCGTTGTGTAGCCAGTCAACTGGAGACATTCATACCCATCACCATGTGAGCTTCTAACAGCAACCTAACCCCTGCCACCTTCCCCTTTCCAGACTCCAGCAGTCCGTAGAGATCAGATGGGTGGAAGAGCAATGATGCAAAACTGGCCTGGAATTTTGGAAAACACATAAATACTTATAGAGCTCTTGTCCCTGACATAAGGGTTAACAGTTTCAACAAACAAGAATGAAGCAAATACAGTCTGCTAACCATCTAGTGTAGTAAACCAGCCTACGAAGGAGGCCCGAATTCAGTCTTGAAACTAGAAGCCTTGGAGTTTTCTAAGCTAGGAAAAGGCAATTATTCAAATCATCAGCTGCTTTTGCACTAGCTGGCTACTGCGCTTGCTAGATTAGAGCTTTCCATCCGTCAGTAGCTAAACTGAAGTTATCCTGTGCTGCAAAATTACTGCGCTCTCTTCATGCCAATTTATGAAACTGCAAAGATGTCTGTCTTCAAAATCAGACCATTTTTCATTCTCGCATTGCTATTTTTTTCATATCAGCACGTATTACCCAAAATTGTTTTTCCAAAGCAATTCCAAGCCCGTAACAGTGTTTTCATTTCCTGTAACACTTACTGGAACATAAAAACAAACAGACAGACAAACAAATACTGGAGAGCAATTCAGATTAAAGACGGTTGTTTTATGGCAACTCCATCCCTATCATCCCTGACAAGATGACACGGCCATGAAAGCAAGAGCAAAATTCATGCCGCAAAAGAGGGCGCTGACAGACAAACCAGCAGGCACCTCCCCACGCGTCCTTTCAGGGAGGGTACTCCTATAATTTCAGCATCCAGCAACATTTTAGCTTTTACAGATAGTACTCTTCCCACCTTTTATACATACTCTTCTAACTTACAACAAAATTCATCACCAAAGAAAAGGTCTTTCTGTAATTTTTTATATCGCACCCTTTCCCTATAATCAGTCCCCAAACATGCTCTTTAACTCTGATTAATTCACAGGCTACCAGTATTATTAACGTAGCCTCCTTGTTTAGTACCACATAGGCTAAAGTAAAATTATGGGGTAACAGCACAGAAATTGGTGTTAGTCAGAAACTGCCTAAAGGAAGGGCAAGAGATCTGTCATAGTCTTGGGACAAGAAATGAATGCAGGTTGTTTCTTCATACCTCCCTACTGCAGGCTAAAATGGTGCTTATACTCCCCACTTCCAGATAGCTCTTCCCTTAGTATCTGTGTCCTTTGACTTAATTTGGTTTAACAGTAGCTGGGCACATCTATTGCAACACAGCAACATTCCCACTGGCCCAGGCACTTCTAGTTAACAAAAACAAGACAACCACCCTGGCCAAACTGCTTGCAGATGGAACATGTTGACTTCAACAGAGCCATAACCGACCTTCGTCTGGCTCTTGGGAGAAAGAGCATTGTGCAGGTTGCACAATCCTTGGGTTGCTGAGTTATTTCACTGCTAAACGTAGATTTACTTGCTCAGAAGTTGCTTAGTATCTCTGGATTTTTCTCTCCCTCCTGCCTCTGTTTCAATGAGCCCCAGCACAGGCAGCAACCACTGCTGCAGCGGCAGGAATCACCTACACTCCTTATCAGAAAGCGAGAAGCATAACAGAATGCTTCCCTCACAGAACAACAACAACAACAAAAAAATCAAAACAAACAAAACACAAACAAACTTTCACAAATTTGGTCTCTAAATGAAGTCAGATTAACAGGTCAAAAAATGCAAGTAGGAGGACAGAGAAATCAGAGTGTGTTTGGGAGCAGAGATCTGGGTTTATCTCCTCACACCCTCCCCAGTCTGAGCAAGCTCCCTGATTTGGAGCAAGGGAGAGAAATTGAAGGATATTTGCAAGGAATGCCTGCCATAAAATAATCACAAGTGGACAGATTTTTATTTTAATTCACATTTCAATTCTATGGAATTGGTATTTTAACTGCAGAGGAAACCAGAATTAAAGCAAGTGAGACTGTATGGTCAGAAGCACAGGTAGGGCTTAGGTCAGCACCTACCCAGGAGCTGAAAGAGACCTTCTGCTTGGAGCAAGGCTATTAGAATTTCTCTTGATAAATTAGAGGTAATTTATTGGAATTCCTCTGCATCTCCTGTATCATTCACAGAAGTGAAGGGTACTCTAAGGTGAATGGCATGTCCACAGCTCCTATTGAGGATCACACAGAGTAAGATGAACTCAACACTTCTCTGACTCAGGCTACAAAACCAAGAGGCAGAACAGGGCAGACAAGAGCAGACCTTGCAGAAGCATGCAGTGATATGAGGCCTTTCACTCCATCCTCCCATCACACACTCTATGGCCACTTCTCTTCTGTCAGCACTTTCTGCACCTGTCAAGGCTTCCATTCCACCAAAGCAAGTTTGAAAACCATCACGTTTGTATTACTAGCAAGAGGACAGGTTGCAATACAAGTCCATGAGCTACAGCATGCTTCAGCTAAAATGACAGTGCAGATGTATGGAAACCAGAAAGGGACAAGACTACTGGACAAGTAGGACAAGACTACTGGACAAGTAGAACAAGACTACCGTTCTCCTGGACATGCAATGCCACCCAAAGGAACATTTGCCTCCTTGATGCTGCTGCAGCTCAGACTGGTCTTTGGACATTGCTGGCAATGGTTTACTTTTTGGAAAGAAAGATCACAAAGGACTGCACTGGAAATCTGTCCTACGTTCATCCCTCAGAGCTACTTTTTCCTTTGTCCATCCTTTACCAATGTCTCTCTATAAGGGCATCCCCCATCATCCCCAAATCCCAGGGACCCTTCAGAGGCTGTGCACCAACCACAGGGGGCTGGTCACATGGGAGCAGATACAGAACTGCAGCCTTAATTCAAGCCTGTCCCTAGTTTGTGCATGGTCTTGTTTGCATGGACCACTGCCCCAAAAAGACCAGCAGCAGCATCCCTGGTACTCACAGATGGACTCCTGAGCCCTCTTGCATGAGATCCAACACAAGATCAAATCACTTCGGCTTAAAAAGACCCACTTTCACTTTCATGCCATTCCCTACCTTCCTTCTACCTCTATCACCAGCCTTCAAAATATTTCTGCTTTAACACTGTGACCTTCCTCTCCTGAGGTGTCCCCCTTGCTCCTCGGCTCCTGTGATTTCCAGGTTCCCCCTCCTCCACTCCTTTGTTTTCACACTCACCGGCTGCCTCTTGACACTCAGCCAGTTCTTCCACAGCAGGATCCTTAAGTGCTGGGAGAGCGCAGCCATCCTCGGCCAACCCAACTGTTAGCAAACAGGCTGTGTGTTCCTTCCTCCCCAGGCTTAGGAGGCAAAAGTGGAGGCTCGAACCCAAATGGTCATCCAGTGTCCAACGTCCAAGCCCCTGCTTCTTCCCCACAGCATAGCTCTGAAGCAGCTACTTCATCCACTTGCGGCTGCTGTACTCCCAGTAACTGTGTCTCTTCTCCTCAGAGCAATAGCTCCTAGCAAATTCAACAGGTTCTTCCTCTCCTGGCAGGCAGGCAGAAGCAGCAGCCTGCCTCCACTTGTGGTAATTACAATATCCAGCCTCTCCTGGATGCTTGTGTTCAAGCCCTAACTGATAAAATGGATGGCATTCCAAAAAGATGCTTCTGCTTAAACAAAAGGTGATGCATGCCTCCTCCTCCCCATGATGAAACTACCTGCCTGCCCACACACCGCTGTAGAGGTGTCATCCGCAGCAGAGCTCAGCTGCCTGCCAAGCCAGTCCAACTTCCCTGAGCTCACCTGGAATGGCTGGGAAGAAGAAAATATCCACAGCCACAGCATGCATTTTCCTGGATTTCCTGATTTGGAATTAGGGTTTGGTTTTTTTAATACTTTTGAATGTCTCAGTTAAACCTATCCATCCAGGGAAATTAAATGAAAGAGTTAAAACAAATAGATATACATGAAAATCTCAGGGATGGACCTAACTTCTCAGCTTCCTGCAGCTTCCCTTTCCTCCAGGAGATCAGTCCTGGGGCTCTCACTGATTGAATTCAATGTAACACATCAAATCTACTGGGAACAGGATTGCAGGATCAAACCCCACAAAGATTCTAGAGCTCTACTGTGGCTTCATCACTGCTATTATCCAACTGATCATTGAAATTTTCAAGCTAGTCACAAGATATCTAAAAAAACCCTGCTAGTCATGAAAGAGTAATCTACAGGTACCAAGGGAACAAATGACAGCAGAGGGGGCTGCACATTGCACCAGGGACTATATAAAACCTGAGTTTTGAAACCAGATACAGACTTGTTTGATGAACTCTGGTCATGCAGAAAGATCTGTGGTTTCCCCTCAAGAGAGGCATGTACACTTAAGTACCCCAACCACTAACACTGAGATCATCCTCAAAGTACCAGGGCAAGCCATGGAAGACTTCACTGCTCTCAGCATATTTCATGAAACAGAGTGAAGAAAGATTCTCCTGCACAGCATTTCTTCCAGCCACAAGCTTTATGCCACAAAAATGAAAAACATCTTGAATGAGTTTTTGCCAAACTTCACCCAGGGACAAAAGTGGAGGTGGCAGCTCTGCCATGCAGAATGATCTTGGAGGAGAGAAGCTTTGATCTAGGGGTTGCTAAATGCACTGAGTGAGAATATGAGATAGAGAGAGAGAGAGAGAGAGAGAGGAAGAGAGAGATGTGGTACTCAGTGAAGAGAAACAGCTTCTCTGGATTGGTTAGGAAAAACTTCAAAGGTGGGAATAGCAAGAGAGATGGAGCAGTCCCCACCCCACATACCTTCAGTTTAAATAGATTGGACATTCCAGTGGTGGGAGTGGAGCTGGAGGTAAAACAAGCCTAAAAGGCTTCCCAGTTATAGTTTTGACAGCAATGGGAAGACACACACACCTCTAACCTCCCAACTCGACATGCACATTTTTTTCTACCAAATGTCCTTAGGAGAGCAAGGGGTCTCATCTGGATGAGATGAGAACAAGTGCTGCACCTCAGGACACTGGTCTAGTTCAGCTACATGTAAGAGGCACAGCCAGATTCACTGCATTTGTTGAAAACACCATTTGCAAACTTGATTCGCTTCCTCTCTGGTGCTGTGAAAAGAAATCCAAATATAGGTAATTCTGTTCTGAGGGGGTAAGAGAGAAGAAATTTATAATTTCACCATTCACTGCTTTGCCAAGGTCTTTTAAGGCAAACGTCTGATTGCTTCTTTTTGGTATTCAGTCAAACAACTGTTTCAAAAGAACACTGTGATTTGGATAATAATTTTCCCAAGCAAATGCACATCCTTGCTCCCTTTGTGAACAGAGTCAACAAACATTCCCCTTGGGAAGTACCCAAAGGGTAATTTGTTCGACTTCACCACTATAGAACCAGAATAACTCCACATCAGTTGGCTCTCCGGGCACCTGCACTCCACTCCCCAAACACCATGCACTGTTCCAGCCTGAGAACACAAGATGAGAACTTTATTATACCTTTCTGCTTTTTAATTCCCTTACTTAACAATTCCCACTGATGGCACAGGAGGCTGTGCAACTGCACGGCCGCCCCTGAAAAAAGTGACTAGAGCAGACAGATGTCCCAGTGACAATGCCAATGTGCATATAGGAAAAGGGAGAGTGGAGGGAAAGGCCAAATTCTTCCTTCTCCCAGTAAATCCTCAACTGTTTTATTTCTCTGGTTGAAGAACTAGGGTTCTTCTCGGCTGAAGGGCAAATCGTTGGTTCAGATCACAGGAAAAAAAGCAGAATCTGTTTCTGTGACCCTGAAGCTGAGGAAACCCTCAGGCAAGCTCTGAACTGATATTTCAATGCTAGTTCAATGCAGGTCTTTAGAGGAATGACTCATCCCACGTACTGCAGTGGTGGTTGTAGCTCACAAGAACATCAAGCAGATGCTGTAGCCTCCAAGGCTAAAAACATTCCAGGTTAGGCTGGGTGGGCTCTGAGCAACCCGACCTAGTTGAAAATGCCCCTGCTTATTGCAGTGGGGTTGGACTAGCTGAACTTTAAAGGCCCCTTGCAACGCAAAACATTCTGTGATTCTGAGACAGAATTGGTAAGAGGATAAAGTCCGTGAGTGAATGACCTGCACAAGTGCTGGAAACATGCTTCCAGGAGGACACATCCTTCGGGGTCCTGCTGTATCAGGGCCAGCGGCTGTGTGTGCCACAGGCAGCAGCACCGGGAAGGGTAAGGGAGGGATCCGTGAACAGAGAAAACCATCTTGTGGAAGAGCTGCTGCACAGGGACACTCTGGGGGGACGGGGGCTCTCTCCAGATCTAACACACTGGGAGGATGAGAAGTTATGTCCAGCCTTACAGCTAATGTTTCACTAGTTGCTTGGTCAAAACAACAGGTCCGCAGCACTATAAAACACAAGCAGCTGTTTGCTCATTCACACTTTTGGGTTGTGGACACTCAAGGGTAGCTGGAAGAAATCTGACAGGACAAAATATTTACCCTCCCTTGAAGTCAGTGCCAGACAAGAAAAAAAATCTATTCTGCTGGCTACCAGGGAAAAAACAACCAAGAAAATACGAATCTTGCGGTGATAACTGCAGGCTACAACCGACCCAGAGCAGAGACTTGAGAGGCACAGAGGCCAGCAGGGCTGCAGAGGAGGAGAGATCATACCAGCACTGAGTGAAGGAGCATAACCAGATGAACAACCAGAAAGCAGTATGAACTAAAGGCAATCTGCACAGTGAGTGATGGGGTAACACTGTGATTCGGGAAGAGGCAGGACTCTGAATTTGGTACCTCCATCTTACGCTGTTTGCAGTGTCTTTGGTTACAGAGCTTAGCTCAGAAGCAAGTCCAGACTGTGCCACAGCCGGGCTTTCCTTATGGCTTGTGTAAGCTAATATTGACCAAACGTTTGATGTGCTTTCCTTGGACATCTCAGAGATGCTATGTTTACACTTTAGCTGTGATTTCTTACCCGCAGGCCGAGCCAGACCAAGGGCTGCTGAGCGAGCAGCCTTGAGCCCCACCACGCTCCTGCCTGCAAGCTGCAGGGCACTCTCTGCCAGGGCTGAGCAGACCTATCTCCTCAAAAGTAACCATACTTTTACAGGTTCTATTAGCACGTTTAAGGCTGCACACACAACAGAAGTGCTATGAAATACAAATGTCACCATTGCTACCAGAAAAGGGAGAGAGAAGCACAACAGAGCAAGAGAAGCCTTCATGCAATGGGTACCACTAATTTTCAGCTTAAAGCCCTTGAGCGCTCATTTCCATGGGGCAGCCCTGCAAACCAAGCACAAATTTCTGGATGCTGTGAAACCAGAATGAGTAGGAATCAAAGAACATTACATGCCCTAGCAGCACTGAGGAAGGTAAAAGTCCATGGCCAACTCAAACCACTGCCTCCCTCATGGGCAAAGCAGCAGTTGGCCAACAACTTGACAGCATTATGCAACACAGTGTGCAGTACTGGATGACACTGGTATGGCATAAGACTCTTGTATTAACTGGAACACCATTTGCTGAATGATAAAAAAGGCTTTTGTTGAGCAGCCCATAGCATTCCCCAGTGAGAGACTGCACATACTTCCCAGGATGCTCCAAATTCCTTCCAAATGCACAGCAGGTACCTAGAGATGGAAATACTTCCACATCTCCAGGGTGCCTAATTTCAGACAAGGCATGGTTTGTAGAGGGAAGCTCACTCAGAGTTTTGGAGAAAAAATCAGAGCCTTCAGAAGAACTAAAATGGGGAGCAATATTTTAGGAACTGGAGCCACTCTGCCACCAGCAAAGACATTTCCACAATTTATTGGTGATTTTTCCTCCCCCATTAAAATGCGTTTGCAAAACAGACCCTTCCTGGAAGCAGTTTTCCCTCCAGTGGCCCACAGTCAACAATTAGCTTGGAAACACAAGGATGAGTGGGCCCACCGCAAAGAGTTCAAGGAGAACTGTGCTGCTGATATTTAGCTCAAAGTCCTTGGATATTAACTGCTTATTTTTATAGAACAGCTTTTGCAGGAACAAGCTCCCAAACCAAGCATGAGCTTTAGGATACTTTAATGTCAGAGCACTTAAGCACCGAACTGAAAATGTCTGAGCTTCCTACAAGTGAATTAGAGGCACCACCGGCTGAAAACCCAACATCTTTGGGTATTTTCCTTTTTTGTCAACAATGTTCTGCAGGAGCCTGTTTAGGGACAGGTAGGAAAATGCAGCTTTTGGCTTTAAAGACACAGTGCTTCTTTTCAGAAGTGCAGTGTTACCAGCTAGCCCTTTACCCTACTCATCTGCTCCTAAGGTCACCCTCATCTACATCATAGGTTTGTTCCATCTAACAAACCTGCAGGTCCATGAATCATTTCCCACCACACCCAGCAGCCAAGGGCTTTATTTGAGGCTCCCACACGCTCACCTACCTTGCCACAGGCTGCCTGCCTGTTACGTGCTGCCCCTTGTCCACCAGTTACAATCTCCCGGGATGCTATTCATACACAGCTCTGAATCAGGACTAAAAGTTCATCAGAAAAGAGTTGTGGGCACAAGTAATGGACAGTAAGAGGCAGCTGCTGCTGATAGGTCCTGGCAGTCAGTCACTGATAACCCCAATTTAGTCTTTCCTTGGCACAGTGGAAGTTTCACCAGCAGAGCCACACAACTCTTCTGTTCCACCTTCCTGCTCATCAAATAAGCCCAGAAATGTAGAGCTCTCCAGAGTATGCACTCAAACCGGCCAACCTGGTGTCCACTGTGCTCAATTTATGCGCCGTGCCTCCTTCATCAAAACCCTTTCTCAAAATCCATATTCTCAGGGCCAGGGTCCAACGTTCACCCTTCACAAACCCACTGAATCACAAGGCTTGCAAGGGGGCATTCCCTGACACAAGGCCAGGCATGCTGGCTGCAGTACAAACTCTGCTCAAGAGCCTTGCTCTGCAAGAGCAAGCGGATGACATCGTTGTGAGCTGTGTTAGTATGTCCTTTAACTCTTCCTCCAGACTATTAACAAGCGAAGACCAGACCTAATGTCAAGGCTCACAATGGCACATTAGATGCTACCAGCACCCAAACCCTCCGACATTTCTCATTTATCATTCCTGGTGCATTCAGCTCAGTTCCAACCTGCATGGCAATGCTCGTGTCCTGTCATGTGCACCCGGAGAGCTGACAGATGGACTTAATTAGCGATCACATTATTTAGAGCAAGATTGATAACAAGGTCAAAGCAAGGTCACCGTGCAAAACGGATTCAACTTTGCAAACAACAGTGGGTATTTCCAAGGCTGGAGACAACTGTGCTGTCCAAATGAAAGCGTTAGCAAAGCTACCAAAAAACTTCTAACAGACCAGCTTCCAAATGGCAAGGCCTGAAGACAGAATGCAAGGGTAAGGCAAGAGCAGAGGCAAGATGCACTCGTAACAACAGCTGTATCACAAGTCTGCTGTTCTGTATTGCCACGGAAATGTGCATTGCCCGAAAGATTAAAAATTAAGTTAAAAATTAACTATGGTCACCTGCACACCATCAGAAGATAACCCCTCAGTCATGAGAAAATAAGGGGTTTCTCTTTGCTCCATAATAAATGCAAGACTGGCTTCACAGCTGGTGGACTTGAAAAAGTAGAAGTAACACCTAGAGCACACATCTTGCTAGATACCACAGTACAGAACATGATACCAGTATCAACAGTACCGTGACCACCAGTACTGAAACAGACTGCTCTTCTTGCTTCTCCCAGATAAAAATGGGACCAGCTAGCAGGTATGCTCATGTAGGGACAGACACTCTTCCACTGGGCCTGAAATAGCAGGCTGAAAGACCCAAACTGGGTCTGGGTCACGTACAGATGACTGCAGATGCCCCAGCAGCTGTCGAACTTGCAGAATATGGGGCAAGATATTCTTAGGAAGGTATTTAATGGTCTTGACAGCATAAGATTAAAAAAGAGCTTGTTATTTCAGATCTAAGGATGCCACGGAAAAATAAGCCTGATGAAACCCCACCAAAACAGAGGTAAGGCAGAAATTCAACTTGTACAGAGGGTACCACTTAATTTTATTTAGCTATTCAAAAGAAAACCAACTATACCAAAACCCTTCTCAGCTTTATAAAGACAGCCAATGCAAAGCTTTGTTTAGCTCCAGACAACCTAAGAGTCTTTGGATAGACAAGGCTGACTTCATCTCATACCAAAAACTAGAAAGTACTTGGCCAAGCACATGCCTTCATGGCAGACCATTTCAAAGCCCCAAGCAGCTTCAGCAAAAGCTGGGAGACTTGGCTGACATATACCGAAGACCACAGAAGCCCAGCAAAATGGAAGACATCACTAAGCCACCAAGATAAGGGAACTTAAAAGTGCAACAGGAAAAAAAACATACACCAAGGTTATTACAGGATAATAAAACACCTACTTACAGCCCACCTTGCTCCGATTTAGTATCCAAGCTGCAAGCAATGTTTCCCCCCACCCCCAGCTAAGGGAATCATACATGCTCCTTCCCACATGGATTTTCTGTTACATAAGCAAGCCTGGGATTCTAAGTCCAGGCATTTAACATATTCTTTCTCTTCCAGCTGTTTGCACATTTCTATGAAATATCTACAGGTCTGATCATTTCTGTAAGATTCATCCACCAGCATAATCTGGCTGAATTTAACCAACGGGTTTGGAAGCTATGGGGAAGGATGGGCAAACAACCCCACAGACTCAATTTCTAGAGGCAAACAACAATCTGAGAGAGTACTCCAAGGAGATGGAGTCACTACACTCCTATTTAATAGGTTTCTAGGGTGTCTATCCATCACCAAGTTACCTGGGTGTTATTACAAAATCAGCTAATTAAAACCACACCCTGAGATCTAAACAAGTATAGGGAGTGCCAATGAGTAACAAGAAGTTACACAAGGCCTGTCAACCTCCTGTAGCTGGGAACTTGCTCCCTGCAGAAGACAAATAGGTGGTGTAATCATCTTATACCAGCACTACAGAGATGGAGGAGCACCAACAGAGGCAGAGAAGGGCTTGCTCACCTACAGGCTGTTTTGAAAGCTACTTAATTTATAGCAAGGGCAAGGTTAGAGGATCCTTTCCCCTCTCCAGGTCATCAATGAAAGATGGCCCAAGAGAGGGTGTGATTCTCTGACTCCTACAATGGCAATGAGCAATCTTCATTGAATGTGTGAGGGAGAGCTGCTCAGTTAACCAGCCTAAGAGAGGGTGCTCACCCCTCTTTTCCCCAAAGACTAGCACCCCAGCACCCTTTCTGACAGAAAACACTCTGGTCCTTTATGAAAGCTTTCATCTGGTTCTTCAAGCCGAAGGAAGTGCAGGGCACATAAGAAGGGCTTATTATAAGTCATGATCTGAGTTTATGGCCCATATTTCAAACTCTGTATGTGCTCGAGCACAGTGTGTACTGTGGGAGAACTGGGGAGCTGGTGTGGTATATGTGCTGGAGGAGACAGCAGCTCCCTGGAAGCTGCTCTAAGATGTGCTGCCATGTACCTGGGCCTCAACTGCAGACCTGGAGTTCACAATCACCCAGGTGCCTGTCACCAGAACGCCTTCACTGGTGGTTGTGTGACGTGCCCTCACCTTGGGAGCTGCCTTTACACAGAGCTCTTTAGCTGTGATATGCCCGTCTCTGGGTTACCAAATGGGCAAGATGACACTTCAGATTTATACCTCAGAGAGTTGTCACCGCTGTACTCACCTAACAATATGCTGTAGTTTCCTTTTTCAAACAGAAATGACAGCAAGACAAAGTCTACAGACTTTGCCATCACGTGGACGCTTTCTTGGGTATGGAACAGAAAGAGGAGACGTTAAACTCAAGTACTATTGGATGGACTTGTACTCAAGAGCATAGAATGTCCAGCACCTTCTGGATAGCCACAGATAGTAAACCACACCCAAAACAAGACATGCTTGGTGGGAATATAACAATCCACCATGCAGGACCTCCTCTGCAGGTCAGACAGGTCCTGGCTGTACTGGTCCTACTACTGTATGTGAGCTGCAAAGCAGGTTGTCTAGAGCCATTAGTCCAGGACCTTTGGATGTCTGGCAGGCCTGGCAGATCCCCCTGACTGTTAGCAAGGCTGTTTGAGGACTATATTCTGGGCTCCTTGGTCCAAAGTCCAAGATATCTCAAACAACTTGTGATTTTTGCAGTACCAAGTCACTGAACTGGCCAGAATCCTAGTCACCTCTGATTTGTATGTCTGGAAATCTCAACCAAATGACCTTGTGCAGTGCTTTTAGTTTGTTTTTTATTGGTTTGTTTTTTTTTTTTTTTTCTTGCCCAAACAAACATCCTGTCTGGAAAATTTTTAAATTATCAGAAAAACCCCAAACCCTAGATGTGTGTCCTTTTGGATACCACAGTAAGCACTATGTTCTGTAAGAATTCTCTAGCCATGAGATGCACCTGGAGCAGTGGTCAGAGAGGAACACCAGGCATCTACAGTGCCTGGAGAGGAAGATGCATACCTTTCACCAGGAAGTCATAGTCTGTCTACAGAGGGCCCCAAAGAGCTTGATTATTTATGGATAGTATTATTATTTAGAGTCCAAAGGTCTGCCCTTTTGCTTCAGCTTGTTTCAACAGACATCAAAGGAGGATTCATCAGTGTCTTCCTCTCCATTGCCAGAAGGGAGTAGTAATAATAGTAAGTGGGGCTCTTTACAGCCAAAATGCTTATAAAAACCATTCTCTAATTACTTAATAATGAGATATTTGATGATGCACTGGAAGCAACATTCATTGCCTCCAAGAAAACAGAAGCAGCATCAGATGTCTGCTTGAGGAAAAACTACCGTGAAAGAGAATGCTCTCTGTAGACACTAAGCTACGTAACCCCTCGAGAGGAGCTGGCTGATGCCCTGTTTTCCAAAAATAGTTTCAAGACAGACTACAATATACATGTATCTCACTAGAAATGGGTGACCAAGCCTCAGTTTGTGTCATTCTGATCATTCAAAGACAACAGTAAGAACTTGTGAGGGCAAATAGGACTGTGATATTTACCTGAGCTATAACTTCTTCCTAGAAGTTAAACCAGAGGATGAATGTGGAGATAATATCCGCTGTCACCCAGATGACATAGCAGTGCTCACCAGTGCAGGCTGTTTAACCTGTATGAAGAAACCTCGAGTGCGCAAATAACATAACATAACATAACATAACATAACATAACATAACATAGCATGTAATAGCAGAAACCATCGACCAACAGATCAATGGTCTCCCATGGGAAAAATGTCTCCTCTCAGCACCAAAACGGCAATACTGAGGAGTCTGTGATGCCTAGACACTGGCTGGCATGACTACTCCTTGTCCCCTGCATTTATGTGAAACAAATCAGGCACAGATCTATTTGGAAAAAAGCTAGGCTAGAAAGGGAGTAAATCATAGTGAGTGATCCTGAGCTGCATGACTATTCTCACAATGCTTTGGGCACAAAGGTTGCCCAAGAACGAATCATTCTGAGATAGGCAAAAGCCTTGGAGCTCCATTCATGTAAAGCACTGTATTCCCACACCATTGTATGTACACACTCGCCTGTTCCCATGTATTAATGCCACTTTGAAGCAACTTCTTACAAGTGGTCCAAATGGATGGGTTTTGACAGTGAAGTATCTTAAATTCCACGGAAAAGCTGATGAAAATCTTAATTAAAAAAAAAAAAAAAAAAGACCTTTTCAAACAGTGGTTAAATGATGTTTCTGGGAAGGGAGGTAGATTTTGACAAACAACTCTCATGCGTGTGAGAAGGTGGAATAATTACCCGCACAGATACACGTGCTGAGGGGAGAGCAAAGGTAGGTTCAGCAGGACTTTTGCTTGAATCTTGAAGAGTCCCTAGAATGCCTTTGATTTTCAGAAGCAGGCAGCTGTGGCTGCAATGCTTTATGTTAAGCATGTTCAGTTCCCTGGAAATGAGACAATCTGGGGGGCTGTGCCTTCACTTGGTAGTCAGGTAGCTTGGTAAGGCTGCATTTGGGTGCTTTCTTGTGGCAGGGGGCTTCACAGACCACTTCCATGCATGCAGCCAACTTAGGTGCACTGAGTCACTCTCCTATCAGCAGACCCCAGGTGAGAGTCCCACCATGGTGTGGGTAGCTCAGTTGCAATTTATAACACAGATGTGGCCTCTCCTTTGGCTCTGAGCTGAGCAGGAACAATGCCAATGCAGCCACAGACAGAGGCATGGTGTGTCAGCCAACTACAGACCCATTTCCACAAGCTGAGGTTTTCCTTGGAGTATGGGCAGGGCACACTTACATGTGCCTGCAAAATCCTCAAAAGAAACCATCATAAAATGTATAGCCCTTGAATATCCCAAAGCCCTACTTCTGATCTAGTTGCAGATGTCCCTGCTTACTGCAGGGGGGTCAGACTAAATAAGCTTTAAAGGTCCCTTCCAACCCAAACCATTCTATGTTCCTATGATTCTACACTCATTTATGCATGTGCTTAACTCCACAGACAGGTTTAACGTGGAAAGGCTGCCCACAAAGGGGAAGAAAAGCCTGGGACAGCATCCTTGCAGGACTGGGGTGCAGACTGGGTGCAGCCAGAAACCAATCCTAGATGGCAGGAAGGCACTTTGCATGCTGCGGATGCAATGCAAAGCACCACAGAAGTCAAACCTTAATATAAACAGTAGTTCTAACAACTTAGTTATTCAAAGCTCAGGAAAGCTGGGGAGTCGGGCATCTTCTCCTTTTTACATGAGAAAGTGTGGAAACTGCACTGCCTTCTTCCTTTGCCCTGGACTGGACGCTGGGAGCTTCCAGACAGGACTCTGCTGAACGCATTGGCTTTTCTTCTCAGTTTTGGGACGCACAACAAGCATTGCTTGTAGTTATTTTTTTTTACAGACAACAATCACCAGCTATAAAGCCAATTCCAAATGCAGCTTGGATCCCCTTTCACAGAGCCCTCGTGCTCTCTGCACGTGCAAGCACGATTTCATTTACCGTGGCTAGCGAACAGCATTTGTAGGGCTATCCTTAATTTTCCCTTTTTTCATCTCCACAACAGTTATCTGTGGCAGTGAGTGTGTCACAGGGCGGCAGCACTTGCAGCGATTGCACAAATAAGCCTCCAGCCTCGTGCCTTAACAAGCTCTGCGACCCGGTGAGCTGCAGCGTGACACTCCTTGTGTTTTATTGCTGGCTGGGAAGATTTGTTCTGAGTCTCTTTCAGTGCCAGAGGTCTTTATTGCTAAATAGCCCTGGCTGTTGAGTAACACATGAATTTAATGTACTCACACTGGAATGCCCACTCAGAAGGTAGTGGAAATTCAGCTTAAAACTCCAGTCAGCTCTTTTATTTTTTTCTCTTTTTTTTTTTGTTCTGTCTCTGAGTTTTCTCTTTGCTGTTTGTAAACTCCTGAGCTGTTTTCCCGTGCTGCTGCAGCTCATTATGAAGCAGACTGTCACCTCAGCCCTGCTCAGGCACATGAAAGAGATCATCCAGGGGAGGGAGGGACACTGGCAAGGCTCATAAAAGCAGCATCCTGCTTGTGCTGCTTTGACAAGACATGAAGTAGTCCCGACCACCTTATTAATACTCCAGATCCATCCAGAGAACAAAGCGCTGCTGGTACCGTTTCAGCTCTCCGTTTGGCAAGGTGCACATGGGGAGGACAGGGAAGAACTGTATGAAGAAGAGCACCAAAGCCCATGTGGCACTGCTTCATATCTGGAAGAGGTCAAGGAAGGTTTCTGGAGGCCAGGCTTTGGAGAGGGAATGGAAATCATGCTTTTGAACATTCTGCATCAAAGCTCTCTTGAACGTACCACTGTTGCCTCTGGTACTTTTTGCTAGGAAACAAAAAGCTTCTGTGACAACTACCAGCAGTTACAGAAGCAGGGCTCTGTTACTACTGGGGAAAAATTTCTAAGTCTGCAAATGTGCATCTGAATTTTTAAATTGGTCTGTTGGCGCTTTTCACAGAGCTTTTCATCCAGCACTCTACACTTCCAGCAGGAGCACTGGCTGTCTACTGGGAGCAAATCCTGTATTTTATTCTGAGAGAACATTTGTGGTTTGCTGCTCTTAGGTATTTCATTTTCTCAGTGACATTCCTGGTGCTGGGATTTGGGTGTAAGTGAGAACCACCTTTCCTTAAAGCAAAAGATCCATTTTCAGTTCTCATAACTGCATGACAGCACAAAATGATGAAAGATATAAAACTCTAAAAAGACACTGACAGCTGAAACACCAAATAATACCCAAATGTCACAATTTCTGAATGGTTTGGGGTAGTGAAACTGAACTTGGGGCTGCCCCTCTGCCTGCTGCACAGGAGAAATTTAATTTGAAGGGTTACGCTCCCCTGATCAGTGAAAAGAAGCACACTAGGTGCTCCATCCACTTCACACTCCAGATTTGACCATTGAATATTGCATTAAAGCCCATCTCTAACAATTCAGTATTATTTGCAGAAATAATATCAACCAGCAATTTGTCATCCTCTGAGAAAATCACTATTTTCTAATGGGCTGTTTGTGGTGACCCCAAACAGCCAAAATTAACCTAGTAAGGTACTTATTATGTATCATTTACCAGTTCGTGCAGGTGTCAGTCCAGAAGGTAAAACCACAGCTGACCTTTTCACAGATGCATTTTTCTAATAGCCACTTTCTATCGGGCCACATTGTAAAGCAGTGTAGCTTTTATCCTGGTGCCTGATCAAATTACCCCGCCTTCCCCCTGGCACTGAGCATCCTGCTCCTTTCTGACAGACCAGAGCTGCGCTGCCATTCAGCAAGACCAGGACAGGATGAAGAGTAGGGCGGAGGGGAACCTCACAAAGTGCAACAAGGCAAGTGTAGAGTCCTGCACCTGGGGAGGAATAACCCTCTGCACCAGTACAGATAAGGGGCTGACCTGCTGGAAAGCAGCTCCACAGAGAAGGACCTGGAATTCTTGGTGGACAAGTTCACCATAAGCCAGCAGTGTGCCCTTACAGTCAAGAAGGCAGATGGTCTCCTGGGGCGCATGAAGAAGAGTGTGGCCAGCAGGTTGAGGGAGGTTCTCCTCCTGCTCTACTCTTGCCTAGGAAGGCCACCTCTGGAGTATTGTGTCCAGTTCTGGGCTCCCCAGTACAAGGGAGATAAGGAACTACTGGACCGAGAGTCCAGAAGAGGCTACAGAGATGGAGGGAAAAGGAGCATCTCTGTGCCCAGGAAAGGCTGAGAGACCTGGGGCTGTTTAGCTGGAGAAGAGAAAACTGAGAGGGGATCTGATCAGTGCTTACAAGTTTCTAAGGGGTAGGAGTCAAAGGGATGGTGCCAGAGTCTTTTCAGTGGTGCCCACTGACCGGACAAGGGTCAACGGGCACAAACTGGAACCCAGGAGGTTCCATCTGAACAGGAGGAAAACATTTTCCTGTGAAGGTGCCAGAGCCTGGACCAGGCAGCCCAGAGAGGTTGTGGAGTCTCCTTCTCTGGAGAGATTCCAAACCCACCTGGGCAATACAAACCTGGGCACCCTGCTCTAGGGGACCCTGCTTTAGCAGGGAGTTGGACTAAATGATCTCCAGAGGTCCCTCCCAACCCCTGCCATGCTGTGATTCTGTGTAATGTTCCACAAGTCTTATCACACCTATTAAGTCCTGTTCCTGGAATGAAGAGCAGAAGGAGCATTGTGTCTCCCAGGGCCTCTCAGAACACCTCTG
Source organism: Todiramphus chloris collaris (assembly GCA_025345505.1). Lineage (NCBI taxonomy): Eukaryota > Metazoa > Chordata > Aves > Coraciiformes > Alcedinidae > Todiramphus > Todiramphus chloris. The sequence continues at coordinate 13,794,506 of JANVCC010000022.1, forward strand.
TCACAGGTGTGGGCTACTAGAAAATGGAAAAAAAAAAAGGCATTAAGCACAGAAGCAGTGGTCCTACTGTTGCAGGGTGGTGATAGGAGATGGTATCTCTGGCAGGTCAGCATGTATTGGGATGTCCCATCTGTTATCGAGGTGAGTCTGCTCTACGTCAAAGCCCACAGATCAATGGGAAAACAAGACATTCCCCAGGTCAATGCCCTGACTCTTGTACACTGACGCAAACAACAGTTTTAGCCAAATGCCTCAAGACCATTAAAGCTAATCCCAACTGGCAAAGGTTCTCCACAAATGGACAGTGGCAAACTAGTTGCCTGTGAAAGAAGTGTCATCACACTGCATCAGGCACAACTCCTGAGTCGGTGCAGCAAAGTATGAACCTAAGCTTGCAGCTGACCAGCAGCCCTGAAAACACCAGTGGTTGGTCTCAGCTGCTATGAAGTTCCATTCTCATGGCTTTGATGTGGGGCTCAAAGCATCTTCCCCACTGTGGGGAAAGAGGCAGTTGTCTGAAACTAAGGGGAAAAACAGTGCCATTCAGCTGAAGTGATGCCACGAGGTGCTCCCCTTACCTGCTTTGAGCCTGGGCTCCTGCATCCCCTTTCTGGGGTCTTCCCTGTTCCTATGTGTCTGCCTTTACTCTGGCTGCTCTGTGAAGGTGAGGAGGACCCAGTCAGCTAACCTCTAAGTCCTGCTCACCAGCACAGATGCACACTGCAGAGCTGACTCACCTTCAGTGCCCAGGCCCTGCTCCCAGTAGCTGCAGCGCAGGTGCAGATACAGTATTTGGGTTCTATCTCCTTGAGAAACCAGGAACTGCATAAGGTGGAAGGATTGAGAAGCTGTAGAGATTCTTTTTCAAGACATTTTTTGAAGTGGCCAAAACAACCTACAGCCTGTTGCTACTGCACTGGGGCTGACAGAAACCTGCATTTACTGGAGAAATAAAGGAAGAGAAGTCTGAGGATGCAGACTGGTTTTGTTCCACACCAAACAGCAGGCACAGACTGGCTGGTCCTTTCCTTTGGGGTACAATTTCCCCTCACTTGAATCAATGATCATTTGTTACATTAATTCAGAGACAGAAATCAGCTGTATCGCATTCATGCTCTTTAATTGTCCAGCTGGAGAAATCAATACTTTTATTGAATTAGCTGGTTGCCACAGCAAGTTTTCTTTGATTTCTAAGGCTCACATGAATCAATAGGAGTATGTCATTGCCTGTAAGTGGAGCAAAATCAGACCCCACGTCACACTGGTAGATGAAAACACAAACGTATCCTGGCAGAATTCTCTGCATTAGGTGGATATGGGACTACTCTAGCAGAGCCCATTGCAACAAGACAAGGGGTGATGGTTTTAAACTAAAAGAGGGGAGATTCAGATTAGAGAGAAGGAAGAAATTTATTACAGTGAGGGTGGTGAGACCCTGGCCCAGGTTGCCCAGAGAGGTGGTTGATGCCCCATCCTTGGAACCATTACAGATGAGGTTGGCCGGGGCTCTGAGCAACCTGCTCTAGGTGGAGATGTCCCTGCTCATTGCAGGGGGGTTGGACTAGATGACCTTGAAAGGTCCCTTCCAACCCACTCTATGATTCTACTTGGCAGTTTGTCAAAAAACTACCTCCAATTGCTTCCTCCTCTGCTTAACCAATTACCCTCACTCATAACTCCACTCCTGCCTTATCAATTCTCATCTTTCACACTGAGTATCTTCTGCTTTCCTGCTTCCTTATCAGCTTTTTATGTGCCATAGGCAAGATCTGCTGCTGCTGTCTCCATATTGTCTTAGGTGCAGGTACCTAGGACAGAAACATCTTCCCCTACAGAGGCCTCCATCTGATAAATCTAAATGCCTCTCCAGGACTCCCTTTCCTGCACTGTCTTCAAGAAGTCATCTTTAATCAAAGTGCTGGTCCAAATATTTTGGGTTCGGCTTTTTTTTTTTTTTTTTTTTTCACAAAGGTAATTTTGTTGTTGTTGTTGTTTTCCAGCCTTTCCATAAAAATGACCCTTTTTTATCAGCCCAGCTGGCTGGGAAGCATGACTCAGACATATATTACCACTTTTCCTGCATTCCTTCCCTTTGTCAGCCCTTCTGCTGTCAGCTACGTGGGACAGGACCATTATTCTTCAGTGCTTAGCAAACACTCTACACATAATGGGCGATCCTGTAAATAAATGAAAATAAGACCCAAAATCAAACAGATGTTGACTGACAGGACTTTTGTGAAGCCATCTGAGCTGTGCAGGTTTTTAATCACCTGTTACATGGCATTTACACTGGCGCTGCCTTACGTCCTTCCTGTCAGACAGGATCACAAGCGGATGGCAGTGGAAATCAGGTCTTTAGCACTTTTATCCGTGTCTCACTTCAGTTGATTAAGAATGATCTGGGCCTTATAGGATGAGAAGCACCATGTAGCTTTTGATTGACATAAGATGATGGATGGCCCAGTGCTTATTGCCTAATCAGAATTTCTTCCAGGAAAACTGAGGGGAGTGATAGAAATGAATGGTAAGGAATGGCAGGCTGCAAGAGGTGCCAAAGTGGAAAACTGATGGGGCAAATCTCAAAAGACAAGTTGGCCCATCATCAGCGAGTGCAGGACTTCATAAAAATCCTGTGCAAACAAATTTTGATTCTGCAATTTATGCAACTTTCAATTGCAGCTTTTGGTTCTCTGCAGTAACTGGAGTTTCATTTTCTAAACAAAGAAGAACCCAAACCAAACAATAAACAAACTGCCAAGAGTCTCATCATCCTCAGGAAAAAATTCCAAACCACTAATTATTGCAAGATCTCTAAAGAAACCACGTGACCAACAAAAGCCAGCTGCAAACCAAGTAACAACAAGTCTTGGGACAGAAGAGAATGTCAATACTGATGGCAGTGAAAGGGTGAAATTAGGAGATAGGAAAAGACTAGAAGAAATTCATCTGGTTCAGATAAGCACCGATCAGCAGCTGTGAAGCACCCTTTTTAACAGGGTCCTTCCTGCCCAGCTCCAAATGGTAGTTCCTTGCAGGGAAGAAAACCCCTAGAACCATATGTAGCTAGTACTGATGAGGCAGATTAAACTGAGAAAGCTATGCCTACTCCCTACTATAGCGCTGACTTATTTCTGTTGTGTGAGGGTAGAAGCTGCTCCAGTTGTCACACTGACACAGAGCTAGAGATGGGACTTCAGATGCTGGGTTGAAGCCTGTTGATCCCTGCTTCTTTGGGAACACAAGGAACTGCCTGAAATTCAGCACCCAGGGTCCTCCCTACATCCAAGATGCTTAGAAGAGGATCTCTTTAGTCTAAAATGTCACTGAAGAAAAGAGTTGCTCTCTTTCCAGATGGGATAATGCTGATGACTTTGGCAGAGAAAGGTCAAAATGGAACAAAACGACAGGATGTGAAGAATTCACCATCCTTTCCCAAAACTGTAACATTAGACCTGAGTCTCTAACATTAAGCCAGGAGTAAAAACATTTCGCATGATTCAGTCACATGTATTCCTAACTCCTGGTCTCAGTGTGCTCCTCATTATGGTTTATGGCATCACTGGGATTTGGTACTGTCTATCACTGGGATTTCAGCCCCTGAAGGAACAAAGCTATAAATTTAGAACTCCCCATATTCTATTTAAATTTTATCTGACCCGTTGTGATTAAGCTGCCTCTGGCCTGGAGAAATTGTTCTTCCCCTGTGTCTTTGCTATAACGTTGGGTTGTGCTTGTGAGATGAGTTCAATGGATGTGACCAGACCCAAGCAAGTCTTTTTTTCCAGGTTCTGAGGTTTGTATTTATGTGAAAAAAGTGTAAATAAAACAAACAAACAAAACACTTATTCACCAGCTCTTCAGAAATAGCTAAATATTACATGCTGTCAGCAAAATTTTACTGTTTTGGGAATTCTGTCCCCAGAATGTTTGCTGCTTCTCAGCTGTATTAAATTGGTCAATAAAACACAGCAAAATAAACCAAAGTGTTCCCTCGTTCTTGTTAGTCATACAAGACAATGGGATGAGGCCACAATTATGTGATGAATGAAATTAACATTAATTAAAAACCAGGGCTGGAGAAAACATTAGTTAGGTAAATTGAAGAACATGGTTTAAAGTCTGTAGTTGTGTTTCACAGGAAGTCCCATTACATTCCCTCTGGCCCTGCTGCCTTGGCCTTAGTCCCAGGCTCTACTTTTTACAACTGAACTCATCTGAGGCAAAAAATTTTCCCCCTCATGCATCTGTTAACTTAGCCCAGGAAAAGAGCCGCACAGAATTAAAGCATGACAGATAGCTCTGGTGACTACGGAGCAATAGCCACTAGGCGCAGATGGGCACAGAGACAGTTCTGATGCCTGAAATGCATGGAGAGAACCAAACGCAAGCATGGAGAAAAGGTGTTCTTCTGCAGAACAGGTCCTCCCCTGCAAAGCTGGTGCCAATCCTGCTCTCGCCCCAAAGGGTCAGACCCAACTGCCACTTTTGCCACTGATCAGCAGGAACCAACAGGCTCGTCAGGACACGGCTTGTAGGCTGGCAGGGGCTGTGAGCATCACCACTGCAGCTCTGGGGTAATCAGTACTCACCTCAGCTCTCCCTAATGAGGGGTGGTACTTGTCCTCCCCATCCTGAAGGCCCCCTGCTCCTCCAGGTGGCTTTGCCAGAGGAACGCAGACAGAGTCTGCGCCTACGATGAATGTAACCTGGTCCTCGTCCTGGCCCTGGCCACAGCTTTTCATCCACAGACTTCAACGGCACGGCAAATGCGGCTGGGCTGTGCCCCCCGTTTGCACGCAGGGAAACACAAACACCCCTCATCTCGTTTGCGCAGGATTATCATGAAGGAAGCAGAACGTGCCTTTCCCAAGTCCAGAACTGTGCAAAGCCTGCTTAGAAGTTTTCCTGGAGACCCTGGTTAATGGAATAGTAGCTACATGATTAAATCCCTTTTGTCAGAAAAATACTCTCTGGAAAACTATGTCGTTTATTCTAGAACCTGGAAATGTTCATTTTAAGGCCTCCTGATTAAATGCTTGTTTGTTGAAATGAAAAGCTGAAAAAATTGGCTTTGGTTGAGGTGAAAAATAAAAGAGTTTGGTTTAATGATGCTTTCTGGGGACTGAAACCCTTCCTTTTGTAGTCATTCCTAGACATAAAACTTCAGTGAGATGATTTTGAAAGGGCAGAATTTGTCCTGTTGCGACTGGAGACTCTGAGCAAGGAAGGTCAGAACGGAAGGAAGGAGCCACAACTGATCACGAATGCAGGGCACACAGGATAACAGCCTTTCAGAAAGCACAAGAAACTCCTGGGGAATCCAAAGCCACAAAGTTTGGAACACAGGAAAGAAACAACATTTATTTTCATTTTTTCCCTCTGCAGTTCTTCATTAAAATGTGATCCATGTTTCTAAGGCCAAAATACAGTGACCTGCTCTGGTTTCTTGGGAGGAAAAAAAGAAAGGACTGATTTATGAAAAATAACTCATACTCTCTTTCCTCCTTTTTTTTTTTTTTTTTTTGTTCTTAAAATTAGACTATGTATAAAACCAGCAAAATCTGAAAATGGATGATTTTCTGCCACTAAGAACATCTTCTATTAGAATAAAGCCATCTGTGGATTGGGGACTGTTCCAAGCCTTCGCTGGCCGTGGCACTGACTGCTGTGTGAGGCTGGACATGCCTCTTCAGACAACTCTGTGCCTTTTTCCATCCTCCTCTTGAGCCATCATTTCTATTCACATCACAGGATCTTGCGGCAAGACCTGTTTTTATCCCATCTCCTTGCTCTCAGGGGTCCAGCTCACAGTTAGCTCTAATGTAACGTGCAGAAATAACCACCCACAGCTCTCTTTCCCGGGGAGCCTCCTTGTGCTATCTTTGGCAAGCTGCCGTTTTTTCAGGCATGCTGCAAACTGGCAGCTCTGGCTGCATTTGCTGTCAGGTCTCCTGCGAGCTTGTTAGCAATCTGAGAGGACTTCCTGGGAACCCCAGGGAGCTGGAAATGAACACGAGCTTGCTGCATTCACCTTTCTTTTTTTTCCCTGTAAGCCACCTCCTGGATGGGAGTCAGGAAGGTGGGCACAAAGTCTGACAGAACTGAGTGATGGGGCTTGTGCCTCAAGCCTCCAAAGTCAACATAGGTAAGTCTTCCATTCAGGGAAATCACTTTTTTTTGACACTTCCCCAGACAAATGTCTCAGGGACTTTGTGAACCAAAGACAACTGGGGCTGGATCGCTACATAAAACGCCCGTGTTCCTTCTTCATTTGTTGCACTCTCTCACTAGGCTTCACTGATTTCCAGATGCTTCTCGAATCTTTGCAATCAGCCTTGACCCTATTTGCATCGTGTACTATGAACAACTCCTTGGTGATGATTTTTGCTTTGCTTTTTGCTTTTGCTTTTCACTGTAGATCCCCCATGCTCTCCAACAGGTGGTGCCTGGTAGACAGTAAAACTATGTCACCTATACCTTCAGGCTCTCACTGGGAGACTGGAGAACACCCCACACCCAAGGCACATTTCATCATCTCCCAGATCCTGTTGGAGCAAATTCCAAATATCTGGGGAACCACAATGAATTAACATGCAAATTGAATCCTAAGCCAAGATTCATGTCACTGTCATCTTTATGTATTAGACTGCAGATCATGAAAGGAATTATGCTCCAGCTGCCTAATTAAGTAAACATGAAGCAAATGAGGGTAGCAGACAAGGTCTGGGGTCTAGGAGCCTGGGTTCAAGTACTGGTTCAGGCAGGAAATTCTTGGATGATGATGAGCAGGTTTGTTAGGGGCAGTTTTGAAATGCCCAAAGGACAGTAAGGAAGCCATTAATGGAATCTTGCTTTGGGCTCCTGTGATTGTTGAAGCACAACACAAGGCTCTACAGATTTCCATGTCCTATAGAGCAATAAGCTAAATCAGAGGAACTGTGAGATGAGGCAAGTTAAATAAAAGGCTTGAGAACAAAGCTTCTTCCTGCCCTTTGTGTACAAGCTGGGGTCCTTCCACAAGGTCTTTCCTGGCATTTATCTCAGCTCCAGCCCAAACCTCGGTGAGCTCAGGCAGCAGCAGCACACTTCCACCTCTTCCGGGGAAACCATAGCCAAAAGCTGGGGAAACTAGCCAGGTTCCCTGTTCTAAAAACAAAGCTGACATGTCTCACATAGGCATCTTTGCTGCTTCCACTCCACGCCAGAAGAAAACTATCCCCACTTTAGCTGTCCTAGCGCGCTCTAGTGGGAGCCTGTTCCGCACACGGCATCCCTGCAAGGCTGCTCTCCAGCAGCAGCCTTCCCGCATGGGGACACAAGGTGATCCAACGCAGGTGTCCGGAGAGCTGGGGGTGAAGGGGGATGACTATAAAAACCACCTCCGCTGGGAAATGGCCATGATTTCAATGGTCTGATTAGAGAAAAGGTAAAACTCACGTGAACAGCTCAAGAAGTCACGTAAAGAAACTCAAAGTGGATGAGATTTTTTTATAAATGCAGACCCCCTGTTTGCCATTCCACACAGACCTGCTTGGTCACACCCTCCAAGCATGATGCACCCTGGATGTCAGTAACATGCCAACCCCACTGGCTCCATCTTGCTCAGCTGAGGCTGCTCAGTGCGCACAGGACCCCTCTGTGAAAACACTGCTTTGCCCCTTCCGCTTACACATCATCGGCTGCTCCCACACCCACCAATACAGAGCTTCAGGCCCTGCAATTCATCGTCTGACTGCCTGCCAGTTTCAGACAATAGAGTAAGCACCAATTCACCACCAGCAGAAACTATTTCTTACCCTTTTACTATTATTATTCTTTCTATGCTTGGATAGGAACAAGCGTCTGTGAGGAAAGGAATGGGAACATTCAGAAAATACATTGTTTGGTTTATGCACCTTTGGGCCTCATTCATAATCCAGAGAGCATTACAAGAATAAGTCAGGTTGAAATCTGCAGTATTTATTCTACTATAAGAAAAATGTTTCTTTTGCAGGAAAAGCATTAGACAGCGACATCAAAGGTTTGGGAAAACTGACCACTAGTGTTGGTGCTTGAACAAGGGACGCAACCTTCAAGCGCCAGGTCAAATTGTAGACACAAAGCTCTTTGGTGCTTTCAAATGTTCACTAATAGGCTAAATAACAGTCACCATCTCTGCAGCTCCGTGGGATCATGACCACACATGGACAAGAACAGCCAATGGACGGCCTGCCAGCCCCACAGACGTGATTTAAACAGGACCTCCAAGGGACACAGTATAAAACAAAAGCTGCTCCAAGCTGATAAGGGGGGATAAAGAAACTCAGAATGCATCAGAGCCCGTGAGTCTCTCCACTACTGTGAAGTGCTCCCGGCTGAGTGTGTTCATCAGCTCAGCTGCTGGAGTTACCCCAGAGATCTAGTAAGTGGTGGCAAGTGGCACAGGCAGCGTGATGAAGCTTTCCAACGAGGGTCAACAGAGCAATACTTTGCAGCTTTTTTTTTTTTCTCCTGGAATACACCAAGAAGACTTCACTCTGCAGTTCTCACAAACTCCTAAAGCAGAAGGCAGATAAACCAAAGGACTGGATCTAGCGCTGTCCATTAAGAAACAGCCTGTGTTCAATTCCACTCCAGTTTCTACTGTTGTGCAATATTTGCATTTGAAGCCTGCTTGAGCATGTACCTTTACAAGTACTCAACTTCAAGGTAAGTAATCCCATAATACTGAGAGTAGGGGTACACACAAGTGCTTGCAAGGCTGTGCTGTCCATAAGAGTGGAGAAACTGAGGCCCAGCGTCTGGCAAACAGCTCTCTGAAGGAAGACACCAGAACAATGCAGATGATAGCAGTGCCCCTTGTGAAGGTAACACCTTTCTCACTTGTACTTCCTCGCTTCACATTTAAATAACTGACAGTAAGAAAACAGGAGTTTGGGTAGGACAGAAATGTACATATTTGTTTTACAACATGCCAAATGCCACCACGGTGAGACACTGCAACCTCTGCTAGAAGGCAGCTCAGAAAAAGATTAAAAGAGGCAAAAGATTTGCACGTGAATAGGGCATGGGGACATATATGACTGAAAGCAGAGCTTGGTTAAGGAAAATTAACCTGCCATGATGAAGAATTTCAAAGCTGAAGATTGTTTTTGTAGGGACAGAGATGCCCACAACATCATGTTCTTCCAAAGTAGCCTAATGGCAACAAGATGCATTGCATGGGGTAGGACAGATCCAGATCAGACTACTGCTAGTGTCACCACTGATGACACTTCATTTCTGAAGCCAGGGTGGTCCCAAACCAGACCATTCAGGGACTTGCACTTTAGTTTCCTAAATTTCAGCTGGGTTTTCTTTGGTTCACTGCCAGGCCCAGCCCACCCCTCGGCTAGCCCCCAGGCAGCTGCAGTATTAGATGGAGAAATGGAGCTTGCTGGCTTACTACACTAACAAATTAATGCACAGTCAAATTAACCTGTTTTCTTTACAGTCCTCTCAGTGTGCTACATGGAAAAAAAAAAACCACAAGAGAACAGACTTAGAGCAGGGACTCTGAGCCAAGCTGAAAAGCATTGCTATTACTCCCTACACTCTCAAGAGAAGGGAAGCTAGGGTATTGTCCTGACAACAGCCAAACCAAGAATGCCATTCCTTTTGCATGTCTCTATTGAGCTTCATCCCTCTTTTACTTCTCTTTATTAATGCAGCAGAGTACATTGCTAATTAAGCCTGATTTTTCTTTCTTGGATGTAGGCCCTAGTATGATTTAGAAATAACCTTAATCTGGTATTTGTAATTCTAGTATTTACCTCTCCCCATGATTTCCAATATGATTTTGGCTAAAGACAAGCTTTTGCAATGATTTAAAACATCAGGAATAAACTCCAGTGAGACCTCATTCCTATTGAATAAATGATTGGACAGGAGCAGAGCCCGGATATTTGAATATCCTCTAAACATCACCAAAACCAGTTAATTAGTAAGCTCTGTAAAGCAAAACTACACCTTTGGGTAGGCAGACTGTTTGTTTTCCCTGCGTGGCCATCCCCAAACGAGTCAGTTATCTGTTCCATCCAAACCCACACGCCCCTCTATCACACAGCCAGAATGCCCCATCATCTTCAATGTCAACCCAAGAGGGGACGCAGGGTAAACCCAAACCGCCCTCCCACCACACAAGTCCCTGTGTAAATGGAAACCTTGTCTCACATGTCAAGGGACAACAAACTGCTGGGCAAACTTAAAAAAGCAAATGCCACTATTTACGCTGGTAAAGTCCCTCCGACTGTTAGTCTGAAGGCAGTGGTAGCCCTGTCCTCTTCTGCATGTGGCTGAGGGGGCCACCCACTAGCACACAGCTTCTGTAAGAGGCACAGAGCGCCCTGCTTCCCAAACAGCACACGTGCTGCTCCTCAGCTGCGGCACAGGAATGCGCAATTGCTCTCTGACATTGGATAAATATGCCGAGCTCTGGTGGGCTTTTCATTTTCACGTACGTTAATCATCCCCAGAGCCCACCTCAGCTGTACGCACCTGCACTCTTTGTACAACTTTTATTCTCTCAAAGGTGTGTATTTTCATAATGATAGTGCTCATGTACCACTTAACAATATATTTTCATTTGGTCCCAGCCACCCTTCTGAACCGTAATTTATTACAGCGTGTCACTAGCTGCTACTAAGAGTAATACACATACTGGGTTTATTTAGTGCCTTTAGTATTTCTTCCTTGACTCTTTCTTACACCGACAATACTGCTCAAGCCCAGAGATTCACAAATCAAAAGAGTCACGTTTCCGGGCCTTCCACTTGCATTTGTTTTGCACTTCTCTTTTTTTTTTTTGTCTGCAAGACTGAGAAACTTTCATTTATTTGTTCTTTCTTAATGAAAGTGGGGAGCCTAATACGGTCTGCCTGCTCCAGGAGCTGCAAGTGTACAACTAGCAACTAAACGGTCAATGAAAACATGAGAGAAATTGCAGAGATGTCTCAGGAGCTTGCCCATGTTGGCTTTGTTGCTTAAGGACCTGATGCAAAAACCACATACCAGGCCCCCAGCACCCTGGAGATGCGCACCCCAGAGTACAGAACACATGTCAGGGACGTGAACGCTATGCAAAGGCAGCCACATCCCAGCTCGCTGTTTCCCATTTTGCTGGGCAATGCTACTCCCTGAGAACAGCAGCACTGACTCTGTGCAGCTGAAGTGACAGGGCAGCCGTGAAGAGGCCTCCTGCAAACACTGGCAGGGGGACAGCCAGGGCTTGTGCTGAAAATTAATGGCAGAGCTCTCTACTTGCAAAACAGCACGGACTGCTGCTGTCCCACCACTGCACTGCCACCCTGCTGGGGCACAGCGGAGATTTTAACCAGTAATGATAAAACCAGCATGTTCTGCCAGCGCTGCCTGTCAACCACAGCTAGAACAAAAACAAGCAAAATTCTTTTGCAAGGAGTTCCAGGAAATTTGGAGGCCTGTAGGGGTGAAAATTGCCGCCTGTTAATTCCCCTTAAATAAAGGGCAGAAAAGCAGCCTTTTGCTATTTGCAAGCTTCTTTTTTTTTTTTACCTCATACTTGGTAAACAAGTGTTTTGTCTTTGCCTCTGCTCATCAATAGATTTGAAGCTCTGTGAGAGGATTTTCCACAGATGAAATTCCAGTGAGTATTTCTGCAAAAAAATTAATTGTCCTTATTGCACCACCTTTCACCGCAATGAGGTACTGCCTCACCCACACCTCATTTTTCACCTCCCTAGTAAACTGGATTTCCTGCCACTGAAGAGGCCCCAGAAAAAGAAAAAACTCTAGGATTTTCTGAGCCTGAAGGTACTTAGTCTACATGTACCACACCTGCGGCCACCCATCCTGTCCCCACCCGGACCTGGCCAGCAGGGACACCTGCAGTAGCCCAGGGGGGCAAAGAGAGGGCTGCCCTCCCTTGCCTCGCCCCATGGGGGCCACGTCCCTCCCTCCCCTGCGCCCCGTTTGCACGCCTTTCCCCCGTGCCATGCGAGAGCGCTGCCCGTGTCCACGTCTAGTGCACATACACACAAGCACAGTGCATGTATGTACGTGCACATACGTGCACAGGTGCACTGCACATGCGCACAGCGAACACCCGTGTCCATTCCACACATGCACGTGTTGCGTAGCAAACGCTTCCAACAGCGGGGCCTGTGCAAAAGTAACGTGGGGATGAGCAGAGCACTCATATAACTGAAACACAGACTGATCTGGGTGGGAAGGGACCAGAGGGGCAGAATCCCCTCCATCGACCTGCTGCCCACGTTGCTAGGAAAGCAGCCCATGGTGCCAGGGGCTTCTAAGCTGCGAGTGCACGGTGCCGGTTTATGGCCAGCTTGTCACCCCCTCAGCAGCCCCGAGCCCTTCTCCGCAGGGCTATCTCCATCTCTTCACCCCATCCTGCAGCTCCCCCAGCCCGGTGAGCACCGGCAGCCGCTCCTGGCACACGCACCCGGACACGCATGTGCCTTCGGCAAACCCCACGTGTGCTACTCGCCCACGTTGCCTCCCACCGCCTCCCCTCTGCTCCCCGCCCCGTCCGGGACGGCCCCTCCGGCTCCCGCCCCCCGGTACAGCGGGCGCCCAAATCCCACCGGGCCCCCGCCGCTCGTTCCTTTCCTCGCAGTCCTCCTGCCTCCCACCCATCGACGGCGCCATGGCCGCCCGGCAGCAGCTCGGTAACGCGGGGGTGGCGAGGTCCCGGAAGCCCGGGGTGGGCTGCGACTGCCCGCCCGCTGTGGCGGCGGCGGCGGCGGCGGCGAGCAGTGGTCGCGGCCGTTCGGAGCCGCCGGGGAGAGAGTGGTGGTTGTGGTAGTGTGCTTTGGGGGGAGGGTGCTGCCCTCTCGCTGACATGGCCGTCGGGCCGGTGGGCCGGAGCAGCCGAGCCGAGGAGCGTTTCGCGGCTGCTGGGTAGAACTCAGCACGGCGGCCCCGGAAGGTGAAGGGCGGTCGGTGCCCCTCGTCCGGAGCGGGGACGCCGCTTCCAACCCGGTAGTTGCTGTGTCCTGGGGCGGGGGGGGGGGGGGGGGGTGTTATGCGCAGGGAGGGGGCTGCCTTCTCCCTGGTGGTATCTGGGCTCCGGTTCGGGCTGGTGAGCGGCCGCAACGGCGCGGAGAAAGGCTTCACTGCCCCGGGGGCCGGGGGAAGCGGAGCGGGACCGCCACTGAGGGGACGTGTCCGTGCCCGGTGCCCGGAGGTGGCAGCGGCGGCGCCGCCGCCTCCTTCCCGCTCCGCCTCCCTCCGGCCGGCGCGGCCCCGGCGTGCGGGGGGACGGCGGACCCGCGGTGTCTGCGCGGGGGCGAGGAGGGGGGCCCGCCGGTTGGCGGGAAGCGTGAGGCGCTGGTGATCAGCGCTGCTCACCCCCTCTGCTCACCTCCGTGGCAGGCACTTGCATCAGAGAAGATTCTTAAATTCTACAACTTCTAAAGTCTCTTAATTCTGTTGTTTTTTTTGCTGTTCCACTTTTGAACCCAAAACATTTGTTCTCTCCCCACCTGTTAGCTCTGCTCAGCGTCTCTGACAAGACCAGCCTGGTGGAATTTGCAAAGAGCCTGAATGCTCTTGGCCTGGGTTTAATTGCCTCTGGAGGAACAGCCAAGTCCCTCAGGGATGCTGGTTTGCCTGTCAGGTACTGACCCTTTCCATCTGGCTCAGAAATGCTTGTTTGAGTCCTAGGGCTGCTTAAGTTGTTTTCTTTGTTCAGTGGACAAAAAATAATTGCAAACTGGCCTGAAAGCAAGTCTCCCCTTCTAAAACAACCTGCCCCAAAGCAAACTTCAGAACCTTCTTGGCCAGAAGTTGGTTGACTGAGGCTGAAGAGCATTACAACGCAGGTCAGCGCACAGAGACACGTCAGGAGTGTGATGCCGGAGATGATGCCGTGTCTGCCTTGAGCCAGCTTTTTTCCCCATGAGACAATCAGTTGCCTTGAAATACATAATTCATTATCAAGAACCAGCAGTACTGTTTAGCTGTGTGTGATCAATGGAACTCGGTTTTCATTGATGGGAAAAACCAGTGTCGGCCCCTGGGCATAGGGGTGGCTTGTAGTGAAACTGACCCGGGCTTGGGTTTGGATCACTTCATGGAAAGCAGCATCCTTTTTGTCTTCTGCTCTGGCAGGTGTTGCTTTTGTGTAAGATGTAGAACAACATCTTGTGAAGAGTGCGAGAGCACTAGACCAACTTCTGTCTTTTGATGGGAGGTGGTGATTTTTTGATTTTACGGACAGACTGACATAAAACCCAGTTTTATTTTTATTCCTTTACTGCCTTTACAATTTCTAGGGTTTAATTCTCCTTCCAATTAAACCAGCGTTGTCGGTAGATCTAAGTTACCAACCTGACGAGAATAATAAACATTAAACCTATAGATAAAGTCAGTATGGCACATCAGTTATCATGCTGTTTTCTTGTTGAGCAGAGATGTTTCAGACCTGACAGGGTTCCCTGAGATGTTAGGTGGACGTGTGAAAACCCTCCATCCTGCAGTCCACGCCGGTATGTTTCTGCTAATATGTTTTCAGTCTAATAGAGAAATCCAGGGGCAGGGAGGGTGGGAGGAAGATGTTAACAGCTGTCTTTTTTCCCTAATGGTTGTGTGGAAGAACTGCACAATGAGAACAGATTTGCTCTAGCAGCAGCAGGAGAGGTGAAAAGCACGTGGAGCAGTGCACAGTGGATGAATGACTTCTGTTGCCATGCTGGCAGCCATGCAGTTAGCAGAGCTTTTCTTCCCTAGGCCTACGGGTAACAGGGAAGATGTTAGATTAAAAAAAACCTTTGGTGGGGTTTTATATAAACATTTTTAATAAAGCTGTACTTTTTTTAATAAAGCTGTACTTTTCTTTTGTAACTAGGTATCTTGGCTCGCAATATTCCAGAAGACAATGCTGATATGACCAAACAGGATTTCAGCCTTGTAAGGTAAATGTTGAGGGACATGATGCGATTCATCAGTAATCAAGAATGAACACTGGGGACCAGTCAACACCAGGGAGTGGGAGCAGTAGAGATTGTAACATCCATGCACCAGAAGATCTGCAGTCTCCTTCCTTTTCCCAGTAGGAGATACAATGTTTTGAATACAGTTTTCTATAGATGGATCATCAGCACCTGTAGTATGAGAAAACTAAACGAAGAAAGTTACATCATGGTTTCCACAGGGAACAGAGGTTTTCATTTCTTCTGGTCATCTGGGAATTTTGACACTTCACGTTTAGTGAACATTGTGTCACGGTAGTTGTGGCAGAGCTGAATTCAGTGCTTTCGAAGCTGGTGCGTCTCCCCTCAGCTGGGCTCTAGGTGTCTGGCCAGATGACAATTCCTGATTTTGAAATACTTGCTTAGTAAACATACCCTTTGATATTTGCATAATGTTTACAGAGTTTCAACACATGAAGAAACAGTAGATGTGAAAAGCGGGTCACGAACACGCATCATTTGTACAGACTGACAGCACACAGATAACGGACAGAAAGCTTGTTTTGAGAGCAAGTGACCTGTGCCCAGAAGATGAAGCAAAACAGTCTGTGCACTAAAGTGCCAAAGTGTGTTTTCTGGGTTTGTTAGGATGTGTTTGCTCACACAGGACAGTTTGGGACTATGTTTAACTCACTGTTTGTAGCATCTAACTGGTGATTGAGAGTAACCAATTCTGTGTCAGTGGGTAGCTTTTGGTTTAGAAGTGAGTGGCTGGATCAAGCATAGTAAATTGTAGGTATAGCCAGGATGGGAGGTACAGTGTGACTGTGGTGAGTGGGCCAGAATGCATTTTAGCTTTTAAAATGACACTTAAAAACTGATGTGCCTAGGGTGCATGGATGGATTTCCAGGCTGAATTTGAAAACCTGAAATTTAGAACCACAGGAATCCTCACAGATAGCTCAACAGGGGTGGTTCTTGAGAGCATGCTGCATATTAAAGCAGGCCCTGCTGAATCGCAGGGAGGGTAACACGCCTTTACGTTGGTGCACTTGCATCCAGAGTAGTAATTTGGATTTGAGTTGCCTTACCTAAAGCAAAGGGAGCTGATCCTTGGCAGCGGTGTCTGTGCATAGTTGCATAAAATTTACATACCCGAGTCAAGGTATGAAACCTTGATACTGATGATCTTGATTTCCACAGATAAAAGCATTAGCAGTGTTAAAGTCCGCAGATTCCTGATGGTTTGCAGCAGGTCAGGAGCGTGAGTGGATCGAGGGAGAGGGGGTATTAGCAATAGAACAGACAGTAAAAGACATTGTAGCAAATTGAGAGATAGAGGGGGTTCTGAAAACCATACTGGAAGCTGATCATCCCTTCCGCTTGAGCTGGTCACACAGTGTGGAAACAAAGGAATGTTGGGCACAAGTATATGCATCTCAGCTATGTGTTGCCAGTCCTGGGCTGGAGTTTGATGGCATCATATATTCAGATCAAGAGAGTAAATGAATTCTCTTGGATTGAAAACATTGTGAAGGTCAAAAC
The DNA here is from genome assembly GCA_025345505.1 of Todiramphus chloris collaris. Taxonomy (NCBI): domain Eukaryota; kingdom Metazoa; phylum Chordata; class Aves; order Coraciiformes; family Alcedinidae; genus Todiramphus; species Todiramphus chloris. Next base: position 13,810,978 of record JANVCC010000022.1, read on the forward strand.
AGATACCTCCTTTCACTATGGTTCATGCTGTAGGATGGGACGGGGTGAGCTATTACTTGATGCTTTCTGGAATACAGGCTGTGGCTTCTTCCAGATCAGAGCAAAAAAACTAATTCCAGTAAGGCCCGATCTTACCTTAAGAGGTGAAAGTCAAATTCCCTGCCCCCTGCTTTCATGTGCTGTGGAGGCTTTATGGAATCTAGGCTGTGCACTCAGGTTTCATATGCTGTGGTATTTTAAAACTCCAGAAGGTGAGCATAGGTTGTTTTCTGCTCTTGGAAAAGTTGTGGAAGATGACATCAGTAGTACTTTGTTTGCAATGGACATTGGCCTCTTGTGAAAGTTGGTGGGTACCTATTTTCAGTACTGCTGAGCCTGCTATGAAGTCTTTTCAAATGGTTCAAGTTGTGCACCAGGGTCACTAAACATTTAAATACAGGCCCACATATGTACAGAAACTTTTAACTTCTGTAAGTTGTGGTTCCACCTACTGTAAAATTGTTTGATACACAAAGGTCAGTGAAGTTTCATAATGCATTGTTCCATCATTTGGCCCTTGGCTGAACACCAGTGTCTCTGAAGTCTTTTGGAGAAAGAAGTCTTCAATACAGGATTTTATGTTGGTCCCTGTCCTTGAGAGACAAGACAGTAAAAATACCATTGGCGGTATCTTGTGCCTTCTGAGCAAAGTCTGACATTTTTATTTCCTGCCAAATAACCCTGCTTTTCCACTTCATTCTCAGGGTTGTAGTGTGTAACCTCTACCCCTTTGTGAAGACCGTGTCTTCTCCAGGTGTAACTGTACAAGAGGCAGTGGAAAAGATTGATATTGGTAAGTTAAAGGGAGAGAAAATCTATTCTCCAGGCAGACATGATGGTTCTCATCTCTTAAGCGATCCCTGTTCTTTTCTTTTTGTTTGGTGGCCTCGATAAAGAGCTCAGGAGTTGCAGGGAGCAAACTGGAAGCATGGTCGGGTAAACCTCATTGCTTTTAAGCAGATCTAGAATTAACATGGCAAGCGGCTGTGGTAAGAGGCTGGCAATCCCTGCTACATGGGTGGGCAAGTCATGTGCTGCCCGAAGGAAGGAGCCTGATGTGCTGTAGAAGGCTGTGCTAGGAGAGGCTGGGTGGAGCATGCTTCCTGCTGAAACAGAGAGGAGATTCAACCTCTTTTGCAGCCTCCGGCAGTGTAGTAGAAAGAAGAACCCATAAGCTTTGGAGAGAAAAAGCTGAACCACTGACAGTGCTCTGGGCATTGCTGAAAACTTGACTGCAGGAAGCTGTCATAAGGAAAGGGGTTGCTCTGCAGATGCAGGACAGTAGTTAGAACCTGAGTTTGGCAGCATGGATGCCTGTATCATCAGCAGTTTTGTTCTTCCTGCTGCTACTAACCCCCAAAGGCTTGCTGTTCCTTCACTGCAGCATCTCTGCTTGGTAGCTCATGAATAGCACAGGCACGGTTTTGTGCTGTGAGGTTGGATTTGGGTTGAATTTACTCGCAGTAGTTGCATTCAAGTGATGTCCAGCAGAGCTCTCTAATAAATGTTTTATGGAGTGATACACACTCTACATGTAGCAGAGCCTCTGCTTTTCCTTTGCACCAGCCTAGTACTGTATATGATTTAATGTGTTGCACTAGTTGTGCAGAATTGGTTTAAGGGGGAAGCACAGCATTTCATCTTACACAGAGGACCTGGGCAGGACTCATATTTGCAGAGAGATTTGGGAACCTCTATGGCTTGGCAGTGTAGAAGTAAGTCTTCCTATAGACCCCTCCTCAGCCTGATGTTGCAGAGGATGGTGCTTAAGTGGTATGTGGAGACAACCATCCACTTCAGGATGTGGCTGTGCTGCTTGAAGACGTTCTTGCCCCAGTTGCTCATCACAGCCCATGACCTGTTTCCTTGCTGCTATAGCTCTGCCTGTGTCCGCAAAGGCCGGTAAATGGGCACTTTCTCCTGTGGATTGAGTCAAATTCACCAGCCTTGTGCATTTTGAAGAGCACTCTTGCAGTCCCTTCTTGCTGGAGACCAGAGGGCATGTTCAGGTGGCACAAGTGATCATTTGTGCATTGGTGCCAGTCCATTCTTGGCCTTGGATGTGGCCTCTGATTATGTCATGCCCAGGAGGGAAGCGCTTCATGCCTCTTTCACACTTCTCTTGCAGGAGGAGTTGCCTTGCTTCGGGCCGCTGCTAAGAACCATGCTCGCGTGACAGTTGTGTGTGACCCTGCAGACTACTCTGCAGTGGCTAAAGAGATGGCAACATCAAGGGACAAAGACACCTCCATGGAAACCAGGCGTCACCTTGCGCTGAAGGTTGGTCATGTTCTGTTGCAGCAAAGGCCTAGGCCAGCCTTGTTTGCTTTCTGTTCATTCTCTTTTTGAACATCAAATCCTTTGTAAGTTGGTGTTTGCCACTTGATGGGTGTCCCCGTTTCTGTCCCCAGGCTTTCACCCACACTGCTCAGTATGATGCAGCCATCTCTGACTACTTCAGGAAAGAGTATAGCAAGGGAGTGTCCCAGCTGCCCCTGAGGTATGGCATGAATCCTCACCAGAGCCCTGCACAGCTCTACACAACAAGATCCAAACTTCCCCTGACAGGTAAGGCCTAGGCCACGTTAGCCAGAAGGGAGCTCTGGGATGGAGGTGGTTGGGCACGTCTGCCAGTCATCTTTACAACTAAAATACCATCCTGAACCTTAGGCCGAGGGCTGTCCAGCAGTGCCGTAACAACTGCTGTCTTACTGAGTGGCATCAGCTTTGCAATGAAAAGGTGAACTCTGTGAGACACAAAAAGTTGCCTGTTGACCCCCACAAGACTTACTGTAGCTCCATGTTCTCTGTTTGTGTAAAACTGTGTGCCCACACTGATGACAGTTTGGGCAGATTTACATGGTATACCTTCTGCTCAACACCAAATCCAGATTTTGCAAATGGTGCAGAGAGAAGGGATACATGTGTCACTCACAAGAGTTTGGGACGGGGTCTAGTGCCTCTCTCTGGCATTTTACAGGGTGTGCCACTCATCCCAGCACTGCTGCAGTGAGGGGAAACCCCTAGAAAGTCTGGCTACTCTTGTTCTTGAGATTGCTTTCAGTGTTGGTGAATACCAGTTCTGCTTTGTGTGCAGGCATTGTCCTATTGAACAGACACCAAAGCTTTGTGTTGCAGAATTTCCTTGATTCAGTTCTGAGATCTCATAGGAAGCTTTTCCAGGCCTGTGCTGGAAGTTGACTAGCTTGGAAGCTTGCCTCCTAGTATTGCAGAAGAACAACGCTGTGTCCTGGCTAGGGAATATGGCTAAAATGATCTTTTCCTCCTGTCTCCTGAAATGCTTGCAGTTCTGCCATGTCAGTACAAGCAGAAGGAGATGGCTCTTGGTCCAGATGGCTGCCAGTTAAAGAACTTGAAGAGCCTAAGGGGGAATGTTATTTTTTTGTTCCCCTTCACAAGAGGGGAGGTGTATGGCATGTGTGTGTTGTGCTCCAAAGTGGTATCAGCAGCTTCTGGTAGGGAAGAGAATTGTATTGGCATCTCCTGAGGCCCGAGCCTGTGAGCTCCTCACAAGTCATTGAAGCTTTTCAGGGCATTTAACCAGCTTCTGAGGAGCCAGGGTCATTTAACAACAACAATTTGTAGCTGGGAGAAATTTCTTCTGCATGCTCTCCAGACTCTAGGGAGAGGGATCTGCCTACTTTAATGTGACTGTGTGCTGTGATTGCAGTGGTGAATGGCTCTCCAGGGTTCATCAACCTGTGTGATGCTCTCAATGCCTGGCAGCTGGTGAAGGAACTCAAGCAGGCACTGGGCATCCCTGCTGCAGCCTCTTTCAAACATGTCAGCCCTGCAGGTGGGTCTCTTGGAATGGACTGTAACTTTTGGCAGGCTCTGCTGGTGGTGTATCTGTGTCCCCTGGCAATCTGGGGAGGTCACAGGGACCAGTGACATGCTCTGCTTTGAGTGCCCTGGCTTGTACTTCCCACTAGGTGCTGCTGTTGGAGTACCTCTCAACGAAGAGGAGGCCCAAGTCTGCATGGTGCACGACTTACACAAGACCTTAACGCCCTTGGCCTCTGCCTACGCACGAAGCAGAGGTGAGAAGGCCAGGAATAAACTGGCACATCCAAAGAGCTGAGCTTGAATTCTCAGCACCTGAGTGGCGTGCCTATCAGTTTGCAGGCTCTTCCCTTTGCGCTGTTATTCCTCCTCGGTAGGGTTCTTCTCCATGACGTCTCCATAAGGATCTGACTAAATGAACTGTCTATCCAAAATTGTTCTCCAAGTGAGCAGAACTTGTGTATTGTTTCAAAGAGGCTAACACCATTTTTGGATTTCATTCCTTGATGTATACAGAAGACCTGTAGAGATTTCTGTTTATAAATGTGTCTGTGCACACACTGATGGAAATCTATGGGGTTTTCTGGTTAAATAGCTGTGCTGGAAGCACACTCAGCCTTTCACTGCAGGTGGAGTGCTTGGAAACACTTGAGTTGAAATGTTTCTGCTTGGTATTTGATGGATGTTGGTTTTGGTTTGGTTTTTGGTTTTGTTGGGTTTTTTTTTTCATGCTTTTGTACTGGACAGCTTACCAAAAAAAGCTAAAAATTAAGGAAATAACTAAAAATAGCTTCCTCTGCTTAAGTGAGACACTCTGATAATTCTCTTGTTTTCCATGGCATTCCTAGAAGATCTGCATGGGTTATAGAAAACAAAGCAAATTTACTTGTGAAGGGACACATTGGCATGGGCTTGCTTTTCACCACTTTACAGACCACCTTTGACTGCTGCCCTCAGAAACTCATTGTGTGATTGGTAGAAAAACAAACCTTTGGAAAGGCAGAGACAGCAGAATTGCTCTTGCTAAGCAGTAGAACATCTGTGATGGAGCTGAATTCACTTTAGCTGTGGATTTAAATTATTAGCTTTCATGGAAATTGACTGGATTGTAGGAGCAAAGACTCTTATAAGTTACTAAAAATATGATTTTGCAGGTGCTGATCGGATGTCTTCTTTTGGTGACTTCATTGCCCTGTCTGATATCTGCGATGTGGCTACTGCCAAGATAATTTCCAGAGAGGTCAGTTAAACAGCAGCAAATCATCTAAGTGCAAAAAGGGGAATCGCACTAGATGGGGTCACTGGTTTGTAACAGCCATTTCTGTTGGAATTTGACCCATTTTATTGAAGACTGTTTATTGGTCCATTTATGTAATTCAGTATCCAGAGTGCAGAATTTTACACCTATCTTTTGATACATTTTTCTTCCTACCAGTTAAAACCTGTCTGTGTGGGAGAGCCTGTGAAATAGCAGTTCTTGAAATGCTGCTTTCCAAGACATGATTGCAAACCTTTGCCTCTGAGCAGGCCTCTGGAAATGAACCCTGATTATGCCATCACAACTGTCTGGTGGAATGGCTGTAATCAGAACAAGAGGGGACAGGAGGGCTGATGGCCACCTCTTTGCCCACATTAGGAATGTGGGTGTAGATTGCTGCCTGCCAGCAGATACAGGTTGTGTGGAGGCTCAGACACTTCCCAGGCTATGCTCATTACTTGGCTGGGTTCAGCATTCACTCCAGAGCTGGCAGCACTACACGCATCGCTGGTTTAAATGCAGGGTTCAACAGCTGGGAGCCAGTGCTTGACCAAATGCCTTCATCCCAGTATCTGTCACTTACAGGTTTGGTTTCTATAGGGGAAAAGCACAATGCAAGGAGCTGCCTTGTATGTTGGAGACTTCTTTGAACAAATGAAAGAGCATTTTTTACTGGTTTGTGAGGATAACATTTGGTATATTATTACTTAAATCCAAAAAACTCACACATGTTGTAGGATAAGCATGTGAAAGGTGTATGTCACTTCATGGCACTGAAGAATATAAACTCTTCTCAGTTTCAGTGCTGTTAACAGCTCTTTTGCCAATATTTTTGTCTCCTCAGGAGTGTCGCTGTTGAAATCTTTTTTTTTTTTTTTTTTAAGCCATGCTTACCATTAGGGCTAAGAAGTTTGGATGTCATGAAAGAGCTGTTTCCCCTGGAGAGGGCTATTAGTTATTGGTTCCATTCTGTTTAAAGTGATGGTGGGGTGCTATTTACTAACTCCTGACAAGAGCTTCTAGTGCTCTGCTGTTTGCAGGACTGGAGTCAGTATTGTATCAGTACCTTTAGTACTTTCAGACCCCCCAAGGTGTGCCTTTGGTGCCTTTCTGGAAATGGCAGGTGGAGATTTCAGTGTTAGGCCCCTGTTTTTTTTTCATGTGGAAGCTGAAGTATGTGTGTGTTGCAGGTATCTGATGGTGTGGTAGCTCCTGGCTATGAGGAAGAAGCTCTCAAAATCCTTGCCAAAAAGAAGAATGGTGCTTACTGTGTCCTACAGGTTTGTACTCCTGCTCCACTGTAACCTTCTGTGTCTCTTTCCATACCTGTTTTTCACAGACATTAGTGTTCAAATAGCTGGGGGGCTGATCCAGGCACCCCTACAGGGCATGGAAGTGTTTCCTTTGGGTCTTTGAGGATTCCTGTATGAAGTGGAATTCCACCAGCAGTGTTGTGGTCATGTTCAGCCTATATCCCTACAGGGGGGTATTTTTATAATGCCTTCCTTGGCTTTGAAAGTGATGTGCACATGAAATAATTACATCTCTGAACCAGCAAGCATATTTCAAAGAAATAGATTTTCTGTGCACTCTTTGCCACCTTTCCTCTTGCTTTTGCTGAATTTGTTTCCTCCTTGAATGCTTGTAGCTAAGATCCAGTTTCTCAGTGATGTTGTGTGTCTTGGCAGCGAGAAGCACGTGCAGTGTATCGCTGAAGGAAGCCTTGTCTGGGCATGTGGTGTTTGTGGGGCAGCCTTTAACACAGGCAGCAATGGACTTGACGAAACAGGCAGAGTTTGGAGCTGGGATGATTCACCTTTACATACTGCAACCAGGATTTTTGTCAAGGAATATTAATATAGTGTGGTCAAGGCAGTGTCAGGTTGCCTTCCTGGCTCCCACAGTGATTGTTGCAACTTGAAAATCATGCTGTTTTGGTGAATGTGACTTAAATGGATTACATAATACTGTCAGCACCAGACAGGTTCTATTTCTGCCTGACTTAGAGGCAAATGAGTGGAGAACTTTACTGTAGCATTACAAAAAGAAAATCCAAGGCATAGCAGAAGTTGCAGTTGTAGCGTTGCTACCAGGGGGAGCTGTAGAAGATGGCTCACAAGCTTCAGGCAAGAAGGAATGAAATTGCAGATTATCTTGGCAGCTGATTACCCCCTGAATTCAATTAGCTCTGTGAAGATGAGGTCATATTCATTAAGCCTGTATCTTCAGGGCCTGTCTGCAGAGGGGTGCTAAGGGAAGTTCATCTGAACAAAATTAAATGGATGAGTGAAACCACATAGTGTGTGCACACTCCTATTTAGAGCTGGTACGCTTAACCCAGTTTACTTCATGTCTCAATAACCTGAACTGTGGTTAGCAAAATTCTAAATAAGCCTGTGCACGGGCAGAGCTGCCTATGCTAAACCATGGGCAGTTTAACAGCTCCGTTTCACTTTACCTCTTGTGCTGGGTAAGTTACCTGTCTTGCAGTTTTGTTTTCAGATGGGCCCCATAACCATCTAATTATTTCAGATGATTTGACATTGCTCTCTATAAACAGTTTGCTTCTTTTAGATTCTTTAGGTAGTGTGTTTTAACCTCAGCTATTACTAGGCATTGGCTTTGAATTGCTCCACAAGTGTTTTATTGGCCTGTCCTTTGGCTTTTAGATGGATCCCCATTATGAACCAGATGACAATGAGATTCGAACCCTCTATGGGTTGCATCTCATGCAGAAGAGGAACAACGCAGTCATCGACCGGTCACTGTTCAAGAACATTGTTACAAAGAATAAAAATGTAAGTGTCCAAAGGTAAATGACCTTGAAGACTGGTGGGATGAACTGGTGTGCTTTCATCAAGGAGGTCAGCGCTGTTCTATTTTAAGAGCTCTTAAAATATTTTAATGAAATTTAACTGGCTTTTAGCAAAATGATGCAGCAGACTTTCTGAATCAATATACTGGGGTAAATCAGGGTAGTTTGCCTTTGTTTTGATTCCTTGCATAAATAAGAGGAGCTGGATCTTGCCCTTTATCCCCAACTACCCAAATATTTTTGTTTTCTTATAAATAATAAGCTACTGTGTGTAATTTCTCATGGTGAGGATCCACTGTGATCTCATTCTGACTCACTGGTTACCTCTCCCATTTGTGTACAGCGTGTTGTTTAAACTCTGCCCTTTTCAATATTGCTCATCAGTTAGAGCTGGCATCATCAGAAAGTTACCCGTTATTTCTTTGTTCTCGTTAAAGAACAGATGTTAATGAGCATGTGATTAGTCATGGGCTCAGAAGCAAGTTCAGACATTGAGGTAATAAAAATCGTTTTGAGAAATTAGTAATGGAAGAGACTTAAAAATAATAGTGTGGGTTTGGGGAGCTATTGTTATTATTGTAGTGTCTTGTGTGTGCTTTAGCACGTGTTAGCTTTTCACCAATGAGCACGTCTGCTGACAGCAAATACAGCAGACTTGGCAGGCTCAGGACCAGGGATAGACCCCTCTTGACCTGGTGAGGTTGAGTCTTATCCTTAGGAGCTATGAGATTAGCTGTCAAACCAGGCATTTACAGTGTTTAATCTCAACAAAATTTGCTGGTAATCGAACAAAACAGGGTCTTTTCAGTTACCTTCTTTTCCCTCTGCTGGCGTTGGGGGTTTGCAGATCACTAGACGTTGCTAGAGAATGGAGCATTAACCATGGTGTTTTGTTTCAGCTGCCAGAGTCTGCTATCCGAGACCTGATTGTTGCCAGCATCGCTGTCAAGTACACCCAGTCCAATTCGGTTTGCTATGCCAAGGACGGGCAGGTAACCAAACCGGGCGGCTCTGCGGAGCGTGGGTTCACAGCCCAGCTGGTCAAAGAGCACTTTTCTTGGGCTTGAATGTGAAAATCATTTCACGTACAGAAAGCTGCTGGGCTGGCACAGATGGCTCTTGCAGTGATAGGATTCGTAAAGCTCTTACCTGCTTCTGCAAGCTTGGCCCCACACGTCATTTCTTTCTAACTACTCTCTCCTTTTATATAGTTTCTCGAGGGCACGTACATATGTTGTAGTCTGTATGTAGCCATAGGAAGTGACAGCAGTTTTCACAGCTGGATCTAACTGTTGAAATGGTTCTTAGTTTATTTTTACATTTTATACAAGAAAGATGGGATGTGCTTTTTTTTTATTCCCCTTTGGGGCATTAGAAATCTTCTGTTCTCCCTGATTTTTTTTTTGATTTTTTTTTTTTCCCCCCTCTTTACAAGCTTATGATGGATGTTGGGATGTATAGGGGTATTATCAAATGTGTAGTTGAGATATAAATCTTGATTTAAAAATCCTGAAACCTGTCTTTCCAAGTTGTCACTAAGTGTTCAGCTTAAATCCTTTATTCAGAAGTTGTGGCAAAGGTATTAAAAATTGTATTTTTGCCCAGCAGCTCATTCTCATAATACTGCTGTTTAGCTGGTTCTCTGCTCTCCGTGGTAACTCTTCTGTAGGTCTGGATTATTTAAAAAACAAAAATACAGAAGAAGACAATGTTTTTTTGATCTTGAGCTTTAGTACATCATAAATCAGCAAGCTGGACCAAATGGCATACAGGCTGTACAGGTTTTGACTGTGAGTGAACTGCATGGCTGTCCTTTCTGCACTGGTACTCATCTGCATCTGTCAGACTGCTGGTGCAGCCTGAAAACAGTGCAGCGCTGTCTTGCCCTGCTTTATGGGGCCATGTACTGTGTGGTTCCCAAGAACACATCTCTGGAGATCTGGCAGTTTTCTTTTATTCAGCTTTGGGGTTTTATTGGTTTTTTTTTTTTTTTCCATGCTTTTAAATGGTTCTCTGTACTCAAGAGCATTAGTTCTTGCAGACCCGGAACAAAATTGTCACTATCTTTGCTCCTTTTCCCTTTTTACAGCAGCAGGTTCCCCGGTGCTTTTGTAAGTCTGGACTAACTGTGGTGCTGCAGATGTCTGAAATGCCTGTGGTAACACATGTGCCATATGGAAGGGAGAAGGCACAAGGGGGGAGTGAAAAGCAGGGTGGGCAGGCAGGCATTGAACTAACTGGGCTTCAGTCGTATTTTGCATGTTTGCAGGCATATATTTTAATCAAATGTAAATGATCAGAGATCTGTGTACTGCACTAAGAAACAAATGACATTTGTAACAGTAAAGGTCAGCAGCCATGACAATCACTTACTCAAGGAGGTGATGAATGTTGTGTTGGGGTCTTCAGCTGGGAGCTTAATATCTTCCTGAAGAGCCTCCTTACAGCCCAAGTGCAGAAGCAGAAGTGTAAGTAGTGTGGAGGAACCCAGGCAGGAGCTGCCTTCTGGTGTTAACATCTCTAAAAGCTTCTGGAGGCTGTGAAGCATTGAGAGTATCTTAAGGTAAAGATAGGGAAAGAAACAAGGTCCACTGAAAACTAATCTTACTAAGATAGTGGTTAACTTAGGTTCTCCATGGTGATACTGTGCAGAATTAACTGCTGGTTCTGTCACCTACTGTCAGATGTCTACAACAAAATCTGGGTGCAAACCAGAAAACGGCATAAATCAAGACCCAGGGTTGGAAAGTAACTTCAAGACTGTGACACTTAAAATGCTTTTTTATCCAGATTCTGGCTTATTGTGGGCTCCATAAGCCAAGCCTGGGAAGTCTAGCTTGCTTTTGGTCTCCCAGTGGTTACTTCAGCTCCACAGCATCCTTGCTGCCTAGCAAAACTTGTATGCATCATCCAGACAGAATGTTTCTGACAGCTTGGGTTTGCGAGTGGATCGGCCACCCCAGCAAGGGCTGGTTCTAATAAGCTCTAAGCAAGCATGGAGTGGGAGTAAGTGTTGATGGCCTTCAGTGTCACTTAATTTGCAGGAAGCTGGCTGCCACTAATTGCAATAAACACTTTCCCTTGGTTTCTCTGACTTTCATCACTACTGCACCAGTCTGTAACATGATTCACACTCTCTTTAATGATACCATCATGTTTTAAATTAGCAACTGAAAATTATTCTCTTTCTTTATTCTCTTCACAGTAAGACAAAAGGTTGGATAAACTTACCTTGCTGTGTTCCACCAGTGGTGCAGACGTTTGTCTTCCCAGCTGTCAAGTTCTTTATTTGTTTTTATAATTCCAAATCTATGTAGCATTTCTGTTTTCACTCATTATGCAGGGTAAATCTGAGTAAATCCAGGCCAATATGGATCATTTTCCAAGGATCCTTTGGGCATTATCCATCTTGTCTGCTCTGTGCTTCCAGCTATGGGGCTGTGTTTGGCTCTCTTGCAAGCGAAAGTGTTTTGGTAAAGTAGTTCTCAGTTTTCACCCAAGCTGGTTTTTTATGAAGTGATTTTTCTATTCACCCTGTATTATTCTCTCCTCACACTTAATAGGCTCTGTTTAAATACTTTTTGATTCTCAGGAGATTAAACTATGAAAGAAAATTAATCTTTGTGTAGAAAACAGAGGGGGAAGGATTCTTTTGTGGAGAATCTTGAGGTTCCATCTGTGTTTTTTGTATGAGAGAAAGCCAACATCTGAGGAAGGGAGAGATGAGGTATGGGAAGAAGAAAAAGAGGGAGGAACACGAAGTGAAAAAGTGGGAGAACAGGTATGTGCAGACAGGCCAGTGAAGAGAGATTCAGGTACAAGGCTATAGTGTGCCGTAAGCAGAAGCTCAACCTCCTGATTTCTCCTCTTCAGATCAGAGATTCCAGGCTAGTCTGAAGAAATTTTCCCCAGCAATGTTGCATCAAAACACATTTTTGTACAAAAAATGATGTTGCTTTCCCTGGATTGCCATTATCTAGTGAAGTGCCTCGTATCAGCACGTTTTCCCCAGGCTGCAGCTGTTAGCTTCCCTGTAGAACAACGTAGCAGAGCAGATGATACTAGACAGCAGCCCGAGTCTTTCATTTGCCTCCTTGGGGGAATAGTCTCCAGCAGCATGTTTTATGGTTCTGGTAAGAGGTGAAGTCACTGTGTCTTGATGAATGAGAAGACAAATGATTCATTCCTTTTGAGGGCAGCCTTTGACTTAGAGCTTTACCATCTGTTTCGGTGTGAGCTGGAAACTCCAAGGCGCTGGCCAGAACCGCTAAGCCGCAGCAGTGTCCCTGGAGCAGTCCCCTGTGTGAACAGTCTGGTGAACAGTTCAGCTGTGGCCTCATAGGAAGAGGAAATTACGGGAGAGACTTGCTTTCCATCACGTCTCTAGTTTGAAATGGCAGGAGCTCTTTGCAAAGCAGGACCCGCAGCTCTGAAGGCCATGGGGAAAAGTTACCAGCTTGAGTTTGATAGCCACAGTGGCTAGTTCTGGCCTTTGTGGGTCAGGCATGCTGTCGTGGCAGAGGCACAGTGGAGGGACAGCAGACATCCTGGAGCCCAGGAGACCTCAGCACAGACCCTTGTGCTTGCTGTTTGTGGCTACAGGCAGATTGTATCTGTGGGGGTTGTTCTGCCAGTGTCCAGTAACCAAGCAGTCTCCAGCCACATCCAGTTTTCAGTGGCATTAGCACCTCAGAGTTGCCTTTGTCTCCAGTGCAAGTTTACACCAGCCCAGATAGGATGCAGGAGCTTGTTTGCCCTGTGCATTGAACAGTGACAAAGGGCTTGCAGAGTTACCTGACCACCAGCCTTCAAAAAGTCTCCTCACATTTTAATCTCAGTGTACATGAAAAAATGCACCGAGGTTGAATGTGTCTGAGAACTCCAAAGAAAGTTGTCTGATAAAAGCAAATGGAAGTTGAGCAAATACCATGTTCCCAGAGCAGCTTCTTGAGTAAAAAGCCACCTTTTGGGTTTTGCTGCCTTAAGTACTAGGTCTCTTAGATGACCAATTTACAGGATTGGGCATGCAGGTATTTTCAGTTTTCCTTGCTAATTACCTTCACTCTTCCTCTGCCTCAGTGAGGAGCGGCTGATTTCTGGGAGGTCTTTCCTAATTGCTTGGCCAGAACGCAGCCCTGATGGTGCTGTCTGTGCAGCAAGGTGTAATTGTGCTTTGTATCTGTGTGCTTCAGGTCATAGGTATCGGAGCTGGCCAGCAGTCCAGGATCCACTGCACGCGTCTGGCTGGTGACAAGGCGAACAACTGGTGGCTCCGGCACCACCCACGTGTGCTCTCCATGAAGTTCAAAGCAGGTGTGAAGAGAGCAGAGATCTCTAATGCCATTGATCAGTATGTCACTGGGACCATTGGTGAGGTAAGAGCTGTCTGAGAGGTTTCCTGGAGAGTCTGGCTTCTGTGACACAAAGTCTTTAGGTAGTGCTTAAGCCTGGCGTGAGTTTTGTGTGTGGGTGTCAGTAACTGGTGATTCCAAATTGCTGGGGGATCAAGTGGCTGGGGCCCAGGGTGGTGACTTCCCCAAGGTCACTTCAGCAGCCGAGTGGCAAAATGTCCTGATTTGTGCCTGTGATGCTGCAGCCATCGCTCCGGATGCTGGAGCCTGTCCTGTGCTTTGCTGTGGGGTTGGTTCCATCTGCCAGTTCCCCCCAGCAGTAAGGAGGGGTTAAAGCCACAGTGACTGTTCCAGCTCTCGTTGCCCTGCTCTTCACACATGGTCTGTGTGCTTGTGTGGCATCTTGGGTATCTCTGGCCTCCCGGTTACAAGCAATAGTGAGGCAAGAAAATAGTATATCCTTTTTAAGTATCAAAAGCCAAGAGCTGGATTGTGGATCTTGTGAATCATCTCTGTGAGCAGTTGTGTGTTTAAAGGAGTGAGAACTGGAGCAGTTGTTGTTTCAGTAGGTGAATCATAAACCAAGCTGCTGTTTGCCATGTGTTAAGTCATCTGCCAGAGCCTGTTTGCGTGTGATGGCATTTATAGAGGCAAACTGCCAAGCAGAGCATCGCAGAGTTAAAACGGGGGGAGAAGGTACCCCTCAAGTCCTGGGGTCAGCAGGGGGAAGGAAAGGAGTTAAAAGGATGCAGAAAGAGCTGATGCTGGTAACGTGTTCCCAGCACCACTTGGGATTTTACAGTCTGTGGTAGGAAGCTCCTTGTAGGAGAGCCTGTGCTGTGGGGCTGACCTGGCTGTCTCTGTTCCCACAGCATGAAGACCTGGTGAAATGGCAGGCGATGTTCGAAGAGGTGCCTGCGCAGTTAACAGAAGCGGAGAAGAAGCAGTGGATTGCCAAGCTGACCACTGTCTCCCTCAGCTCTGACGCCTTCTTCCCTTTCAGGGATAATGTCGACAGAGCCAAACGGGTAAGGCCATGCCAGGGTCAGGGTGACCCCAAGGAAATGCCTCTGTAGTCTGGGCTTTTTGTTTTAATTCTGCATGGGGTGCTGAGGAACGCCTCTGCTCAACACTGCTGGCCAGAAGAGATCATCCTGGGAAGGGTGTTTCTCATGGTTTCTGGTCTCAAGTGGGTAGTAATTATTCAGCCATTGCTCAGTTTTGATTTGGAGGATTAAAGCTCATTAAACCACTCAAGATTGAGACAAAGCATTTTGCTTCCAGAGGAACCATTTTCCTCTTATTTCTGAGCCATGGAGAGAGCTGACTGCTTCTATGTGGGAGCTCCCCTGTGAGGGGCTTTGGGTGATGGCAGCCTTTGTTCAACACTTAAGAGTGGTGGGGTGTGGATGAAGGACTGGGGCTGCCAGCTCCTTTTTTGAGGGAATTTTGGTTTTTCCATCCTCTTAATCCTTCCACTTGTCTCTCTTTGTTCAGAGCGGAGTACAGTTCATCGCTGCCCCATCTGGTTCAGCTGCTGATGATGTTGTGATTGAAGCTTGCAATGAGCTGGGGATAACTCTCATTCACACCAATCTTCGGCTGTTTCATCACTGAGTTTGCCATGGGCTGTGGTGGGCCTTCTTCAGTCAGAGTCTCACTAGCAGCAGTAACTGGAATATCAGCAGCCTAATTGGGAGGCACCTGCAGTCTGTGTTTAGCAAGTATTAGTAAGATCTGCAAATGGGATCTTTCCCTGTGTTAACAAAATGGAGACAAAAGAAGTTGGCCTTCAATGTAGAAAATAAATCTCTTTTGCAAATAAACATACAGTTCTTAGCCATGTGGAGTCTTGTGTCATCCAAATTCTGTGTCCTTAGGGAAAAAAGGTTTCTTACTGAGGTAAATTTTATGGTCCAGGCTTTCCTAATTCATTCAAAGGCCTTTGGAATGGTAGAAAGGCCTGGTGTAAGCCCAGCCTCTTAATGAACTGATAAAAATCTAGACTGTTAACTGAAATGAGCTGCGTTTTTTGGGGGTGGTTTTTTTGGTTATTGGTTGGTTGGGTTTTGTTTGCTTTGGGGTTTTTTTGGTGGTTTGTTTTTGGGGGTTTTTTTGAGGCAGCAGGTACTTTTCTCCAGGTGGTTCTAATCCATGATCCTTTTCCCCCATGGGGAGAGGGAAGCAGGTCCTTCATGCGAGTCTCGCCCTAGGCTGCGAGGCAGTGTCAGAGGCAGTGGCTGATCACTTTCTCCATGATAAAACACTCCTCTTTCCTGTGTGTTTGACCTGCTTGTTTCCATACTGGGGAGTTCCATTCACAGTTCATGGGCACGCATCTGGGAAGTGTCTTGCCAGGAGCCACTTCCCCTCTCCCCTGTGTGCAATTTGCATTAAGCAGATTTGAACACTGATTAGAAAAACAGTGAAAATCTGGAGCAGAGTGAGATGAATAAAGTAACAGCCCATGCATGTTTCTGCTGGTAATCTCCATGACCATTTCAAAGGGATTTTTGGGGGGTCCTGTCCTATAAAATCTGTTTGGTTTTGGCAAGGAACAGTCTAGTTTTGCAATAACCACTTCTGTCACAGCTGTGTTCTCTGCTGGTGCAGTGCAGACAGGCTGCCTCTGTTTCCTCTGCTCAGGCAGCAGCAGGGCTGTATAGGTGGGAGATGGACCTGGAAGAGGGGAGATGAAGGTTGTGCAGCTGGCTCTGCTGCAGGCTTGTCGTAACTCTGGGCAAGGATTTGATTTTTCCCTCGGTTTGATCCAGAACAGAGCAAAGCAAAGATACTTCTGGGGTATAAAAGTCATTTAAGATACTATAATCCACACACTGGTTTTCCTTTAATGCTGTCCTTCCAGCACCTGAACCCTGGTTTCAGATACATGTGCTCCTCTTGCCCTCCTTGGGATTTAGACAGTGGGCACTCTACAGGAATTCTGTGTGCCTGGCTCTGCTCCTGCTCTGGCCTGGAAGGGAGCAGTCTCATCTCTGTAGTGGATTATTTGTTTTCTTTTCTGATCTCTACAGTGGAGTTTGTTTTCTTCTCTGATCTCTACAGTGTATTATGGCCAAGTGGCTGGATTAGGCAGGACAGATTTTGCTTTTTGGGCCCAGATTAAGACACTAATCCAAATAAAAACAGTCCATTGCTTCATGGCTCCCATGTTGGCTGTGCTTACCTAAGCCCTGTCTGCCTTCTGTGCTGTTGCTTCCCATGGACTGTCAGTGCTTGGAATCTTCCTGGCTTTTATGATCTTATGCCTTAAAAGTTGAGATTTGGACTCTTCCACTGTCCTCCTCAAATGTCTTTTCTGTTATGCTGTTTTGATCATAGCTGGTACATACCACACTGTGAGGTTCTCTCAGGAATCTCTTAGCCTGTTCTTTACCAGCATCTTCTAAAGTGTCAGCTAAACTAGAGCCTGGTAATAAGCAGCTGACTGCTCCTGTATTCCTGCTTATCATTTACCCTTTGTTTACTGTCCTTGGGGCACTGTTTAATTTACTGATGGAAGTTAATAGGTACTGATCTAGGTGAGATCTCTGCATAAGATGCTAGTAAATGTCTGACAAAGGCGGTATCTCTCTAGGGCCTGCCTGCTGCTGTTACTTGTGCTGAGCAACTTGCAATCTTCTATGCATACATCTCGCAGCATTTGCAGGGGGATGTTTCTGCCTCCTGCTGTGCCCATGGTAGGGTTAAAGGATGTACCAGAGTCACACAGGACTGGAGCATTGCAGCTTGGCAGCCCATGTCCCCAGCACAGTGTCCTTGACTACCCTGCCTCACTTGTCTGCCTGGAGGCTGATGAAAAGCTCTGGTCTCTTCCAAGTATGAGGTGACCTCATAGGAATGCCCTTTTGAGGTGGCTTGTCACCCTGTGGTGACAAAGTCTCTTAAAGAAAATTGGTGGTGTGGGAAGCCTGGCACTCAACCAGCTCCTGCTTTGGGCATGGGGACATGGAGCCATGAGTGGAGGTCTGGAATTAAGGAATTAAGTCAGGTCAGGAGCTGCTGCTTTTAAGAGGCAGAGAGATGCCCTAAGGGGGGTGAAATTCAGTCTGTGGTGGTAGCAAGTCTTAGCTAACAGTGGGGTTTAAGAGCTTTGAGCCACCCCCGAGTGCAGCAGGCCAGGCAGTGGTTCCTTATGAGGTGCACTGATGACCTGCTAGCAGAACAGATTACTTCTCCCTTTGCTATTTGCAGTGACCAAAAGCGAGTGCAGAGCTGTGCCATGGGTCTGTTTCCCCTCAGGAAGGGCATGGCTTTTCTCACAGGGGATGGCTCTGCTCCCCTCTGTGATGTGTTTTGAAGAGCATGCTGCTGACAGGCTCTGTTTTTCACCTTCACCATATGGTGCCTTCCCCCTGGCAGGTCCCATGCTGGCAGAACAAGAACAGCTCCCAAAAGCATGGAAGGAAATGGAGGGCAGGGAGGAATCATTCTTAGCCTTTACAGTCAGGAGAAGAGGAAATTTTTTTTGTCTTTTATTTTCCTTCAGACACTCTGTTCCTTACCGGAGTAGGGTCCTGATTCTGGTTGTTCCTGTACTCTAACCAGAGCCTTGAGTTAGCTCAGATGACACAGGAGATGTGCCTGGTCTTCTGGAAAAGAACAGCCAAGGACTTAAATGCCGCTCGGCTTGGCATAGCTGTGAGCCCTCTCTTTGGGAGCCTGAGGCCTCCAAAAGCTCTCTGCTACCTGGGGCAGATGCTCCCTTCATCCCTGCTGCCCAGGTTGCTAAGGTAACTTGGGTTGGACAACATCAGTTGATCTTCGTGCTCAGCTAGACCACAGATATACATCAAGCCTGTGTTTTAAAGTCCAGCAGCAGTTCTGTGGACACTTCATGCACTATAGCCTGGGTGAAGGTTGGGAATTTTCATAGACCTCAATTCCTTTTGTCACTGAGTATTTCTAAAAGGTAAGATCTGTGCTTGATACTTTGGGTCTCAGAGATTTCTGCTGCCTCTGTGCTGCGCTTTGCAAGTGGGTTTTGAAATATAACTGAGAATAAAAGATTTAGCTGCATGACAAAATAGCCAGCACTACATTAATAAATGCTAACCAGAAATGGTCAGCAGTGTGACCCTTGTGCTTTAAGGCACAGACTGCTCCAGAGAGCTTAGGCAAATGCCCCACTTAAATCATTTATCTTATAGTGCTTACTGTGGGGAGGGAGGTGCTGTTACAAGCAATGGGATGTTGGAGTGAGGACAGGAGAGAGGTCACGTCTCCCATTCAGCTGGGAAACTCCTGTGTGTCTGTGCAGCAAGTGACTACATAGGGATCTTTCAGTTCCCACCAGTTGCAACCTGTAACCTTCGCCTGGGAAAGACACAGTAATAGAGATGTAGTTTATCAAGAAAGTATTCTTCTATGTCCTTGTCCCTGTCAGTTGTAGCTCTGTATTTTAGATACTCATTTGACTCCTGAGCATTGGTAGGCTAGAACTGATTTCTGCTGCAATCCCCTGTACGATTTGCAAATGTTTTGGTTGCTCCATAGGTAGCCATCGGTGAAAGCAACTGCCATGGGCCTTTCTCATCTCAAGAAGCCAAATTCTGATTTTTCAGGCTCCACTTTATTCAACCCAGAAAAATCCATTGACTTTAGTACAGTGCTTTTGCAGCCAAGAGGAGAATGCAGCCTGAGTAGTCATGACAAACCTTTCACACGCTGTGTTTGCAAAGGCTGTACAGGTTTTGCAGCGTAGGCAGCGCAAGCTGGAGGGGCTTCTTGCTAACTTTGGTCAATGTAAGCAAGGCAGGCTAGGTTTAAAAAAGGTTTTGAGGAGAGCTTAGTTTATCTCCCTTCCCATCGCACAAGGCAGAAGCACAGACTGAAACGTGGCCTTTGTCTGTAACCTGCTGACATAGACGCCCGGGGTTGCCTGTCCCCTCTGATGTGTGACTTTCTGTGGGGCTAAGGGGGAAGATTTCTGTGCCCTTGTTGAGCAGTGCCCGAGGGTGCGCTCACCAGCACCTGAAGAACCCCTGTTCTGGCTTTTTTATTTGAATTTCCCCCATTACAAACAAAGATGGAATAGCTGAAAGAAGGGTGTGTCAGCCACTCTCTGCACTCTTTAGCAGGTCACAAGGAAGTCACTCTCCCTTGCAGAGGGGGTGGTCTGCCCTGGGGGAAAGGTGTGGAGCAGCACCATTTGGACCTGAGAGGGAGTCATTGGGTCCCAGTCCATTTAAGCTGTGAACACATCCAGCTTCATGAGCATGGACAGCCTCAATGATTTTGTCAACTCCAACCGTGACAGCAGACTTGACTGTAGGTATTTAAGCATCAGGCTGGACTGAGGACCATCTCTTCCCTCAGCTCATGTCCAAAACAGGGAATATTTTCCTCTCCCTCCCCTCCAGCTATTCCCCCAAAGCAAGCCTGCTGCAGGGTAGCATACATACATACATACTGAGGGCAGCTCTGTGCTCTACAGGGGCAAGGGATGCAGCTGGAAGCCTTTAATTAACAAACTGCTCTACAGAGAGCCTCTTGAGGTTTAACTTCATACTTCCTTGAGATGTTTGTTCCATCTTGTTTCAAGGCAATGTTACTCCAGCTCAGAATAATAATCTTCATCCTAGATTCCATGGTAGCAAAGAGAATCACTTAAAGTACATGCCTGGTTTGTAAATCTTTTTATTAAAAGAGTTGTTTTTCTTTTCCACAGTAGTAAAGCTTTGGCACTTACAGTATAAAAATAATCACTGATCATAATTACACCAAATTCCTCTTTGTCAACCGCATACTAAGTGTCTTCAATACATTTTATTCCCATATAAAAACACTTGAAGGTCAGGGGAACAAAACTGATAAATAACAGTATGAGATATAAAGATACAGCTAGAAAAATACTAGGATCATCAAGAAAGAATTAAGACTGTGCATATTTTAAATATCACAGTGATTGGATTTGCTGTTCCTATCTTATTGCTGGCTGCACGCTTATGTGAAAGCAGAAGTGTTTGGTGGACTTTCCTATCACTAAACATCAGTAATATGGTACTCAAATGGTCTTTGCATAGTACAGGAACCTTGAATTTCTACACCCTCCCTCCCCCCCATAATGTTTTGATTCTCCCACCAATTTGTGATTTAGTGTCTCCCCCCACGACCCTTTTTTTTTTTTTCTCCTTTAAATTTGAAAATACTGACTGGTATTCAACACTCTGAACAAAACCAAGACAAATGGCTATCAATCGTGAGAAAAGTCTGAAACACTCCAAGAGTGGCGCTTGGAGAAGCTGTGAGTTGAGCTTAAGCTGGGAGAACGGCTCCCAAGCAGAGGGCCGTTCTCCAAAGCTGCGGTTTGCTAGCATCACTCCAGTTTGGATGGTAACCGTGGCCGATAGGTTAGTTATACTTTGGTTTGTCTGTTGCCATTGCCGCAAGAAGTCTTGCTGGATGTTACTTTCCCCGTGGATGATGTGTGTCTGCCTGTACATCTAGGGGCATGAAACACTCAATGGGGCAGTTGACGTTCTGTCAGGAGGGAAGGAAATCAGTTAACGCTCTGTCCTGTGAGGACAGACACCACGGTGGTGTGGTTTGGGCTGAGAACCACTGCCACTCCGTGCAGCTGTTCAGGATTCTCAGCACAAAGCACACAGCTGAGTTAGAGCAGCAAGTGAAGAGCAGGACATGGCTACATGCACTACTGCCTCAGCCAGAGCATGCTGGGAACCGAGGAGTCCCACTGACATGACTGCAGCACCGAGCACCAGGTGTGGAAGTGTGAGCTTGAGCGTACGTTCTGTGCAGAATGGTGGGGTGCTGGATGAGTGGCTGTCATGCACTTCTGACCAAGCAGGAAGCTACACACTGTTCTTAGCCCTCAAGCCCTGTACAGACCCCATGAATCCACACCATAGCCCAGAGAAGGGAAGAGTACTCACAGTGTTCGTGGCCTGGTGGTATCTCTGTGTGTAGGTATGGCCAGCAGAGCCTTCGGGGGCCACCTCCACGCTGGGTCTGCGGCAGTTGTCACAACGCCAGCCCTGGAGAAACAGAACACACAGGCACCAGTCAGACCATGACTGACATGCATGGCCAAGGAGCTGCCAGTATTGATA
The DNA here is from genome assembly GCA_025345505.1 of Todiramphus chloris collaris. Classification (NCBI taxonomy): domain Eukaryota; kingdom Metazoa; phylum Chordata; class Aves; order Coraciiformes; family Alcedinidae; genus Todiramphus; species Todiramphus chloris. The sequence goes on from JANVCC010000022.1 coordinate 13,832,338, forward strand.
CATGTGGGCACAGCTCCACCACCACCAGCGAGGTTGCCCCCATGTTGTAACACACAGCCCCACGCAAGCACTTAAGCTCTCCTACTGATGATTTTTCTTCTTACGTGGATCAAGTGCTGGGTTCTGCACTTGGGTCACAACAACCCTCTGCAGCACTCCAGGGTGAGGCAAAGCAGCTGGAAAGTGCCTGATGGGAAAGGACCTGCAGGGTCGATTAGCAGCTGGCTGAAGATGAGACAGTGTGAACCCAGGTGGCCAAGAAGGCCACCAGCATCCTGGCTTGTATCACCATTAGTATGGCCAGCTGGACTAGGGCTGGGATCGTCCCCCTGGACTGGGCACTGGAGAGGCTGCACCTTGAATCCTGGGTTGAGTTTTGTGCCCCTCACTCCAAAAAGGATATTGAGGGGCTGCAGTGTATCCAGAGAAGGGCTATGAAGCTGGGGAAGGGTCTAGAGCACAAGTCTGGTGAGGAGTGGCTGAGGGGCCTGGGGTTGTTCAGCCTGGAGAAAAGGCAGTTCAGGGGAGACCTTCTCACTCTCAACAATTTCAGTCTATTCTCCTGAAGAACAAGCAATGGGACAAGAGGAAACAGCCTCAGGTTGCACCAGTAGAGGTTTAGGTTGGACATACAAAAAATTTCTTCCCTGCAAGGGTTGTCAACACCTGGCCCAGGCTGCCCAGGGCAGTGGAGTCCCCATCCTTCAAGAGGTTTCAAAGCCTTGGAGATGTGGTGCTGAGGGAGATGGTTGAGTGGTGACCTGGCAGTGCTGGGTTAACAGTTGGACCTGATGATCTTATAGGTCTCTTCTAGCCAAAACCATTCTGTGATTCTATAATGCTGTTTTGGCCAGGCACTAGATAGCATCTAACCTGAAACCCAGCTGTCTTAAAAATCAAACTGCAGCACAGTTTCCTCTCTTCAATCCTTGCATTCACACACCAAGTCTCTCCTGCTTACCTGCTGTCCTCCATAGCAAGTGCAAGAGCAGATGGCCCCGAAGTACTCTTTCTGCCACTGCTCTCCAACTTGGTACATCTTCCCATCATCATAGCATGTGGTCTCATCTGTGGAAGAACAGGCAGAGCTCAGTTGCATGGCCTGTGCTCAGCTTTAAGCATTCTCAGAGCAGCCAGGTGATCAGAAGAGAAGCTTCTGGCCAGCTTGCTCTCCCTGTTTGACTGGCGGCTCACTGCCTGTCAGGGTCAACATCAGTCATTTTTATAGCTCTCCAGCTTTCACTACAACATGGGGGTATTTGCCTGACAAGAGCAATGCAGTTCAATTCATAGTATGAAGTCTGGAGGATCTTCAGGCAACAGGCCCTACAGAAAAGTCCTGTGTTATTGATTAGGGTGATCTACACCACTTAGTGCAGTGACATGACCCTCTCATGTGGTTCCAGGGCCAAAGGCAGACAGAGTCTGAGTGTGCTGTGACCTTAGCTAAGAAAAGAGGGGGCTTCATCTTTTCATGCTTGGGAATGAGAGTTTTATGCCTTTGGCTCTTGTGAGAACAGATTCAATCTGTCACCAATTCAGCCCCCAAAACGTGAATCAGACATACCAATACTCTGCCTGTCCCCACAGCAAGACCAGAAGTTAATGGGAACAGCCCTGAGATGCTGAAATTTCCTGAATGGGAGCTCCATTAAATTAACATCTGAAGGAGACTTACGAGGTTCACATTTGAATTCTCCTTTTCCATTCCCAAGGCAGGTGCAGCTCATCATCTGGCCATTCTCCCCTTGCCGGTCCCACTTCTCCCCAATCTTGTAGTTTACACCATTATCATGGCACCACTCTGGAGAAGGAAGAGGAACAAAAGAAGCAGGAATTATCCCCCACGCTGCAGTGATACAGAAGGAGAACACCTTAGTGGTGTCTCAGAAACCAACATGGAGTGGGTGGGAGAATCTTTTCAGCTCATTTAAGTCTCAAGGATGAAATAGGTTCAGCTCCTGCAGCTTGTAACTTCTGATGGCTGTTAGAGCTCTGGGACATGGCTAGAGGTTCTTACGGAAACAATAAGTAACAAGTGATAAAACAAGAGGAAACTGGCTCAGGTTGTGCCAGGGGAAGTTTAGGTTGGACATGAGGAACAATTTTTTCCCTCCAAGGGTTTCAACATCTGGCCCAGACTGCCCAGGGCAGTGGTGGAGTCCTCATCCCTGGAGGGGTTTCAAAGCCATGGAGATGTGGTGCTGAGGAACATGGTTTAGTAGTGACCTGGCAGCGCTGGATAAACAACTGGACTTGATAATCTTAAAGGTGTCTTCCAACCAAATTGATTCTATGTGACAAAGAGCGGGGAGGGGGAGAGGAGGGTTGTCTAAGAGAAGAGGAGGAGAAATGAATGAGAATTTAATATCAATGGGGCAGGAAGGCAGTGAAAAATATTTTAAATGCTCTTTTTTTGAGCAAATACTAAGTAAAACTGTGTCACAGACTGCAAAACACACGTGCATCACATGATGAAATACAAATGTTAATCCTGTGAAAGAAGTGCCTGCAGCCACTCCCACTCCTCCAAGTCTGTACAAACTGCAGAAATACCCTCTTTGCTCAGCTTACTCCACACTTTACTATAGTTGAATATATGTTGTGTCAAACCACTCCATCACAGATTTCTGTTCCATTCCCTTCCATGAAGTCTGGTACTCTCTTAGGTAAACCACAGCCCTGCAAAGAATAAAGCTTGATGCCCTGGCAGAGGTGGTATCTGCTTTACAGAGCTCCAAAGGCCAGCTGACAAAAATCAGGAAACTGTTTCTGCTGGATGCTTTGTGCAATGCAAAGCAGACTCAGTACTTGTGCAATACCCGATGAAATCGATGCAAGTTCTGTCTGCCCAGTGCCATGATGTGGATAAGAGATGAAAATTTAACCATAATTATTACTCAAAGCTGTCTTAAAATGGCTACTCAGATATGGCCACTTAAGTGTCTTGCCTGTCTCACTTTGACACCTGGTAAGGGTAGGGAAAATATAACAAACATTTCACTTTAGTGAAAAAATCATTACATATCAACACATATCAATCGCTGCTGATGCAACAATCCCTGGCATGGCAATACTGGATAAGCTGCACAGCTCAGAGGCAACCAAAGTTTTCCATCATTGCTCATGATGGAAAATGCTGCTTTGGTTTAAAAACGTCTCTTAAGAGCCTGCATTCATCTGTGTCATGTTTGGATGAGGCTGGTTCTGTCAAACATGCTGTTAGTGCTCAGGGAGCTTGGGGACAGGGATGGCCAAAAGCAAACTACTCACTAGAGGAATCGCATCGGAAATGACCACTGCCAAAGCCTAAGCACTGGCACCAGAGTTTAAAGCCCGTTTCAGACAGCCGCTCCCATTCCTCGCCAATGGAGTAGAAGGACCCAGTGTAAGTATCAAAGCAGGTGTCGTCAGCTGGCTGGTTTAGTCCTTCAGACACTGGAACAAAAAAGAGAAGAAACAGGGATCACACACAGCAATAGCAACGAGTTAAAAGCAGAATGCTTTTCACTGAACACATGCTTCCCCCCCTCCCTTTACAATATCCTGTCAGTAAGGGAGATACCCCATAGGCATATACTTGATGGTTCTGTCAGCAGTCCAGACTCCCTGTGATGTATTTTCCATTTGCATGTGTCAGAGAAGCTGTACGATGAAAAAAACTGACATGAAGGCTATTTCCATTTTGATTTGCCAAGTTTCAAGCAAGTGTGAGTTTTTGCATTTGCTGCTGGAGAGCAACAACCTGACTTAGCCTGTTTTTAAAAGAAACATGCTGTGAGATGCTGGGGAACAGCAGGAGGTTGGTAACTGCATGTACACTTTTTTGGGGCACTTCAGACCCTAGCTCATGGCAGGGGGCTGGGAGAAGGAGACCAGACCACATGTTGGACAGATTCATTTCCCACCTTAGGTGTGTGCCTTGACAGGAAAGCAGGTGTTTTACAACCACCAGTGTAATGTGTGATGATCAGGGTCAAGAGTTAATGCTCTTGGTTCAGTTTGTAGCAGAAATAAAGCAATTGGGGTGCTGGAAGGGGAGCAACGACCTTATTGCCCAGGGAGGCCAGGGCAAGTAGGAGGCTACATGGACAGGCAGACAAAATAAATCCTTAACTCTTCATTTCCTCTTCTTTTTGATCTCAACACACACACAGAAGACAGGGAGAGAGAGAGTTGTTGACCCCCCAAGCTGATAAAAGCAAAGCTCAGGTCCCACAGGCTGTGTGTGGGCTCTGGGCTTTCCAGAGGTGGCAAGTGTCATCCTGGCCCACAAATACTTGTAGATGGTCATGTGGCTTCTAAATGCTGCCTATTTGTGCTTAATTGTCATCTCTGCAGGCAGCCTGTCCTGCTGCCAGACCTTCAGGATGGTCCAGTGGTGCTGCTGGATAACCAGCACAGCAGTGGCAAATCACTGACAGAGTTAAGCTGGCCACCAGCACCTTCCCATAAACACAGTGTGATATTTGTGACAGCAGATCTTTGCTGCTGGGCAGGAATCTGAGACACCAGCATGATCACCAACTTCCTTTGAGAGCAGCTAATACTAGATCTCTTGCTCTCTCAAGCAGCTAATACCAAATCTGTTGGGCAATGACCCTAGACAAGGGTATGTAGCTTCAAAGCACATTCTTCACGATTAGACAATAGATCAGAACAACTCCAGTCACAGAGCCAGAACGTCAGTAATGCCAAACCAGTGGACTTTCACAAATCACTTGTCCCAGTGCCGTGGTATCTCCTTGTCAGAAGTTTCCCCTCTGAACTATTCTCAAGCCTGGGCACCAGGTACATTGCCTTGAGTAAGGAACATGAAGCAAGGACAGCACAGGTTCACCTACTAAAGCTTTTACTTACCAGTATTGCCAACAGTGACCACCTCCTCCAGCACCTTTTGTCTTCGGTGATCTTTCAGAGCTTCCACTATAATGTTGTAGGTGGCCCCTCTTGTAAGACCAGTGAGTGTAGCACTGGAGGAACTTCCAGGAACCCTGAACTGCAACAAGAAGGCCATGCCAAGTCACTGGAAAGGGAACAGTGAGTACTCCTGAGGTGTCACCCCACTCATAGAAGAGACATTTCGAATGTCTCCTAAGCTCTACACCATGATAGAGCCAGACTATTCCCCTGAGATAATCTGAGAACTTCAAACAATACCAAGTTAAACTTGACAACTCTGGACTGTGGTTCATGAGGGATGTGTTATTGCTGCCATTCAGGGAAACAGAAACCAAGGGAGACAAAGGACTAAGGGAGTCTGTGACCTGGAGAAGCAGCATCTGTCTTTGAAACTCCCAACTGCTTCCCTGACTGCCCCCTTCCCTGATAACATGTTGCTGCTGACAGCATTTCAAGGGTTGTTTTAGCAGTTTTATCCGGTAGCCTTCTCCATGAAGGGGAGAGGAAGCCATTTACTCTGCTCTCCACTACATGTTAAGATGACTCTTAAAGCCAACTCCAACTGTATCTCCGTTAACACAGCAAAGGGACTGGACTCCCAGGAGACCTCTGCTGTCACATGTGAGGCTACCGCTGTTCCTGTTCTGGGACACTTCAGTTACCTGCAGAGTATCTTCATCCTGACTGACTGGCTGACATGAGATGATGTATTCAGAACTCTCCAGCAATGGTCTCCAAGAGATGGTTGTCTGAGAAAGAGCTTCTTGACCTGTGGTGTCGTTGCGCCTGGGCACGCGGGAGTGTGGGTATGAAGGTTCAACGATGATAGGCACCTGGTACCCAGGGATTTCTATCGCTTCATCTACATTTGGTGGTTGCCGTCTTGACCCCGGGCGAAGGGGAGTTGCTGTAGTGGGTACAGGCCGTCTGTAGCCATGCTCCTCTAAGACAACTTGTTGACCCTGGTGTCCTATTGTCTGCGGGTGCCCAGAGGTGCCTGGAAGTTGGATACCGTTTCCATTGTCATACCTATTGTTTGTGAGGTAATGGGTCCCGTCGTCAATGGAAGGTACATCAAGAATGTCAGGTTGATTGGGGTGCGGTCTGGTAATCAACGTGGGAAGGTCATCTAGCCAAAGAAAGGTTAAAAGCCGTAAAGCAAAGCAAGGCAAATTAACAATGGTATATTAAACAGGAGTGAGGCTGCACACCATCCCAAGCATCAAAGATTAGCCTTCATCCCAGGATGCAACACACTTTTTATGACCTCATTGTGATTGTGAAAGTAATTTACATGTCTGTATATTTATATGATATAAATATACATATATCTTTAACAAATGGGTGTAAGAAGTGTGTTGGTATGAAAAAATTTTCATACAGCTGAAGAAGTTTTGAACACCGCAACCCAAAGCAGCTACCACTGCTCAAATTGAGAAGAAATGATTACAGGAGATATTCATAGGTTATCAGTTTAAGAAAAAAAAATCACTGGAGTGCAGTAAGAAACTGGGTCCTTGATGCCATTTGGATTTACAGCTGATAATTTGCTTACTACAGGTATCTCAGTCTCACACTGTGGAGGGTGTAAAATAAGAGAAATGCAACAAGCAACATATGAATCGATTCTGCAATTGATGTCATCATGTGCTCGACAGAAAAGTGAGGGGTAACCCTAATTTACTTATCAGTTAGGTACCCAGACAAGAATCAAGCATCAAGCATGTTGTTCTGTTCTTAGTGCCCAAACACAGCTAAATAGGTTTAATATAACTTCAGAATCTTACCTTCTGCATCCTAGAAAGAAAAACCTCCTTACAAAGCCTATTTGACTCAGGGTATTTTAAATAACATTATTATTATTTCAGTCGAGATTGTATTCCCCAAGTGGAAGAAGTCATCTCCTGTTGGCACACAACAATCCCAAGCTTTATTTTACCTGTCCTTTTTCTGCCAACTAATGGTTCACTCTTCTGATTGTTCTTCACAGCAATGATGTAGATGATGTATTCAGTTCCTGGTTCCAAACCTAGGAAGGGAAGAAGGACACAAAGCAATCAAACTTAAGGGTTGCTTTTCTGTTATGATTCCATGTGGCATCTAAGGCAGAGTGAGAAGTAGGTATGGCTATAGTACTGTTATGTGCCTTTTGGATCTGAGATTTTCAGGACAGTACAAAGAGGCCAACATCCTGCTCCTTAGAGCAAGCTGGAAATCTGAACGCATCACCTTGTCTCACGGGCACCACAGACACAAAACGTAATGAATCTTCAGAATGTGACTGATGAGGTGCCAGAGCCACAGGCTTTTTTTCCTGAATGGGTAACAGTTGTAGGAGCCATGGAAATAAACAGTTATGGACTGTTCAGATCTGATGGTTGATCTGCTCTGAGAAGTGTATTGTGTTTGTAGGACAGGTATGCTTATAGAACCACTCTGTCATCAAAGGAACAAAACTCTGCCTTTCTCTTAGCAGTTCATCAACATGTTTTATAATAAGGCTTTCCCCTTCTCTCTTTAAGCATTTCAGGTGAAGGACTCCCAGACAAAACAGAGACAGGTACCAGTAATAGTAGCCTCAGTGGTGCCAGGCCGAGGGCGAGGCAGAACCTCCTTGGCTGGCGAGCCAGGTTTCTCATATCTGATGATGTAGCCTGTGATCTTGGCTCGTGGAGGCTGCCAGGTAGCCAGGAGTGAGTTGCTTGTGGTTGTAAGGAAGCGCAGGTTAGAAGGAGCATCGATGGCTAGGTGAAAATAAAAGGAAACAAGTCAAATGCAGTACAGGAAAGTATATTCTTTACCTGACCTGCACCTTCTGACACCCTTCTCAAACTCAGCGTTACAACCCACTGCTGTATGTCATGATAAGCATTATATGTCATCAGATATAGACAACTTCTGCCTGCCCATATGTAATTACTATGCATTAGCATCAGTAGTAAAGTCAGACAAGACCATTACCAGTGGAGGCATCAATCACTACTGGGGAGCTGCGTGCATTCTCGTTCAGAGTATAAAGGTAGATCTTGTAGTCATTGCCAGGTTGCAAGCCTAAAACGAAGTTGAAACATTAATGTTAGGTAATCAAGAAAGCCATCTAAATGAGGCATCAGAATGTCTTTCAACAACTTCTTGGAGACTAGTCTTTGACTCAGGTATTTTTCACCACCTTTTGTTAAAATCGTAGAACGGTTTGGGTTGGAAGGGACCTTTGGAAGGACATCTGCAACTAGAGCAGGTTGCTCAGAGACCCATCCAGCCTCACTTGGAATGTTTCCAGGGATGGGGCATCAATCACCTCTCTGAGCAACCTGGATGAAGGGTCTCACCACACTCTGTAAAGAATTTCATCCTTCTCTCTAGTCTCTCTCCCTCTTTCAGTTTAAAACCATCACCCCTTGTCCTCTTGCATCAGGCCCACTAAAAAGTCTATCCCCATCTTTCATATAGGCCCCTTTTAAGTACTGAAAGGCCAGAAGGTGGTCTCCCGGGAGCCTTCTCTTCTCCAGGCTGAACAACCTCAAGTCTCTCAGCCTGTCCTCACAGCAGAGGGGTTCCAGCCCTCCATTTTAGGGGCCCCCTCTGGCCCTGTTCCAACAGGTACATGTCTCCTTGCCGAGGATGTTTCTCATCACGGAAATTGCACTACAGAACAAGAACTCAGTGATCTTTCTGATCCTGGAAGCTCCTGAACTTGCAGAAGCACCTCACTTACCAGTGATAGTGTAAGTCCTAACATCAGGGCTGATGGTCCTTTGAATGGGGTTCTGGCCACTTGCTGGGACGGCATCGACTTGGAAGCCAGTAATGGTCTCAGTCTTGGTTCTCCAGGTAATGGTGATGGTTGTCTCAGTGGCATCTGTCACACGGGCCCTGCGAGGGGGACTAACATCTGCAGCAAAAGGGAAAGGTCTCCTGTCAGTACAGCAGGGGCTGTGAATCTTACCAGCTGACTAGGATCTCAGTTTCTGCATCCAGCACAGTACCAATTGGTTGGTTGTGGAGGAGCACTACTTACTTTCAAGAGTGGTGACCACCCCCTGGGCTGGTCGGCTGGTCAGAGAGTCCTTCAGGGCATAGACACTCACTTCATACTTGGTTGCTACCTAGAAGGGACAAAGTTATTCCATGTTATGAGAAAGACCTGGCACAGTGGAATATACACCATTCAGTGTTTGATGGAGCCATGTTTCTCGGTCACCAGTTACTGAAGTATGAAACCTTAAAATTACTCAAATCAGTGAAAGACTGATGGGATAATTCAAGTTATTTCCATCTGTAATAAAAGAGGAGACATGGACCCTGATAAACAGTGCTGTTGATAATACTAGTAGCACGCCTGTGCACACCCAGGAGCAGAGGAAATCCTGGAAGAAGCTTATTTGTCATCCCTCATTTTAGAATCTGTCCTTCAAAGCTGATTCTTGAAGAACATCCTAATTTACATCCTGTTTTTCCTGCAGTTAATGGATGCCATTTGCTAGAAGGTGCTCTGGCTGGGAAGAAAAGAGAATGGTGGAAGTTACAGCGTGGTCTTTCATCCTTGACTGCATCAGATCAGGAGTCCACTTAGATTAGAATGTTTTTTAAGGCTCCTTTCTGAAAATGATTCATAAAACTCCTTAAAAACAGATCAGTAGCTTTTTAAGATAGCAGGAACCATAAAAGCAGTGATTTTCAGCCTTTTCAGTTCAGGAACTCCGGAAATGTTTCCTGTGGAGAAGATGGCTATATAGCACATTTAAGTCTACTCACTAGAGACTTGCATTTTTTACTTACATTTTGCAGATATCTTAAAAATAGGCGAAAGACTGACAGAGCTCTATATCACAGCTTGAAAACCCCAGCATTAGGTCACTTTGACCTCTTTTGTAAAAGATGAGTGAAAGCATTTTACTGGGTTACTGCTGATTGGGAACCTGATCATTTGCATTTGATTAAGGCACCCAGTCTCTCTGTGCTGAATGAGGCAGGGAAAAGAATGCAGATTCAGCAGGGCCATGCCTTGCCTTTTAAAAGCTCTGATAAGGAGCAGTTACAGCTGATGGCTAATCAGACTTCAAACAGACACAGTCCCTCAGGAGCTGCAATGATCTACTCCAACTGAGGTTCCTGACCCTGGAATTTGAAATTGCTCTAAGTTCTCCTAACATCTCTCTCCCACAACACAAAGAAAAGAGTTACCATTAATCCAGACACGACAGCAGATGTACTGTCCGGAGAAAGGTTGATTTCTTTCATAGGACCCGTCTTTTCTTTGGGATTCACTCTGACTCTGTAGCCAGTAAGGCGAACATTTGGCGCGTTCCAGTTGATGGTAAGACTGGTGGGAGTTACCTGAGTGAACTTCAGGTTTGTAGGGGGTGGAATTGCTGCAAAAATCCGGATTGGCACACGGTTAGTTTAAAGACGACAATCTTTGCTAAAACTATATCCTCTCCTGAACACGAGATGGGTTTAGGCCTGAAGTACATGGGAAGGAAAGTGGCGAGCCTTCTGCAAACACAGGCATAAAGCACCGTGGAAGGGGATGGGGTGTTCAGGAGGAGATTCTCACGTTTACAGTAACACTTGTCAGCAGAAATAAGGAGAGCTCAATGTTTCCAATCTGAAATTAGATGAGTAACACTATCTGGATATAAGGTGAAGGCTCTGGGAGGTGCTTACATCTGTAATAGGCCAGTCTAATTCTTCTGCCTGTCTCTGCTTGTCATCACAGGGCTGATAGTTTAGTCCTGCTTCCCTTGCCCATCTCTATTCCTTTCTAAAATACAACGGATGATTTACAAAAGTAAGTAGGAGGCAGGCTCAGGAATTGCAAAGAGCATATAAAAATACTGCAAATGCAGAGGGGAAGCATTTTACAGCCACTTACACAAGTGTAAATTACTACACAGAGCAAGGTGATAGAAAAGCAGAGCCGTGGTGGCCATAAGGCTCATCACGCAAGAGTCTGTTCATGAATTAACACATCTGACCTTTTTAAAAATAAGCGTTTGCCTAAACAAAGGAAGCATCCATTGAAACATTTTCTGGCCTTACTGTCGGTAATCCTTGAGCTGTAAACATGGGGAAAATATACCTTACTATAATGCCCACTATTAGCATGTTGCTGTGAAGTTTTCTAATTTTATAGGGTGAAAACACAAGATAATTCTCCCCTGTTGCTTTGCTTGGAGTTCAGTCCAAAGCCCATGAGAGTCAATGGGAAGTCTTGAATGACTTCAAATATGCTCTTGAACAGCCCACAAAGGGTAAACCACAGAGAGTGGGTTTTAAAAATGACTCTATTTGCATTTCTGGCAGGTAGTCAGACAGACATTTCCATCATTACGGCACTTCAGTTTAGCATAGCAACCTGTACACTGGGAACCACCATCTTCATTATAGCTCTGGAATTATAGTATCAACTTGTAATCCACAAATGAACATGAGACCTTTATTACAAAGCTGCTACCTTTGTAATGGAGACCCAGCTGGTAATGCTGGAAGCTTTGCAATGGATTCCATGTTGCTGGAAGTAATTCTACCTCAAGCAATTAGCTTCCTTTTTCACAAAGGTATTTTTAAAAGTATTCTACATGGAGCTGGATCATACTGGCATATAAGGGACTCTCCTGAATGGAGCATGTCCTCTTCTTGTGGCAGTGATGCAAGTGCAGAGCGCAGGCATGCACACGAGCTGTAGTCCTTAGGGCAGTGCTAGCTAAGGATCTAGAGGCTCTGAGACCTGAGGGTTAAGCAATCTCCCAGCCCCTCACGCTGATCTTTTGCCCCATCCAACAGCAAGGACCCTGAAGGACGAAAGCTGCCCTAATCTCTCTGTTGTTGATAACTGCCTCTGCTTGCAGGTGCCCCACATCTCAAAGACAAGACAAGAGTGTTGTGAGAGGGTGGTTCACCATGAATTAGGCTCCACAATTAAGAGACTGGACAGTACTGATCCACTTGAGGACAGAGAGAAGACTATAAGCTAATATCCCTGCTTTCACTAGAATCCACTCCTTCAATCCTGGTGATTCCTTGTCTTCCCTAATGTGTGCAGGCTGACTATTGGCAGACAGCTCTCCAGCGCCAACAGAGCCATCTCTTAAGAGCAATCACATCCCCCTGGCTGCCCCTGGGGCTTCCCCGGCACAGAGAAGCAGTGCATAGAAGCACTCTTTACCCAACAGGGCAGGAGCCACTGCTGCCATGGCCTGCTGGGTGGTGTAGTTAAATGTGTACCTGTGGACTGGGTCCCAGTGAGGGGCAGGCTCTCCATGTCATCGTATATGGCAACGATATTGATAGTGTACTCAGAACCTGGCCTGAGGTCATGCAGCTCAGCAGTGTCTTCTTCGCCACCTGGGGCCGGCAATAGCTCATGGATTCCATCCTCAGGGCTTGAGTAGGTCACCCTGTACCTGGTGACTTGCCCCTGAGGGCTTTCCCAAGCAATTTTGATGGAATCAACATCCACCTCAGTGAATGTTAGTCCTTTAGGGCGGTCAATGTCTGTTAGGCAAATTAACGGTAAGAGGTTATGTGATAAAAAGCAGGTTGTGGGTGAGGAAAATAAAAAGCATTTCTATTACATGCAAAGCAGTTTTCGGTTTTGCGTGGGAAAAGGGGTACTTGATTCTCCTCTGTGCTGCACCTTGCACACAAGCTTACACCCAGGCAGAGTAAGGCTGGGAGCTGTCAGGTACTAGACAGCAGGAAGGCAATAGTGGCCTTCTTGAGACCAACAGGACTTGCATTACCACCTTCAAGGCAGCCAGGACATGAATCCTTACCTATACTGGAGCCCCCTTGACACTGAAACCTCCTTTACACAACTCCAGTAGCATTAAGGTACTTTTAAGTGGTCAACAGAAAAAAAAAAAAGAAATGGGAATTTTAAGACACAATTCTACAATCAGAGCCAGTAACTGGTTCCTAGGGCTAAAGGCAGCCAGACAACCCAACTCACGGTGTTCAGGTACATGCTGCATTTACTTTTCACTTTTGTAAGCTGCTGCACAAAGTGCCAGTCCAAGGAGAATCAGTCCCGCTATTTTCTTTCATAAATTAATATCCAATTAACACACTTACCAAGAAAGCAAATTCTCAGTATATTATATTTTAAAATCAGTTAGAAACAAACTTTCCAGCTTTGTATTGAGTGTGCAGGGAATGACTACAGGTGCAACTGGGTGACAGTGCAACTGGGTGACAGGCACACTTCCCAGTTTGACCAATTCACCAGATTTCCCTAGCGAGGTGGGAGCTCAGTGCTAGAAAACAAGGTGAGTATTGCTCCACAGAAGTCTAGTGTGGCTACCACAGAGCTATACCCACTTGTTACACAAAATGGGACAATCTGGCCCATCTTTTTTATATTGCATCCCAATTATACTTTTCTATAAGATTTCAAGGTTGGGATTTTTTATTTGCAAGGTTATATTAGTCCTTGATTTTCTACATTTTCTAGTTGGCAAAGGTGATTTTTTGGGGGGGTCCAGAAATTTGTTGGCTTTAAATTTGATGTGGACTCTTTTCCCATATCTGCAAAGCTTCAGAGAAGCTCCTGTTGCCTTTAGGAAAATTCTGTTTGTGGGGCTGAGCTGTGGTTTGGAATACAAGCCTGAGCAACAGAATAACGTGTGTGCAAATCCAAATCCCTACCCCAGAGGTGTCGCTGAAAAGGGGGATCAGAGATACCCCTCTGAGATACATCCCTCCTGCCACCTGTCTGTCCAGAGCAGTACTGGTGGTTTGTTCAGGCAGACATCTGAGTGCTGAGCTGTCCTTCCTTTTGCAGTGCTTCATCACAAACTACTTCTTGATAGAACTCATGTTGTTCCCTTTACTCCCCTGCACTGGGCAAGTGCTCCCAAGGCCAGTCCAGTCACTTCACAGTAATCACCTTTGCCACCTAGCTCCAGAAAGGAGATCTTTGCACATTTTTTCCACTGATTGGCTAAAGGCAAACAAAACCCCAGATTTTTTTTGCGGCTTTAGTGAAAGAAAATGAGAAGCGCAGCATTTGGAGGAGCTGGGGAATTGCATCTTGCCAGTGTTTGAGGGAGAGGGCCTGCATTTTCTGGCAGAATCTGCAATTTAGGTGCACGGTATGTATCACAGGGCAGACCAACTTGCTTTCTCCTGGAGACAAGACACCTGCCGCTTGCTTTCACTGGGGCCATGGCGCTGTATGGTAGATTCAGACATTCAGTAGAGAACATTTGTTTTGTTACCGCGTGGTGAAATACGTACTGGTGACGGCTGTCTCAACCAAGGGGAGGCTCTCTCCATTCTGATTCTGAGCGTAGACACTGACCATATACTCAACTGTGGGCTGCAGACCTTCAATAGTGACTTGCGTTTGATCTGGCAGGAAAGAACAACATTAGCCCACCTGCAGCTGCACAAAACTGCAGAGAACTGGCCTCTAAGTAGCCTTGAATGAAGGGCCTATGTGAGCCATACCATGAATAAACATCATTAAAACGAGACAGGTTTGACATACCAAGTTTCCCTTTTGCTTGCACTATGCTTCTCTGGCAGTGCACAAGACCCCTGTCATTCATACCTACCCAAAGGTCTCACAGCTAAAAGGGCAAGTTAGCATAATGGAAAAAAGTAAAGCTAGAGGAGACCAACACTCACCGGTTTCTGGGATAAGACTGACCATTACCTGCTTCACAAGCATCCTTGAGTGCTAACCTCTGAAGATCCCACAAAACAGTGTTCCTGAAGACAACCTGAGAGTGGACTGGGCACGCTCTACAGTAACAAGGTCAAGCCTGTAGCGTATGTGACTGAGGCCATGCTATGACCAAGGGTCACCTTATGCAGCCTTCATAAGGATTTCAGAGGAAGCTTTGCTGGATGCTAGAAAAATCCAATGGCATGTCTTTGAAACCTAGGTGCCTTTCAGAGGAACTGAGGTTGCCAAAACCAAACCTTTGCAACACAGTGGCATCAAAGAAATCTGAGTCTTTCAGGGCAAAAATTTGCCCTAGCTTCTCCTGAGATGAAACCCAACTCAGGTCAGCAAGATAGAGAGCGGGTTGAAAAAAAAAAAGTACAAGCAGCAGAAAATTTGCCTTCAAGCATATGCCTAGTACGTGGCAGAGTTGATTCTAGTGGTCACGTCTTGCATTCTTTACAGGTCTGGTGAAGGATGTCATGCACTCTTACCTGCAGGGACGTTTTTAGTCTTTGTGGGCCCATGTCCTTTCTTGGGGACAGCTGTCACCCGATACCCTGTGACTGGGGATGTTGAAGGAAGCCATCTGATGCTGATACTGTTGTCCTGGACGTCAGTAACTTGCATCTGGGACGGTGTGTCTATTTCTAAGCAAGAAAAAGTTTTCTCTTGAGTATGCTGGCACAGAAAACCCTCCTTCCACCACTGCCTCCTATAAGAATTTAATTTTGTTCTTCCTTTTCTAGGCTGTGCCTCTTAGCACAGAAAAAAACGTGTTGCTATTTACTTGTCCCTCATGCTAGGCCAGAACAAAATAGACTTAACAGTGATGTGTGGGTGACTGACCTTGTATCCATGTTAGTTGAGGACTTTTATTGTTCTAAAGGCTACTAAATGCCTTTATCAACAGCTATAGTAGGGGCAGGATTAGGCTATATCCAGATCAGGAGTGAGATGACAGTCTGGAGTTAGAAGGTCAGGTCTCATCAGGATCACATAATATGACCACGCACCAGAAGCACTAGAGTTAAGCTGACAGTGCTCCCATGATATGAGAGCCCAGCAGAGGGTTTCCACTCTAGTCAAATATTGCTTGTATCCCCATCTGGGCCTTCCCTTCTCCAGAAGTCCAAGTCCACGATCCTCTTGTGTGTCATGTCATTATCATATACACAGCTCAATTGAAAATTATGGACTTACAACATAGGACATGTCTTATAAAAGAAACCAGGGAGATAAGCCACCACAAAGATAGAGGGGTTTTTTTGTACATTTCTTTGTTTTGTTTAAGCAGGTCTCACCTGTTTTGTAGGTGACAGTGACTGGCTTGCTACTGGCAGGGCTGTCTCCACGACCAGTTACAGCATACACGGTGATGGTGTAGTCTACTCCAGGTTTGAGGCCAGTGATGGTAGCAGTGGACATGGTGCCAGGCACTGTAAACTCCTGCACAGGGCTGCTTCCACCTAAGGACAGTAGGGTGGAAAAAGAAACAATGGATCTCTGAAGTATACATTTTAAATCATTACAAAACCCAGAACAATCCTATATTCATCAAGCTGAAGAGAGGACCCTGTTGATTTCAGTGGATCTTGAGTGAAACTTTTTCAGATGAGTTCAAGGGAAAAAATGAAGTATTTTCACAGAACCACTTCTAAAATGACTGGAGTGCTCTAGATGCTCCTTCTTTTTGGTAGCTAAAACATTATTTACTCTCCTTGATGGGGAAGGAGGGAAAAAACCAAACCAAAACATCTATATTTGACAATCTTCTCCAAATACGCTGCAAGAATCTTAGAGATACGTTTGCTGCAGTCAAACATTCCTTTCCTATTTTCTGTAGCTTTCTAATGGCATCAGAGTAGAGCTTCTAGGTTGTGACTAGCCACAGCAGCCTGCCCTCACCTGTTTCACCATATGTGATCCGGTAGTATCTGACTGTCACTGCAGGAGCATCCCAGGAAATCACAAGGCTGGTTGGGCTGGTGGGGGTGACTTCCAGGTCCCTCGGAACATCAGACACTAGAAAAATAGAGAACTGATGTAACACAGGTAACCTACATAAACCACTCATCATACCCTGTTCTGCTACTCTTCCGTCTTAGTTCTAGCCCAGTGCACATAGAATCCCAGCAAGGTGGGGGTTGAAAGGGACCTCTAGAGACCATCTTGTCCAACCCCCCTGTTCCAGCAGGGTCACCCAGAGCAGGCTGCCCAGGATTACGTTGTCCAGGCAGGTTTGGAACCTCTCCAGAGAAGGAGACTCCACAGGCTCTCTGGGCAGCCTGGGCCACACTCTGGCACCTTCACACAGCAAAGGATTTTCCTTACGTTTTTCCATTCCAGTACAATTGATGTATCTAGTTAAAAAACATCTGGTATTGAACTAGATTTAACTAAAAAGTTCTGCTGGCCCTAGAGATGTCCAACTTCATCTGAAAATAGCATGGGTCCTCCAGCCTTTTTCTAAATCAAGCCCTACCTCAGCATCACAGGTGCTTCCTCATGAGCAGTTTCACCAGCTAGTACAGAAGAGCTGGTTTAACAGTAACCACTTTGCTAGAGGACACCCACAATCCTCATGGCAACTTTTAGCCAACATCCTCTCAAGGCTTACCTGTTGTCTGTTGGCCAACTAAGGGTACGCTCTCCTCTCTGCCATTGATGGCGATGACACTGACCACGTACTCTGTTCCTGGAAGCAGGTTGGTAAGGGTGATGGAGTTCCGGGACGGGGGCACGCGATCCTCCTTGGGCCTGCCACCACCTTGCTCTGGGTAGTGCCGGATTTTGTATCCTGTAATGGTGGCACGAGGAGCAATCCAGTGGACAGTGAAAGAGTTAGCAGTTATATCCGAGAAGTCAAGGCCAGTAGGGGAATCAAGACCTGGGTATTTCAAAAAGACAAGAGACTGAGCTCAAACTACTGGTCATCATCACCATGGCTATGTTTCATTAAGCTCAGTACCATAACACTGCCAGATCCCAAGCCAAATGCTATTCAGCAATGGAACTAAACAAATACATGTTCTGGATCAGAGCGAGATAAAAAAGCACTGGAGCACAACTGCAGTAAAAGAATGTAGGGCGCACACAAGGCAACACAGCATAAAACAACACATGTGGCCAGCAAACTCCATTACACCATTATGAAACAAGAAAGACTCTGGTAGATAGGACAGGTTCTGCGTAGGCTCGTTCTCAGGCAGATGCTGTAGGTACATTCACACCAGGGTCTACACAGCTCTACTTAAAACCAATGGAAGTTCCAGCTCTAAGATATACTGAAACACAGCAGTTCCTAGCGTCTAGGAAGTGCCTAGATGATGACCCATCAACGAGGTGGAAACACACAAGAAAGAGCAACAAAGTCCTGTTAATGAATGGCGTTAATCACGTGTGTGCGTCTCTGTGCATTTAAGTACCTGTTTTCTGGATTCCATACAAAGGCATACTCTCATGTTGGTCAGAAACACTGTGGACTCTCACCAGATATTCAGTACCAGGGAGCAGATCTGTGGAGATTAAGTACAGGAATTTAGACCTAGTAGAAGTCACTCAACCTACACAATTTTAACTGTGTTTCTTAAGGGAAGTAATCAGGTTTTGCTGGATGGAAGATCTGAGCCTCCAGGACAGTCAAAAATTTAACTCAGTTCTTTCTGTAGCATTATGGTTGCTTGCAGTGTTTTAGCCTGAAGGACCACAATATCCTGCATCACTGCTTTATTAGTCTGTGGAGAGGGCCTAGCAGCAATTAGTTTTCTACAAGGTCCCTTCTAGTAATCTAGTACTTGAGTTATGCATCAGGCCAAAGCTCTAGCTGATATAAACTGGAACAGGGCCAAGGATTTCTGACACAGCTATTCTAACTCAGATGAGCTCCAGCTCTGGGCTCTTACTCTGAATGTGCCTATTGTTTCTCACTCAACCAATCTGATTCTAGGACAAAAAGAAAATCACTTCAAATATAACACAGCTTTTAACCAGCAAAAATTAATGTCAGCTTTTTGAAATTGTCCGTGTTTTGTTGCCGTGTGCTCTGAAGATTCCAAATGGTATTTATTTTCTGGTGCCAAGCATACGAAGCCAAACGACCAATGACCTCCACATTTTAATCCTCTCCCTGAACTTCTGCTCTGCAAGTCCTTGATGGTTTTGGCTAACCAGGTGAGTAATATGTATTTAGTCTCAATACCTAACTAGGTTGTAAACTGACGCAATTGCCCCATAGTCTGAATCATCACTGTCCTTGAATTGATGGGATAAACTGTCCTGTGGTTTGGCTTTAACTTGGGTAAAGCAAGTGGCCATTTATCATGAGTTTTTATTGAGGATACTTTGACAACAGCTTAGATCAGCTAAGGATTTGGCCAGTTAGAGGAAGCTATTTTCCTTTTTCCTTATGTAGGTAACCCACTTACTTGTCAATACCACCATGTTGTCTGAGGGTGAGATTGTCAGCTCTGCAATATCTTCCTCCTTCTTCACTGGTGAGTAGCGCACCAAGAAACTGCTCAGCACGATGGAAGTTGGTGGGGTCCAAGTCACTCTCATAGTATCAGGCCCCACGTTAGTGAAGCGGAGATCAGTGGGAGGAGGCACAGCTACAGTAAAGAACAAATACATCTTAGTTATCCAACTGATCACAGCTGATCAGGATGTGTGTTCAGGGAATCACTGGATAAAGTTTCTCATGCATAACAGACTACTGTGTCAGATCCATGCAAACAGACTTCTAAACTACAGTCGGTTCTACTATAGTTAAAAGAAAATTATGTCTGTACTACTGTCAGGCTCCTTTAACCTCCTGGCAATTCCTGATACTTTAAATATGCCTTGTGGGCTAATTTGAAAACAAGGTAGCAGTTTCAGTAATGGGCTTCTAGCAGCTGGATTTCATATTGCAGATGTGGAGCCAAGAGAGGTTTAAAGTTGCCATACAGCAGCCTACAGATGGAAAAGTCATCTCATCTAGAATTCATACATGCACACACAGGAGAGGAGAGGGTATATCACTAATTTCCTAGGACTCTACTTCTACTTGTGTCAAAGGATTTACAGCCTCAAGATTTTCAAACAGCAGGATTTCATGCAAGACCCAGTTTCCAGCTCGCCTCCTGCTCATGCACTACAGAGACCCCTGACGGTGTGGCATGGCTGTCAGCGGCATGTACTCAGGGAGCACTCTTTCGTCTGCATCCTTTGGGGCACTGTGGAAAGAGTGGGGCTGCCACGGAAACAGACTGCTGGAAGCTCCAAGAGCTATCAGAGCTGGAGGCCATCTACCGAGCTGCTCTGCCCTTTGGCACTCTTTATTTTGGGACGTCACAGTTTAAAAGTCTAGTGAATATACAGCTTGTGTTTCAGGCTCTCGATTCCAACTGGATTCCATAAATCTTGACTAGCAGAAGGTGAATGAGCCTGGCAAGTCTGCAGCCATTCACAGTATTAAAATGCCTCCAATTAGAAAACTGAGCAGCACGTATCCATTCCCAGCTACCATTTAGAAAAAAGGAGTCAGCTGAGTCTGTCTGGCTTCCCCTCAGCAAGAAACTCCATTCCTCCTGGGACAAAGCCCCGGCATCCCAACAGCCAGTGACAGCATGAAACACCGCCCATGTCACAAAACACAGAAGTTGTCAAAATTCACCCGTTTGCTGTGTCAGAGTGGTAGGGGCGCTCTCTCCACCATTAATGAGCGTGATTACACTGATGTCGTAATCAATGCCTGGCTCCAAGCCTGTGACTGTGTAGTATCCTACTGAGGAGTCCACAAAATCTTCAAAAATAGGGACACTTTCTCCTGCCGCCACTACTGTGATGCGGTAACCAATAATAGTGGAGGCATTTAACGGGGTCCACCTCAGGCCGATGCTTGAGTCAGTTATGTCAACAAAGCTTAGGTCAGTGAGTTGGGGCACCTCTAATGAGTTAAAGAGCAAACAGGAAAGGCAAAGACACATGGAGGCAAAAGAAAGACACGGGAGAAAAAAGCAGTGTTCATCACTATTAACATCGACAGAACTTTAGAAGCAATTGCGGTGATATGCAGAATTTCTCTTGGGGTTTGGGGGAAAAGGAGGGTTTTTGGTGGTTTGGGGTTCTTTTGTTGCTTGTTCTGTTGGTTTGGGGTTTTTTTCCTTTGTACCCTTCAATGCAGTCTCCAGCTGCCTCCCTAGGCAGACAGAAGCTGAAACCCCAGTCCTGTGAGACAAAGCACTTCTACCTTAGACATACTATTTTCAAAAAGGCACCTTTTACAAGACGTACTTAACTTGCAACAAATTTACTTTGAGCAATGATGAGCCATAAAGACTGATCATTTTTTTTGTTGAAATTAGAAACAGAAGAAAAACATATTCAATGGTCTGGGTTTTTTTTTTTTAAACAGAAAACAACAGTCTAAAGTCTATAAATGTACAAATGAAACAAATCCTCTGAAACAATAGTTGATTGAGGCACTAGAATTTTTGTCTTGTTAACAGTAAGTCTAACTTTTATCACTGGGATCATAAAAACGCCAACCCTTTTGAAGGGGCTAAATCAAACCACGCTCTCAGAGCTGGTGAGAGAAAGCTTCAGGGTAGATCATCCACTATATGAACTATTCACGCTGGACTTGGAAAAAAGTCTCAAATCCCTGTAATGGCTTGAGGATCTGTCCCAGAATTCCTCAAGTTCTACTTACCACTAACTGCTGCAATATTTATGCTAAAAACAGATGATACGGAACAGTGAGTAATGAAGTACTTGGAAAGATGGCAAATGGTTAAAAATGACCTTTAGATGCTAATAAATCTTTAAAAGTGACAGTGTCCCCATATTCAGAGCTTATGCCCAGCACACAATGTGGCCAGGAGGCTGACTTGATTTTTTGCCTAATATGTTCAAAATCTCAGAACTAAGCCACTTGAATAAGGGTTCTCTTTAAGAGCCTTCTAGAGATCACCTGAATTTCTGTATGGCAAACAAGCGCAGCTGTGACTCTTCCCTATTGATTTATTTTATTTTGCTCTTTTCCTACATGTTAGGACCCACGGAATTGGGCCAGAAGTGGGGAATGTTAGAGGCATCTTTCATCATCAATGGCCAAACCCTCAGCTGCTCAAGTCAATAGATTGGTATTGATTTAAGCCACAAGGTTTGGCTGTGTAACTTTAGCAGGGCGATCCTGAAATAAATGGGCACCAATGGATGCTCTTCCTCCCTCAGGATTAGCACCGGTAGGCAAGTTACAGATGCAGGACTCAGTATCCATTCTGTTGGAGCATTACAAGTTAGCTTGGAAAGGAATTATGGGACAGTAATATTGCAAAAGACTGGCTTTAATAATTGTAGTTATGTTTTATTTTAATGTCCTTCTAGGAAAAGACTTATTTTACAGAAAAGGTGCAAAAAAAATGCCAATTTTCTGTAAAATCATTGTTTATCCACGTGGAATGCATGTACCATATCACCTTGAAAGACTGCTAAAAGCCAAAGACATACATTCTTAGCTTTTCCCCAGCAAAAGGACGGTGAAGGGCTAAAGCCATTACTGCATTTACTATGCAGTATCACAGCATTAGTTCACCCCCAGGGAGCATACAGGACTTCAGTGAAGCATGGAAATTTTAAAGCAGTGTTACAGGAGCAAGCAAACACAGTAGCTGGCATCATTTCAGGGCTGAGCAGAAACAAAAAACAAACAAAGCCCTCACAAAGGAAAGTGAAATTAAACCATTTGGGGGAGATGCATATTAATTTTGCTACTGTGGTTAAGAAGGTAGTTTCATGTAATGTGAGGTGGCGCACACCACTTTGTGTCCCAGAAGTTCTGCAGTGATGGACCTTTCAATCTTGGCCTTCCTCTCCATTGTGCTGAGGCGATCTTCTGCTACTATTGCTGCCAGAATTTCTCATGTGCTTACTTCCCACTCATACCTCTTCACCTACTTCCTATTCCCAACAGCTGTACTCCAGATGCTGGGGCACTGCAGGGCAAAGTAAAATCTCTGTTGCTCTCCAGCTCAGGGTACTGATACAACAGATCCATCTCTGTACCACCACTCTGTTGACAGGCAATGGAGGCTGCCCACGCAGAGGAGCACAGCGTACAAAATCTGCTCTGTCACGTTGGTACACAGACAGCTATTCTGTTTCTTAAGACCAAATGTCAAGTCTAAGCCCTCTGCCATACAACTAATAGGCGTTCTGCAATGTAGAGCTCTTGGGCTCAACAATTTGAGTACCTAAAACTCCTGTTCATCCTTTCATTACCTTGTGTGATGGTTTCAGAGATGGGGATACTCTCCTGGTCATCCTTGACTGAGTAAACGCTGACGTTGTACTCCACACCAGGGCTTAGGTTTTCAAAGGTGCAGGTGGTCTGATCTGCACCTACGACTTCCTCCAAGGTAGAGCCCTGCTGCCCATTGGTAGGAGCAGTGGTCACTCGGTACCCGCTGATGCCTGAAAGATGGATATATCAGTGTGTGGTAATCAGATCTCAACAACCAAAGCAAACACATGTCGTTTTACAAGTGATTTTGCCACCCTGATCCCAGCATGCAAGAAGCTGCTTTGTCAAGCACCCCAAAATGAGATTCTCCAGGAGGTAGCTATGCCCCTCTCCCAGCATCGCTTCAGCTCCCTTTGAGACCCTACCAAACTGAAAAGATACATTACTGGCTGAGAGTGGGTTTCCAAAAGCCTTCAGTCCTTGTTTTACGGGCGTCAGTTACATAGCTCCCATTAGCTATCGTGGGAGAAAAGTTCACCTTGAACACTTTCAGAAATCCTGTGCTTACTCTCAATGACACAAAAGTCACTTCTCACTGTCAGAAATCTTTTGGGTCAGTTTTGCTTTCCTTCCTTGCGGGTTTTTTTTAAACCACTGGGGATATTTGAAGAAATCCTTCAAATCCCTAAACCAGCTGAAATACTTAAACACATTCATACTCCAAAATAGCATTTTACATGGAATGTAAATCATGAGAAGTCCTATGGCAACCTATACTTAACTGTGAATTATATCCTTGAATATATCCTTGAATATATCTAGAAATACGTATATTTTTCCTTAAACTACTCAACAGCAAGATTCCCTTCAAAGTCTCCTTAATGAATCGCAAAGCACTACAGAACTGAAGTTAGCATTCTGGTACAACGGGAGGCTCAAGCATAGTGAGAGTTGACATAGTTACCTGGAGCTGTGCTTCTGTCCCAAGAGACTACCAGGACCCCAGTATCAGGATTGGGCTTCAGGCGCAGGTTGGTTGGTGGAGACAGTGCTGCAAGTGTTCAGACAAATGAGTCACTTATGGCACTGAGAATCACAGCAGCTCCCCCAGCATCCTTTCTCCTCAGATTATAGCTTTTCACTTCAGGAGAATGTTTTTTTAGCTAACTCTGAAGTTGCACCCCTGCACTGCATGAGCTAGTGCTAGTGTTGCCCCTGCATCAAAACCACCTTCCAGACCCTGACAGGTAGGAAAAAGTAGAACTGACTCCCAGAAAACAGCCAGTCATCCAGGGAGCACAGGGGAAACAAGTGGAAGAAGAAATAGTTGTGGAAAAACAAGTGTGTCTTACGTGTAGTCACTCTCCTGATGATAGGAGTCTCTCTCTCCTGGCCGTCCATCAGGACCGTGAGGCTGTAGGTGTACTCCACTCCAGGGGTCAGGCCAGAGATCACGATGCTGCCAGAATCAGAGACGACCTCTCGGGGAGCCTCTCCACCTTGGCTTGGGCGCACACCCAGCTGCAGAGAGGCAGCAAAGTTTGCTTTTCAATCTCAAAATCTCCTATCCCAGCTAGCTATCAGCACCCAGACTTATCACCCAACACAAGTATCATGGGCCTGTGTGCTAAACACCAAGGGATAATCCTGTAACTTGTGTTTTAGATGTCCCACCGATGAACTTGACCTGAAGCCCAGAGGACATGCTCACACTGATCTCTGTGACCTAGACCTGTTCCCAATAAGCAGCACTGGCCTTGCATCTTTGTTCTACTATCTTCACTGCAGTCTATAGGAAACAGCTTTAATCCGTCCTCCCTATCACAACGAAGCAAAAGAAAAAGAAACATGGGACTTCAGTTTATCCTACCTTGAAACCAATCCTTGGGGCCGGTGTCCAGGTGATGACAATAGAAGTCTCAGTCACTTCTGTGTTAAAAGGAGGAACAGAGCCAACAGGCTGATCTGTGAAGTGAATTGACAGAGTTGAGGTCTAGCTGCTGTGATGGCACCAAACAGAAAAGCTGACTTACAGCAGTTCAAACAGCAAGAGGTGTGTAGTAAGTGCTGAACTATGGCACTTCTGAAAACCCAGGGATTTGGGAGGGATCTGACAGATGACTCCTGTTTGCTGCCGGGCTCGAGAGACACAGTATACAAGTGGTCTAATCATAGCCAGTGCTTTTATCGTTTCTGAGGAAAATGAAAATATTGAACCGAGCCTCATGACTCCTCTATGCATACAACTCCAAGAATTTGGGGAATATTGTTTTTGGCATGATATCTAAAGTGTTCCTCAAAAACCAGCTTTTTTTTCCCTTTACCCACCATATGCCATTCAACCAGCAGAACACTACACCCTTGTCTGTCATCCAGCTGTCTCAGTTAGGACCATCTCATCCCTCACCAAGATCTTCAGCTCTTTTGTAGTCATCAGAATAAAAGGGAGGTCAAAGTCAATCTGCGGAACCAGTGGTCTCATGGATATCTGTCTGGGGCATCACACAGAAGCCAAAGCCTTTGTGTACCCCAGATTTGGTCTAAATAACTCCACTGAGTTTATTCTGAATTGACCTCATTGTGAATGAAGAGACTTGGTGTATTAACCCATAATCTTAAACTGGACTGGTTTCATTTAGATAAGACAGAATTTTAAGACAATATTCATCTGAGATAGCCAACCATCTCCTAATTAAGAAATATATATAGATAAGACTGCCTGTCAGCAAAAAGCATCTTGCCAATGTCAACAGCATTACTCTGATTAAAGGTCTGAACTTTTATTTAAATTTCACATTGTTCTAAAAGAAACCACATTCTCTTTTGAAAAGAGGATGTGGTTCTGGGCTTGGATGGCTTTGAATTTTGTTAGTTTATATGCCTGCTTCATCACTATTTAAACAGTGATTCTATTTGTTCTCTCTAGAAGTATGTGTGGGTTCTTACAGAACTCCCTTTCCTCCCAAAGTTTGCTTAATATTTCTTCCAAGCCAACAGCCCAAGAATGGATGACTGAAATGTTAAAAAAAAAAGATAAAATATATAATTCAATGTTTGTATCAGTTTCTGTAACTACAGTTGAGCTGCCTCAGATGGTATGGCTGGGCTTAAGAAATGAATACCTTCAGCTTTATACAAATGACCGACTAATTATTCCTTGCCCAGTTAAACAAGAACTGAGGTACCAGTAGTAAGTTCTCCCTTTTGGTTTTAATCACCAAAAAGCTGAAATACAAGTCACTATAAGCTTTTTGATGCAAATAGCTCATTCTCCTGCCAAACAGAAGAACAAGAATATTTCCTAAGCAGTTCTGCTGGAACACAACTTCAAGAGGCTTTTTCTGTAAACCAATTCATAATAGACACTTTAGCACAGGTTTTGAAGAAAGACCAGTGCATTAGGGAAAAGGAATATGTGCTTGTCATACTTACAAGTTGTGAAGACCCCAGTCTCTCTGGCACTTTGCAAGTCGTCTTTAACTGCCACAAGGTACACAGTATACTCAGTGCCAGGCTGCAAGTTCCTGAGAAGGTACTTGGTGGCAGAAGGTCCCACATTGTAGGTCCTTGGCTGACCTCCTCTTGTGGGACCTGCAGTCAGACGGTATCCTGTTATCACTGCACGGGGCCGTGTCCACAACACTAACACTGAATGCTCCGTGGTATTGAGAAATCTCAGGTTGGTGGGGGCATCAAGCTCTGGAAAAGAAAAAAAAGAGTATCATGCATCAATTTTCCAGCTCAATCTCTACTTCACCCCTACTTCCAACGCACGCCCACAATCATATAAAAACCAGCTGGGTACAATGAGGTTTTTGAGCCTGTATTTCTCACTTAAGGCACAAGCGCAACAGTAAGGAAGAGAGAAGGTGGAGATTGTGAGAGAGCTGGAAATAGGAGTACAGTCCTATATTCATGCCCCAGTGAAATCCAGTAACATGCTGGGCCAGGCAGAGCTGTGCACTCTGGGCTGAGCTGATTTGGATTGCTGCCATACGTGGCATCCCATGGGGGAGTCAGGCTAACGGCCGAGGCAAGACAGATGAACCCAACTGCACTCAGGAATTTCAATAGTTTCTCATGAATGCTGAGCATTTTTTTTTAAATCAGCTCAGTCTAGACTTGTCAGCATACGCACAAAAACCTAATTTTAGACCTTTTTTCACTAAAAAGATTTATTCATTTAAATCTTTGCCCAGTTCCACTCCCTGCCCTCTCAACAGCCCTTCCCAAACAAAACACCCCCAGGTTTGTCATTCTAATGTGAAAATAAATAACAGTCAGTGACTTTCTGCAGAAAACCAGTTCCTAGATCTACTTAAAAATAATCACACCGTGGAACTGAGTAGACAACAATTCTAAGCATGCTCATCTCTCTCATGGGACTCATACAACAGCTCTTTTTATCACTGCCCCTGGGAAGCTGCTGAAACTGATAGCCCAGAAAACTACATAAAAGACAAGGCTGAAGCAAACACAGCTTCTTCAGCACTGCGCTGGAATCCAGAGAATGGCAGAGACGACTCTGCCTTTGGCCAAGACAAGATGAGGGGGGAGAGAACACTTAAGCAACTTGCCCCCAGAGCAGGCAGGGCAGCAATGGCTGAAGCAAAAAGTTCGTAGCATCTACATGGCAAGCTTCTCCACCAAATGTATCACAGAACCACAGAATGGTAGGGGTTAGAAGGGACCTCTGGAGATCATCAAGTCCAACCTCCCTGCCAGAACAGGAACATCTAGGGCAGGCCACATAGACCACATACCCAGGCCCATCTCCACGTTCCAGTCCCCTAATCATCTTTGTAGCTCTCCATTGGACTTTACCTAGTATTTCCCTGTCCCTCTTGAATTGGGGAGACCAGAACTGGACACAGTACTCCAGATGTGGTCTTACTAGGGCAGAGTAGAGGGGGAGGAAAACTTCCCTTGACCTGCTGGCCACACTTCTTTATGCACCCCCGGATAGCATTGGCCTTCCTGGCCACAAGAGCACATCGCTGTTCCATGGATAATTGATTGTCCACCAGGACCTTCTCCATGGAGCTGCTTTCCAGTAGGTCAACCCTTAACCTGTACTAGTGCATGGTGTTATTTCTCCCCAGGTGTAGGACTCTACACTTATTCTTTTTGAACTTCATTAGGTTTACCAGCTCTCCAGTCTGTCCAGATCTCACTGGATGGCAGCGCAGCCTTCCAGTGTATCAGCCACTCCTCCCAGTTTCATATCATCAGCAAACTTGCTGAGGGTACACTCTATCCCTTCATCCAGGTCACTGATGAAGATGTTGAATAAGACCGGACCCGGAACTGATCCCTGGGGAACACCACTAGCTACCAGTCACCAGCTGGACTCTGCTCCATTGATCACAACCCTCAGAGCTCTATTGTTCAGCCAGTTCTCAGCCCAACTCACTGTCCCCTCTTCTAACCCACCCTACCTAAGCTTACCTACAAGGATGTTATGGGACAGTGTCAAAAGACTTGCTACAGTCACAGTAGACAACATCCACTGCTCTCCCTGCATCTACCCATTCAGTCACAACATCATAGAAGGCTATTGGATTAGTTAGACATAGCCTCCCTTTAGTAAATCCATGCTGGCTACTCTTTATAACCTTTTCTTCCATGAATCCAAATGATCTCCAGAATGAGCTCCTCCATCACCTTTCCAGGGATGGAGGTGAGGCTGACTGGTCTGTAATTTCCAGGGTCTTCTTTCTTGCCCCTTTTAAAGGCTGGAGTGGCATTGGCTTTCCTCCAATCCTCAGGCACCTCTCCTGTTCTCCATGATCTTTCAAAACTGGCAGAGTGGTAGAGCAACAATATCAGCCAGCTCCCTCAGCACTCATGGATGTATCTCATCTGGGCCCATGGATTTGTGCATGTTCAGTTTAACTAAGTGATTTCTAACCCAGTCCTCATCAACCAGTAGACAGTCTTCCTCCCTCCAAGCTTTCTCTCTTACTTCCAGGGTCTGGGATTCCTCAGGGCTGGTTTTATCAGTAAAGACTAATGCAAAGGCAGCATTCAGTGACTCCCCCTTCCCTTCATCTTCTGTCACCAGGGCTCCTGCACATTCAGCAGTCGGCCCACTTATATGTTTAAATAAAGAGCAGTATGAAGAGGTTCCACCAATGCTTTTTTTTTGATGGAAAATCTTTTTTTTCCTCCCCCTGAGTAAATATTTCTGTGATAAAAATTAATGTTTTCATCACTCTCGCAGTGATTCAGCATGAGGCAGTTTTTGTCCTTTTTGTTTTCTTCACAATTGTTTGCCCCCTTTCTGGGGGGAGAGGGAAGAGGAAGCAGGAAGCAAGGACTCCCTTCTTCCAATGCCAAAGATAGGGGAAACAGTTCTGCAAGACAAAGGATGAGTGTGACCCTTCTTTAGGCCCATCTCCAACCCACAGTGAGACTCAGCCTTCTCTCTTCTTGGTACTTAGATCTGTGCTAAGTCTCATCTGACAAGGATTGTATCTTCCTCCCATTTGTAGCCTGCAGTCAGTTCCTTTCTGCACAATTTAATTTGCCGCCTCTGTTAGTCTTTTATCATTTCCTCTCCCCACACTTAAAGGAAAAAGGGGAAGATTAAAAAGCCACACACACTGAGTTTATTTGTGGACTGCTTTTTAACGGAAGGCCAAGAAGAAAATTGCATTTACACCGTGGGAAGTGACTTTTGCTGCAGGGTTTTCCTTGGGAACTCTGAATGATTTCTGTTTCCCAGGACTTGCGATTACAGGATGCAATTTATGTGAATACTTTCTGAAATGTGGCTTAGGGAAAGCAGTTAAGTGGGTGATCATAGCCTATGGAAAACAATTCCAGACATTTTTAAGTAGCCCTGTGCTGTCTGAATCAAATGTCTATGCTCCGATGCACACCTCCATGTGTCGATTTTCAGAGGGGCTCTACACCAAGTCAAGGCTCCTGAAAATAACTACAAAAAAGTTACAGTTCTAGCTATGAACTAACCCCTTCTCATTCTAAATGCTCCAAGAGAGTTCAGACTCCTACATCACATCCTTCTTTTTGAAAACCTCACTTGAAAGGGAAGAGAGGGTGCTCACAGAAGCTATGTTACACTCCAATCAGATATCTGTGTCAAAGGACAAACCCAAGGATCCCATTCATAGTCAAGGGAGATGATAAAAGGCAGAGGCACTATCCATAGCTCCTAACTTTGCAGAAGTAAACAGTATTTCTCAAGCAGCATGGCTATATCCACAGATTAGCCCATTTCCTTTCCTTCCCTCTCATCTTTCTAAGAGTAGGGCTGGCTTCTCCAAAGTTGCTCTTTTACTAAAAAGTGTCCGAACAGCAGCAGATGTGCAGAGCTGAATTTCAGTCCTTTGAATAAGGTAGTCCAGCCAAAGAACACCACAAACACCCAGTCACCCTTCTACTCCCCAACAAACAGGATCCGTTCAAATGAACCACATCTTAGGTTCTGTCTGATGTGGAGGTCAGTCTGTTCTCCCTAACAAGCAATAGCGTTAGAGGAAACAGCCTCAAGTGGCACCTGGGGAGGTTTAACTTAGGTATTAGGAAAAAATGTCTTCTCCAAAAGGTTTGTCAAGCTCTGTCTCATAGTGCCCAGGGCTGTGCCCCATCCCTGTAGAGGTTTCCAAGCCATGAAGATGTGGCACTTAGGGATATGGTTTAGTGGTGACCTGGTAGTGCTGGGGTAATGTCTGGACCTGATCTTTGAGGTCTCTTCCAATCAGAACAATTCTATGTGCTTCCCTTGGATCAAAAATGGAGATAACCACCCAAACCCACGCTAAACTCCTCCTCTTCTGTTCGAAAGCCTACATCTTGCCCAGCCATTGCTCCTCTCCTCTTTGCACTTCTGCAAAGCAAAAAGCAATGCCTGACAGACTGTGTAGTCCTAGGATGTCATCTTGCCTCACACTGGTGACATGCTATACTGCCACTAGATCATTAGCAATCGGGTTGCAAGAGATCTTGCATGACCCTTCCTGAAAAATACATGCTCTCTATGGCTCTCATTAACAGTCCATTTGGGTCGCTGCAAACCAGTTCCCCAGGTTTCACTGGGATGGCAGTGAAATTCCTGGAATGGTGAGACTTCCTGTGGAAAGACAGGCCTGACCTAGCAAAGCTGGGATAAAGTCCTTTTAATGACAAAGCCTGTCCTTACACGTGCATGCAGAACTGCTGACTGTGGAGCCAAATAGGAACATAGCTGTCAGAAAGGAGACAAGGATTTTCAGAGCAATCTCAGCAAGGCTTCTAAGTCATGATAAAATCTGCCCCAAGGTATCCTCAAACAAACAAACAAAAAAATCCCCACAACATAAAAATCACAGGCTGCAATCTGTGCTGTAAAAGAACTGCAGGGCCCATCAATTCTCAGTCAGTAATAAAAAAGTTGAATTCCAGCCATACAAAATTGTTTTAAAGTGTCATGAGAGTTAAACTCCCATTGGAAGGCCCCGGAGGAGGATAAATCTGCTGAAGAGATCATTGTTTGACTGAATGAATTCCCAGCCCTGTCATCCTAGTTACAGGATACCTCCTGGGCTACAACTGTTGCACTTCAAGTGCTCTGTTTATGTATTTCTCTAAGCGACAGAGAAATATGCACTTCAAAAGGTGGAAAAAAAGCATGAAGGAAAGACACTTACTGGTGGTTTGCTCCCCAGTCAGAGGTTTGCTCTCCCTGCCGTGGCTCACAGCAAAGATCTTAAAGAGATAGGTTGTTCCTGGGAGGAGGTCAACAACTTCAGCAAAAGAGCTCCTGGTGATAGGCAGTCTCTGCCCATGTTGGCCGGGGCGATTCACAGGGATCACTTCCACTCGATAGCCAGACACTTGGCTCTGTGGTGGGGTCCACATGATGGTGATCTTGATATCTGAAACCTCTACAAATTGCAGGTCTTTGGGTGAAGGAACTTCATCTGAAAGCAGAGCAACAGAACTGTGTTAGAGTCCTTAACCATCAGTGGAAGAAGCCACAGGTTTAAAGGGAAAAAAAGAAGTTTATTTTGATTGAACAATGGCTGGCCCAAGAATATTTAGCAAATTACAGATGCCATGGTAGCCTTACCGTAAACATGTATACGCACATCCCCAGACAATACTCAGACCACAATTCAAAATGTCACTACATAGTTTTAAGTATTTTATGCCTTCAGTCATGAAGAGTATCTTGCTGTCACAGAAACAGAACTGAAAGACCAGACGTAACATGCTACAGAACTTCAAGCATATGCAGAACCAAAAGCTTGGTCGGGGGTGGGGGGACGAATACTCCAGGGGCTGGAAACAGAATCCTCCTCTTAAAGTTAAAAGACATGGTTTTCAAAACCCATGCAGTGTTCTGAATGTCTATAATTAATGTAAAATCCATCTTTTATTATTAAACAAGTACAGGGGCTGATCTGGCCTTACTATAGTCAAAGGCAAAATCCAGTTCCCTCTGTGGTGGTCCACTGTACAGCACCCCTGAATTCCTACGTTCAAATTAAGTTTCCTCAGATTAGGACTGATACTGCCCTCATGTTAACCAATGCACATTTTTGGAAGATGCGGATGCCAAACCATAAAATCACTGAGCTGAGTTCATTCCTGGTAAATTCCCCATTTGCAAACGCGTGCTCACAACTTGCAGGACCATCAGATTCCATTGACACCACATCAGATCCCAAGTTTTTTGCTATCCTTTCTTTTGGTTTGGCTCTTCAGCCCTATCGGATACTTAGAGAACCCTGAAACCAGTAGTTTTTTAAATTGCGGGTGCCTCGAGTTTAGATCATATGATGTTACGTTGGCACATCAGTCAATGCTGAGCCATCTCCCATCCCCACCGACTGCACTGAAAAGTGATGGTTAGGACTGGAAGGGAGAAGTCAGGTGAATGATTTGGATTTGTGTTGTGGCATCTGAGTACATAACCTTAAACATGTGCAGGCCAAGTACTGAGGCAAAGCAATTTACCAGGCTCTTAAGAAGATCTCTTTGCAGAATCCCCTTAAGACAACTTAGGAAACTCGGATCTCTCTTTTTCATAGATACAATGCAAGACCAACCTTTTGACCTGGCTGCAGTCTGATCCTTAGGAATTACAGCCCTGTTAATGCAGAGCAGTGGCCTGACTGTGTCAATTCAACAAGTAAATAGGACTTTCCTAGAAAGCTTCACTACCAGTGACATTTACAATTAAAAAAACACAATGCGAACACTCAGAATTGAGTCTGTTTAAGGACTGATTTAGCTAGAGCCATGTGAGCCTGCATTGTCAGCTGGCCCTATGTACTACTAACAGAGAACCCAGCAGTTGATTCCCAGAACATGCTGTTTGTTACCTGTGCGTGGGACACCTGTGGTTTCCTGTTGGATAAAGACAGGAGTACTCTCCTGATTTTCTTCCACTGCATAGATGCTGATGTTGTACTGAACACCTGGCATCAAGTCACTGAGCGTTACAGAGGTTGCAGTATCAGGCAGGTTGAGCTCTGTGCTGCTGCCTTCCACAGAGGGTGTGTAGATAATTCTGTAGCCTAAAGCAAGAGAAGTACATACAGTCCTCAGCCACAATCAGCAAGCCAGCACAAGGAATGCTGGAAATGAGAGCACAACTCATCTCCCCACTGAGGTTTCATAAAAATAGTCCCGAACCTGGGGGCCTGTGGCTTGCCTGTGCTTACACCCCCTCCCCAGACTGCGCATTCACAGTGCCTTACAGAGCATAAACTGACCTGGATTAGAATATTTGAGTTTTGACATGTGGATTTAAGTCTAATACAGTTCCCATGCTTGTTACAGGATGGTCTGGATGACAGATACAGAGAGAAGGTCACGGGGCTTGTTTTTATTTAACACAAATCCAGAAGGAATTGTTTTGCATCCAGCCTCCTGAATTGTTTAGTTCAGAAACCAAGCAAATGCTGAAACGCCCATGTGCTTTCCAGCTGGTCTCTCAGACTGGGCAGAATTACACACTAGCCCTCTGTCCCAGAGCTATACATAATTTTCTTCTTAACCTAAATTCTTCTGAAAGTGCAAAACAGGCATGCTCCAATTACACAAACCTGTGATTGGAGCCTGTGGTCTGCTCCAGCTGATGACAATTGATGTGTCATCTACACTTTCCACAGTGTGATCAGGAGGTGCATCAGGAGCTGTTTAAGGGAATAAACAGAGAAGGATGAGAGGTAACAAAAATTATGAGCAAGCAATAAAAAACCCATCTTTCAAAGTGCAGTAACACCCACCCACACATACCTGTAGTCTGCGAAGTAGACAGGATCAGGTTCTGCTCTCCTTCTTCAGAGATCTGATAGACATTAACAATATACTTGCGACCAGGAAGCAAGTCAGGGATGTTGACAGAAGTGGCTGTGCTTGGAAGATCTAAGGAAGGCAGGAAAGAAAAAATTGCCTTAGTAAGTCTATCTTCTTGCTTTCTCTCTAAATAAGATTTCTGTTGTAATCTGAGCTGAATCAGTCTTCCTGCAACAAAACAATTGTTCTGCACTGTGTCTTTAGTCCACATCAGAAACATTGCATGGAGAGTTAGGAATGGGTCTCCATATTCAGGAAGCAGACACCACCTAGGATGTCAACGTGCAATACAGCAGTGTGAGCAGCAGCCCCTGCAGGCTGCTGGCATTCAGCCTCCTCAGCCAAGTGCTCACTTCATACCCTCATTGCTGGATTTTTCAATACAGAAATACATGGAAAAATTTTCACATGAATAGGTTATGTGGAAAGACTGACTCATGAGTGGAGAAGAATGACATTATGAGGGCTGGTGAACTTCTCTCCCCTCTCCCTTCCCCCAGACATCCACCTACATGCCAGATGTAGGCAATTCCGCACAAAGCAGCTCCTCACTGGCCAAACATCTTATGGGAAACTGGGAATTGCCTTTCAGTTTGCTTGTAAGCCTCTGTCTGGAGACAGTTGAGCTTCTTCACAACACAGCTCAGCTGCCTGGGCAGCCAGCATGACAAGAAAGGTGGCAACAGTGCTGGAGGTGCCAGTGTAAGCCGCCTCTGGTCATGAGTCCAAGCCTGTGAGCTCAGAGGAGCAACAGTCCAGGGAGAATTACTAGGTCAGAGAATTACTGTTCTTTTGCTCACGGGGATGCCTAAATAGCTATTATAACTTCAAACTCTTGTGAGATATGGCTATAACCATTGTTAAGACAGGAAATTAGGAAAAAAGTTAAGATGAAATTACGTGTGGTAACACAGGCTCTACAGTATATGTTGGAAAAGTGGATTCAATTCCTAGGTCTGAGTCCAGTGCCTTTAACCATCTTCCCAGCCTAGCTAAGTTGTCACATCAAAGATGAGCAAGATCTGATCCAAACAAAACAACTGACAAAGCAGACTGGAGCAGTCATCCATGAGATGGCAAGTAGCCAAGAGAGCATCTGGGAAAGACTTCTCTCTGTCCAATTTGACAGTGGGACAAAGGTATAGCAAAAGTATAGTGGTAGGTTCAGAAAACAGATTTGGTTCTCATCTGCACTGCTGCTCACTTCAGGATACTGTGGAAGCTGTTAAATTTACATGATTTCAAAAGACTGGACAAATTCATGGATCTGAAAAGAACAAATACACATACCCACATTTATTACATATCCACCACCTATGGCTCAGGGAATTTTCCTCCACAGGATGCTGGGATGGTATTCTGACAGGGGTATTCCTATTCTCATACTCTTCCTTGGATGTTAACTTACAGCCATTGATGGAGAAAGGACAATGAACCAAGTAAGGTTCTAGTCCTGCTGCTGTCATATCCTAATTGAATCATGGTGAAGGACAGCGAGCTCTTCACTATTGACAGTAGCTATATACTGACTGTCACGGAAACCAGCCAGGTACTGTCAGCAATGCTTTGGTCTACTAGATTCAAATATTGTCTCACCAAGATACTGTGGCTCATCGCCTTCCTCGCTCAGCTCATACTCAACACGGAATCCAGAAACTGTGTCAGAAGCAGAAACCCAGGAGACGACAAAGCTGTTGGCTGTGATTTCAGTGACTGACTCTGAAGTAGCAACCACAGGAGGAAGAAGAGTTGTCTCTCCTGAAACAGTGTTGCCTACAAGAAAGAAAACAGAGGGGTTTAGTTAAACATCATTACTGTTGTTAACTGGGAGGCAAGAAAAAAAGACCTGGGTGAAGGAGACTGGGGTTTTCTGGATGTCCTGCTGTCTAACTTACTTGTCACTGCTGTGGTGCTGGTTGTGGTAAAATCGAAGCGGGTGACTTCTTTGTGGCCATATTGCTGAACACTAATGAGCTGTCCTTCATATATCACACCAGGCTTCAGGCCTGAGATGGTGTAGGAGTTCTGGTAGCCAGGGATGGTGGCCTCCTTCCACTGTCTTCCAGAGTTTTTCTGCAAGATGAAGGACCCTCAAACAGTGAGAGCCTCCCTAGCTGCAAGCAGGGCTATCTAGTGACCTAACCTGGTACATGGTTACCAAGCACTGTGATGTGGAAACACAGGTATGAGCTGATTGTCTATTACACAGATGGAATCAAGTCAAAAGAGATGAGAGAAGTACACCAGGAAGCAAGGCTAATAACTTTCTGGGTGATTAAATGAAAAATGAAAAACAATCTAGCTTTCAATTTTTTCTTTTAATAGAAGCATGATTTGTAATGTATAAACTAAACTCATTCCTTTATCAAGGCATGAAGGAATGGCTGGAGAATGCAGATTTGAAGATTGTGCACAATAACACTCAAGCCATCATCCGAAAACAATACACAGAAAAGTTCTTCCCTTCTACCCTGCATTTGAACTCTATGGGAAGCTCTGAAATAATGCTCCATCCTTTGAGGTTTGCACTCCCGTGCTTTAAAGTCCATTTCATTCAGGCCTTGATCCAAGATACACTGAAGTCAGTAAAAAGACTTGAGTGCCTTTAACAGCTTTGGATCAGGGCCTTTATTGTTCTCTTAATAACAGGCAGCATTGAGGTACTAATGTTCTTAATCACTAAGTGGTCTTGTGTGATGCTGTACTCGGGGGAACTGTAGCACAATTCATCTATGTTGGTTAAACCAAATCATTCCTCAAATATGAATTAGCCAACAAGCAGTGGTTAACCAGCTCTGGTTTAGACTTTAGAGAAGATGGGAAATGATCATTTATTTAATCCTGTGCTGGCTGATTATATCTTCATATCCTACTCATTTTTACCTCCTCATTAACAGAATCCAATCCATCCCAGTTATCTCTGGATATGCACATGGTACTAAATGTTTCTCAGGATGAAGAAGCTGCCAAGAGGACTTACATTACTTAAGGTGAGGAAGGATATAAATTTGTCTGCTCACTGTGCCAGTGCTTTAGTCAATGAGATACTTCATGAACATAGTAACCAGTAAAGTTTGGGCAGGAAAACATCAAGCATTTATACAGCACTGGCTGTCTTTGATCCTCAGAGTAACTGTTGACCCTGACAGGACAAGGACATTGAATTAGCAGCTAAAGCTTGCTGAAATTCAGTCCGACACTTCTTTCAGACACCAGAAAAAGACAAATAAAGTAGTTTTGATTAATGAGTTATGCCAAATGTGGCACTCACCGGTCTCCAGCGCAAGATGTACTTGGTGATGTGAGATCGTTCAGGAGCATTCCACTGGATGGGATGAGAGTTTGGCTGATTTGTTGTACTCTCTGTGATGATCACCTGAACAGGCCCAGTTGACCCTGGAAAAAAAAAGAACAGAATTGCCATTTTTAACGTGGTGGGGATGCTTTTCTGCCTTTGTTGTGGAGTCATCAAAAAGCTGTGAAGAAAGTTGCATGGCTCACATACTATTTCTTTACATGGGAAAGAAGTTATATTGTCTTTCTATCCTTAACGCTTCATCACTACCAAGAAAACTGGTGAATTAGAATATATTTTGTGGGGGAGTTAACATGCACTGTTTGGGCTTATTTACTGTGAGTTATCAAAAAAACAGACCGCAGTAGTCTACTATAGAAAAGGTCTGTAAAGCAAAGCTGCATTAGTCAAAGAGAGGGAGCTTCCCATTAACTAACTGCTTTCATCAATTAATATCTCTTTCAATGGGAGCAGGGAAACAGATGAGAAACGTCTGCCAAATCCAGGCCTAATTGCATGGCATGGTGAGGGCAAATTCCTGATCTGACACTAAATACACCCTGCAAAAAGACATTAGTCTTTTAATATTGTACCAAATTTCTTATTCAGCTCATCTGAAATACTGAATTTTCATATAGTGAGGCATGTCTTCTGCACACAAAGCACACCAGAAGGGTTGGCGGAAGTTTTGAGATAAATCAGGCCCATAAACTCAAGACAATCTAAGTTCAGCAGTGCTCTAACACTGAAGACTACCCATTGCATTTAGCTAGTTCAGGCTCAGGCGTATTTTCTCCACAAAGCTCTCCAATAGAGAAGAGGGGTTCTTTTTTTAGCCCCATCCCAGCCATGCTGGAGAGGTTTCGCTGAACACTCAGCAGCACCAACCTCACGTTAGTTCTCGAAAAATCCCAGCAGAGTGCACCTTGGAATCGTCAGGAAATGGTCTCATTTTAGCTGCTAAATACCTTCACCTTCCCCTCACTCCCAGCATTTCTAATTATAATTCATTTGGACCACCATGTAACATATATACCTGCTCCATATTTAACAGGACTTCCAGGCAAACAAGCCTGTGCCCACAAGCAGAAAATTTCAAAGCTCATCTAACCCCAAACCTACGTTCAGAAACATTAGATTTGGTTTATTTACATACTTCCAGTCACTCTTGTGCCTAAAGAAGCCCAAAGCTCTGGTCTCCATCCCAGAGGCACGCATATTTCACATAGCTCAGGGAAATGTTTGTTTAAGCAGTCTGGCAGGAATCAATGAAGCTCAGCAAGTCCCAGTAAGAAACTCAAGAAAAAAGTCCAAAGACGACGTGCTTCCTATTGCCCTCCTTAGTTTCCTGCCCCAAAGAAGTCAGTCCATAGATAGTTCTGTCCCCCAAGAGTTGTTTTGCCCTGTCTCTGGCTCACTAGATGTATGGCAACAGACACAAATTCATTGACATTCATTGACAACACTGCTGGGTACAGGTCAGGTTCAAGAAAGTGCTGTCACAGACCTTTTGTACTATGCACATGAAACAGGTCACAGAGAAGAGATACTCACTTCCTTGATGTTAAGTACCTAGATGCATCACACTTTGAAGGGGCTAGTCCCCTTCTACAGCAGAGGCCCCTATGGTAAAACTCTAAATGAGCTTCACATTCCCCTTCTTACCTTGCAGGGCATTTTAAGGCATAAATACACTGCAGCCAGTAAGTGGACAGACTTTTCTTAACCTATCTTGATATAAAAGCAGGGAATCACCTCAGCACTGAAACTGCTACATCCAATCCCCATGCAGCTTCTCTACATTTATGCTTAGAAGTGGGTTGGGGAACCAATGACACGAGCACAGTCTTCATCTCCCAACAGGGAAGCCAAGACACAGCCTTACTATTTCATCTTATTCAGAAGACAGAAGCAGTTGCAACCTTAAACAGGTAAGTAGAAAGGTTCCCCTTATTGTACTTTGTTCAGGGACCTGAAACAGAACAAGCCAACAAACAGGCATTTCCTGTCCCTATAAAGATTTCCTGGAACTGACTGGGCAAACAAAAGTTCAAATATTTAATTTCTTCAGGGAACAGTAAAAATGTTTAACTCCATGGTTGATTTTGCTTCGGGGGGGGGGGGGGGGGAAGGAGAGACTACCCATGTCAGAGTTTTAAGCAATAGGAACTGAAGGTTGCAGGTGTGCTATTGCTAAACACCAAGCAGCAAAGTAAACCCAAGTTGTTGTGTGAACAGACAGTCATTCTCTGAACTAACCCTGGTCTCAGGAATCACTGTTAACAGCCTGCCCTCTTTACAATCACAGTACCTGTTTGTGTCTGCTAAGCAAGTGGGGAGAATGGTCCTGTTTAAAAGGGAATAATGTACGGAAACCTGAACAGGCATGAGGTAGACAGATTGCTTTCTTCACCTTACTTGGCAGATGAGTTAGTAACCTGTTGAGTTTCTTACCAGGATAGGTCTGCAGAGGCTGGCAATGCCACTCTCCAATACCACGACCATAGCAATAGCACTGGTATCTGACACCATGGACGTACTTCTCCCATGAATCTCCAATTTGGTAAAAGGTACGTGTTTCTGAATCCTGGCACTGATCTAAAGGTACAAAAGAGACAGTTAAGCACTAAGTGAAACTGCAGTGACAAATCTATGGTGAACACAGAAGAGTAAGTCTCAAGAGACTTTTACAGAAGGAAATTAACACCAACGTTTATTTGCAAATAGTTACATAACAAGAAAGTGGCAACAGAAATTGAATCTCAAGGTTCTTGACATACCACTGCAAGTTTTAAGTTAAATACTAGGGGCATAATTCAGCTGTGATGCAGTTCTTACTATACTGTTACATACAGTCCATTCACCTGGCAAACTTCCACGGGAAGCCAATGGCTGTTCCTTCAGAAAAGGATTTATTTTGAACTATCTATTGTGGAGCTCAATTCTACTCCAGTCAACTAAATTCATCTCTCATCCAAAGCTGAATTGTACTGCTCTCAAGGAATCAATGGCAAAAGTCCTACTGGCTTCAGCAGAATTGTTATACTTTATAAGTCCGAAGTGATCCATTAATTTTCAGCAGAGTTCTTCCAGATTTACCGTTGTATAAACCAAAGAAGGACCCATCAAATCCTGCAATCGGCTCAGCTTGTGTAGGTACAATAGAGTATCAGTGCTTCAGTATGTTTCCCAGTCTGACCTATGCCTCTGCTTCTAGCTCAATGGAAATTTTCAGTGCAAACTAGCATTATGCTTGCTTGGAAAAACAGGAACCTTGCAGAGAAAGCACCAACAAAATTAAACCAATTGCACTTTTACAGACAGCTGACATCACTCCCACCCCCCCTCCCTTTTTTCAAAGTAGTAATATTCAGAAGCTTTACAATCCAAGTTCCTCCAGTAAACCTGTACTGATATTACTGTAAATAAAGCAGAACTTAACCACTAGTACTTCCTAATAGATTTTCTTGGCAATAGTTTGAAGCTCTTTTGGATTTAGTAAATGCAAACCAAACAGCCAGGTCTTATCTTCCAATCAAGGCTCACTAAGGAAGGAGAGATGAAATCTCATTCCTGCTGAGAACCATGATGGTTTTAACTAACCTCCAGAGCACTATTAACACGTGTTCTTATCCTGAGCTTTCTCTCTTTGCCAAAACAAAGGACAGACAAAAAAATCAATTTAGTCTAAAGTAAGTTAATGCATGCTGGTGCTTCTTTCTCAGTTCAGGGAGTAGGCCTAAAGACTCTAGGCTAGACAAAGGAAAGAAAACTGATCCTAGAATCAGTGCCTAGCTGCATATTGTTTTATCAGCATTCAGTCCCAGAGCCTTGCTTTTTAGGCTGACAGCTGTGGTACCAGAATTCAGCCACATCATCCCAGCCTGGGCCTAACGTGCCCTGTTACCAGAGACTTCTAAATTTTGAGGCATGTTGCCACAATTCATCATCACTGATTCTTTCTGTGGCATGCCTGATAACCCAAGCTTCTGGTCTTTAAAACTAGGAATGCCCTTTTACTTATCCTCCAGCAAATCCAGCATTACTTCTAG
This sequence comes from Todiramphus chloris collaris, assembly GCA_025345505.1. Lineage (NCBI taxonomy): Eukaryota > Metazoa > Chordata > Aves > Coraciiformes > Alcedinidae > Todiramphus > Todiramphus chloris. The sequence continues at coordinate 13,873,797 of JANVCC010000022.1, forward strand.
TTTTACATTCTTGCAACTCAGAGCAGGAAGTAGGCAAAGAACAGGCTCAAATTCACACCCCAGTTTCACCATACGATAACCAGTTTTCTACACAGCCACAGAGTGTGCTTGGCAAGTGGGAACAGCTGGTGACATACCAACAGGATCGCATTTCCATCTCCCCCGGCCCTGGCCGAAACACGTGCAGTTCAGCATGTGGCCCTCATCATGACGTTTGTGGAAGGTCTGGTTCACATCATAGGTGATACCGTCCACGATGCACTGGTCTGTTTGAGAAAGAGAGGGACAGTTTGTCAGCAATACCTCTAAGCATTAAGGCAGAATCCTTCTGCTTGGCATAGTGTTCCTTCCTCTTGAGCAGTCTACAGAGGCTGCTCCACTCATGCAAAAGCTCCAGACAAGCTCCACACATGCAAAAGGGAGCCCTCCTGTGACCTGTGATCATCACAGATTAATGTTGCACACACACCACCACTCCCGGGTTCATTCGTCAGCGATTCGCAAGTAAGCAACACTTGTAGAAAAGAGGTCTGTAGGATGCAGTCCAAAGTACTGTATATTACTCAAACTCCAGAACTGCCCAGTTTTTCCTTTTGACAGATTCCACATGTGAAAGAAGATCTAAACCAGCACACTAAGTCTCTCCCTGCCTCCTTGGAGGAAGGTCTAGATGGAAATAAGTCAGTGAGTACTGTCTGTAATAATTAGAACTACACAAGGAGAAAAGAGCTACTTCAAATTTGTAAAGATGCCACGAAGATGTACAAACATCCTCATGATGCTGTTCTGCTTGACATCTATGCCATACTTTGTAGTTACCTGAAGACAGGAGCAGATCTATTATACAACCAAGATGCCACTGATGCCTACTAATCTACTCTTCCCTCAAATACAGCAAACAGGTCCTAATCTCAACCTTAAGTACAACAGTATCAGTCTATCAGGTCAATGGCGATGTGTCCATCTGTGATCTGGCCCAGAATTCCTAACGCCAGTCTAATAACAGCAAGGAGCAGAAGGACAGAACAAACAAAAACCACCCCAGATGCATACTGCGTGGTTAACTGGGACTCAAGAGACCCAAGTTCAGTTCCGGAGTCAATCACTGATCATCTGTCCTTGGGGAAGTGACTCAGTTAATCCCAGGCTTTCATTCCCCATCATACTTTCCCACACCACGGGCCTGGCGTCAGGATAAACCGAGCAGCACTCAGACCCTCCTCTGGGCACTAAGGACCATCTCTGGTTGCTATGTTTAAACAGCTTTACTTGGATAACCTTTGCCTTTTGAAAAAGCAAAATAGCCCTACCCCTCCTCATCAAGAAAGACTACTTCAATTCCAGAATGAAACTGCAGAGAACTAGCTGTGTATGTGGAAAAAAAAGGTTTCCAAACCCAAAACTTTTGGCAGGGCAATTTCCCCCTTTTTTCAAGGAAACGCATTAATTAAAAAAAAAAAATCCAAAAAAACTCAAAGCCCCTGAGTGAGCCTTTCCCTATAAATTATATCTCGTTTCAGCAGTGGTGTTAAAAGTCCTTTCTTGGCTGCTTGACAGCAACCCCCTGCCTTTTCCAGACATGAAGCCAGTGCTGTGAGCTAGCTGTAGGATGATCAAATGTCTGTGCATTTAAGTTGTCTTTTTTTGGTATTGCTTAAGCACTGCTCCACTTGGACCCCTCATATAAATAAGTAAATAAATAAGAGTAATCTCAGTGCTTCCTGCCAACTTTTTGTATAGATTAGCCAGCTAAGGGCTAATCCAGCACAGAGGAATTGAACATTTCATTGCAGAACAATAAAACAGGACAGGTCTGCATTCAAACTTCAGACTAGTCTGGAGTTTTGTCTGTTCTCGAGAGGGGGAAGTGCCTCTGCTGAGCTCTGTCAACTCACAGTGGTGTCAATTCCTAGACAAAAGGAGGTAGGGGCACCTACTGATCAAGCTAATCGAGGTCTGCCTCTGCCTGCAAAGGCTGAAACAGTACTTCTGCAGCATGTGAACAAGACAGGAACTACGCATAGCTCCTCCAATTCCCTTTCTACTCTGAAGAAAAGCTTAATATACAGTTCTGGAGTCTGGGATCAAACTCAGTGATGGAAAAAACCAAACCCACTTCTCCCACTGCTCAAAACAGTTAGATTAAAGCAATGACATCAACATGAGAATCAATACCTCTGAGCTGTGAATAGGCAATGCAAGTCCATTCTCCACGGCCATTCCCTACACAAGTACATCTCATCATATGGCCCATGTCATGCTGTTTATCCCACTGGTCCCCAACACGGTACATGACACCATCATTGGTTGTGCAGATTTCTTCATGGGCTGGTTGAAAAGAAAGCAAGAGGATATTTTATGGGGATAGAATTAACAAGATCTTGATGTCTTGGAGCATTTGCAATGCCTCTTCATACTGTACAGCGGCTTCTGCATCTGAACAAGGAAGCTTTAGGCAAGACCCACTCAATTTCAAACACCATTTTTGCTGGGTGATGACATTCTCAAAGTGCATCTCCCTTGTAGGACTCATTCATTTTAATTTTCATTTGAAAGCTACTAGAAATAGCTTCGATACAATGTCCAAGGGGTGCTGTGTGAAAGAATCAGTTCTTGTTACACATACGCCTTTACATGATCATAACCAGGTGAATATCTGCATGTTCCACAAGCTGTTTAAGGACTTAAGATGCTGCATTGCCACGAGTTACCAAAGGCCTTTCATTGAAGAATTCATTGTCACATTCTCTCCCACACGTTCCCTCCTGACATCATGGAGGCAGGCACAGATTGTAGGAATAGACCACAAGTCTGATTTTGACATTGCTGCCATTTTCAGGGGAACATGCCAGTATTACAAGGATAGACTTATTTCTAACCACAGACTAAGCAAGAGGAAGTGGTGAGCCATGAGGGAGAAGCTTTGGTTGATGCAAGATAAAATACTTCACTTGCTACAAAGCACTAGAGTCCAATGCTCTCCAATGGACCTACACTGGTTTGCACCAGCAGGGAAACATGCCAACCACTGGATTTGAGCAAAGTAGTAATGAAAATTGTCTTCTATTGGCATTGCCCAAATCTCTGCTAGAGGTGATCAGTGGGAAAAAAACCAACAAAAAACAAACCCAAAAAAACCCAGACAAAGCCAAAACTTCAGAAATGCCTGATAGAGCTTTGGGCTGGGATGCAGCTCACTGGGTCATCAATAACTGACAGCTCTTCACTTCCCAGCTCAAAAAGCCACTTATAGGTATGCCATAACCCTTCTATGTTTCTCAGCCTTACCAGCCATAGGGCAGAAACCAAATTTCTGGTCAGCATCATAGTTCTCAGTGGTTCCACACCACTTCATGTTGTCTCTCCGTCCCTCAGAAGTACAGTCAGTGTAGTTGCGGTTGTTGTACAGGAAGGGGAAGTGGCACAGAGCACCATTGGAATTGCCACCACGTGTCTGGACCAAAACTGTACAAAAGTGAAAAGGACACAGATGCAAATGATGCCTGCATTCTCCCTTAGCATGTACGGAAGAGCTTGGAAAACAAACCACTAGCACTTCTTTTTCCCCCACCCACGTGTACCCTGTATATCATCCATGGGCCTCTTTTCTTGGCTTTAATTCAGATCTGGAAACCTAAGCCTTGCTCAAGGTCAACTCAGTGCAAGCATTGCTTTGGAAGGAGTTGTGGAGCCAGCCATGGGAATTTCTAGGGAACAGGGAAAAACCAAAGCTTACTGCATTTGAAAAGCAGCTTTGCAGAGCCTTTGTGCAAAAGCCCAGGGAGATCAAATACACTCTCAGTTCTCAGCATACCTGTTATTATCTGACTGAGGCTATTACCCAACTGCGCCCTTTGGCTTCAAGGGGAGCCTCAGCCCTCGGGAAAGGGTTACAATTCAGTTATGTACAACAGGACAAGTCAAAACCTCTCTGCAGGTCTCTGTTGGTTGAAGCTCTCTGCTTCATGTTTTGCAAGCAGCAGTGGAAAGAGGGCTGTAATCTACTTGAACTACTCACCTCTTGAGCAACTCTGCTTTACAAACAACAAAGGACAACAAGGAGTCATCTGCTCAACTCTTTCTCTATCAGTATTTCACATTCCCCACAGTGTATTACAAGAAGTCTCACTAAAACAAGAATGTGTGTGGATGGGGACAGTGCAGGGTGGTTTTTGTCTGGATTGGGTTTCAGTGGTTTGTATTTTTTTCAAGAAATAATATTGTATATACTACAGAGAAAAGCTTGACTTATCAGAAAAAAAAGATCTGACATAGAACAGAGGATTAAAAAAAAAAGAAAAATCTATGCAGGGTAAGAAGCAGTATTTTCATGTGGTAATGTGAAAAGTTCTCTCCAAGGTCTGATCCCAGAGAAGCTGCCTGCACACTGTTCCACGCATGTCTGATGGGCTTTGCAGCAAGTGTAGCCCCACAGGTAGATCTGTGCTGTGAAGGCAGCACTGACCATCTGCAGAGAGGAGGGAATCCTGCTGCATTAGTCAGGCGCCAGCTCTTGATCAGTGTTCACAAATCACAATAAAATTATTGCTATATATGGCAGCCTGGCTAGATGGTCAGGATGGAGGGAGTGACAGAGGACTGCACAAACTGCTTCATGGATATCCTCCCCTTCACAGCCTAATATGGGCATTGCTCTAGCAATTCAGACAAGCAGAGGCAAGGCCCAGGCATCCTTTGGGCCAAAGCTCTGTCCTGACAAAGGTACTCCCATTCTAAGATCAGCTCAGAGGAGAGAGAACAGCACTTAAAGGCTACACTTGTAGCATCCTGAGCACTCCAAAGGTGCCAAGATCACAACAGTGCCCTAACTCTAGACAGGCTTGCATTCCCAGGACTGCCTTGTTGCCAAGTATGCCTAGAGTCCCTCCAGAATACCAGAATTTTCAGGCAGCCTGTCCTTATGTTCTCTGCAACTTCTTCCACATGGGCATGAGGGTCATGTGCCTGTGAAGACCCTCTGAGAGGAACTCACCGTTCTGCTCAGTACAGAAGGAGTATCTCCTGTCCTGCTCAAAGTTTGAAGTGGTGCTGCACCAGAGGTGCCCATCTGTGCGGCCTTCAGTGGTGCAGGAATAGAAAGTCCTCCCGTCGTAGGTGAAAGGCAGAACACAAGCTTCTCCATCAGAGTTGCCACCATATGTTTGGGTCACAGCTTTAAAACAAGCAAGTCACAGCATTATACTCTGGCTTTAAGCAATCCCCAAATCTTAGTGGTCTAAAACAGCAATAGCCCCTCTGGGCCAAGTCACTGGCTGCTGTAAACCCACGCCGACTGCCATGGACCTGGGCCAATACACACCCACAGATGACTTGGCTCCACAGCTGTATCATTCTTTTACATTCTTTCCAAACATATATTATTGCAGCTCAATTTGAATAAAGTTATTAATGCTGCTCCCCAAGGGCTCTGTTTTCCCTCTGCAGGTTATATATAACTCACTGGGAATTGTTTCTGCCCTACAGAACCAAGCTTCAAATAATCAAAACAACTACTACTTCACCCCTTGCACCTTTCTCCAGTAAGTCTTCTGAAGAAGATGTTTCTGATACACACAAAATGATTCTACTTCGAAATTAAACCACAGGGCTGTCCCAAAGATCTCACTGGACAGAAAAGGCACTCAACACAAACTCATACCTATTTCCTGGCAGCTGACTCCATTGCCCAGGCAGGTACAAAGCATTTGCTGGCTGCCCTGCGTCTTGAGCCACTGCATGCCCACAGAGTACACCACTCCGTTATCAGTTATGCACTGGCCATAAGGCTGAGGCTGGGGCTGCTGAGGCTGGGGCTGGTACAGAGCAGTCTGCACATTCGTGAAGCTCGGAGAGCCAGATCCTGCAGCAGAACATGAGAGAGGAGAGAGATGTTACATGTGAAGCAAAAGAACAGAATGCCCCAATTAACTGCTGAGATAATAAAACTTCAGGCGCTGCCTCCATCGAAAGCATGACTCTCCTGGTTTCCCTCGACACATTTTAATTATCCTACTTAGCAAGCTTCAAAATTAAAAGAGCAACTCCCACTCCTGGTACTGATAGCCTCTGGTTTCCACCAATGTAGAGTGGCTTTAGAAAGGATTTAGAGTCACCCGCTTTTCACAGGAACTGCTTAGAAACAATTTTTTTTTGAAAAAAGATGTTTTAGATGTAGGAAAATCAAGATCAGTGACAAGACAACAAAAAAATTACCAAGGAAGTAGGGAGATAAGGCAAAAAAGGATTAATTTGGAATTTTTTGTTGAAAAATAAACCACAATGTATTCATTTACTCTGGAATTTTTAAACTTTGAATCAAAGTTTTTGGACAATCATCATTTGGAATTACACTGACAGACAAAGCGGCTTGTTATCAACATTATGGAAAGTTTTGGCAATGATTCCCACAGAAATCTCCACAGATTCCAGATTGCTGAAACAGGGGAAATAATAATGGACACAAAACATGGGAACCCTTGAAGGTTTGTACATTTTGAAGTTTAGACCTTATGAGAGTTTGAAGTTAACCTGCTGGTACTGAACAGTTAAAGGTCATTTATGAGAAAAATTTAGTGTAGGTTCTGCATGAAAACAGACAACTTTTACACTGGACTCACCAATAGGGAACCTGGATCCTTAAAATGGCAAAAAAGAATATAGAAGATGAAGACTTTAACAAACTTTGGGGGGGGGGGGGAAGTCCTAAATATAAATTAGGTAATATTTCATACCAAAATGACAAACTATCTAATGTACATGTATTAAATAGCATTGTATACATTCCTTGGCATTTCTGAGTTTTAGAGCTCAACCATTAGGAGGTGTATTTATCTTGTCAAAGAAACCAGATGGTCTGAGTGGAGTTTAAATTAAGGACTTTCAAAGAAAGTTACCCTGAGGCAAATAAAGTTCAAATATTAACTTGAAGTGTCATGCTTCAAGACAAAGTTAGCAGCTTGTTCCTGCGGCTGCATAGCCCTAGGTGTGATTTACTGCTCCATGATTGCACAGACAACCACATCTGTATGTGGAAGCCCCATCTGTGCACGGAAACAAGGTATAAATTAATCTTATCTACACATGCACAAACAAGCAGCATCTCCTGAACTCTGACCCTCTTTGTTGCTGATCCTTCCCTGACAAGACGCTTAAATACCTAACTAAGGATGGCACAAGTCAGCCCCAGACCAGCTCCCAAACATTCAAGACATGACGTTCCTTGTACCTTCCCCTACTTTGCACACTACAATTCCGTCACTTACCAGTGCTGGTTGTGTGCAGGGATGTGTGTCTTTCACATTTCCATTCACCTCTGCCGTTACCGGTACAGACACACTGAAGCAAGTTTCCACGGTTATCCTTCTTGCTCCAGGTGTCTCCAATTCTGTAGGAAGTCTTGGTGTCATGGTCATTGCACCTGTCTGTATAAGGAACACGTTAGCTCTTCCTGCATTGGTTGGCTTCGCTGTGTGTTTTACAGTACTGAGCCACCAACGCCATCACACAATCTGATAGTTTAAAGCCTGTATTGAGAGCCCACCTCATTTTCTGTGGCCCACTACTACAAGTCCTTATGAAAAACCACATTCTGGATTGAAAATGTTCTTGCTAGTTATTTTTTAAGCTATTAGAAGCTTATTTTGTCTAGCATACACCTGTAAAGCTTCAACTTTTTTTAATGTCCTTTTTAAAAAAAATTAAATCAGAAGTCTTTGTAGCTAGGTAATTTCATATTCTACACAGGGCACAGTTCAAGTTTGGATGTCTACTTCAGCTGGAAAAACACTCAAACTTGTTTGAGAGCAATATGTAAATTCCATTTCTTCCAAAAGTGTACATGAAACTCCAGTAAAGTTAATATAAGCTGCTCATGTCATACCAGGAATATTAGTATTTCTAAGTCTCCCTTTTGCCTTTAAAAATCCCCAGCCTCTGACAAATTGAGTAAATGGGTTCAAAGGACAGCATAACAAACTACTCCTGTCCGGATGCCAGATCCACACAGATTTAGTTCTTCTTCCATTACAACATTTTTACCTTCTCATTCAAGAGAAACTTGATACAGTAGCTCAAATATAATCATGGATCAATGAACATGGATTTATGAACAACTGTAGAAGGACATACACATCATGCCAGACTGCCACTGAGAGAGCACATGGGATAACAATGTGGAAAACACATTACTAACTCGCAATAGTTAAAATGACCAAAAACTGAGTATTTGCCATAAGAGTGGTAAATTGGTGAAGTATTCATAACATCATTTGGAAAAGGTGAAAAAAAACCCCAAAAAAACTATCTTATGCACACTCAGTCTCAAGTTACACAACAAAAAGCTGAAATGTTCCCCAAGAAATCAGCTGTGATTCTGGGAAATGCTGGCCATAAAAGGTATGTAACAGAAGTACACACTGAAGCATATGCCACTTTGTGGGCTACAGCTATCATGGTACATATATAAATTTGAATTTCTCTGTTTGATTACATTTTAAAAAGAAAATGAAAAATGAAAAGGTTATTTTATTGCAACTTCTCTTACGATACAATAATGCAGACCTAAATTATGGGAGGAAAGATACTGCCAAATCATTTTTACTAGTAATAACTCCTCCAAAATTCACAAATAACACATTCTCGTTTACTCATTCCTATTTGACAGTTAACGATTTTCCCCATGTGTTTTTAATAGGCTTAATATTGTCATGGCTGGTTTGATTTTTACAGCTTGTTTCTTGACCAAGTCTCTCCAGATCTTCAGTTTTAATCACAGCTCTCCTTTAGTGTTTCAGTTCTTTACAGGTCTGCTGTTTATAACAGCCAAAAGCCATTATCTGTGTGCCCTGAGGCAACTGAATATGAGGCAATTTAAAGGCTATAGGACAGCTTCTCAAACCTTGCATAACAAAGGTATAAGGTACAAAGTTAAATTTCCTTGAGGTAACTGGTATAAACCCCGATAGGTCCACAACGGAGCTTGCTCACAACAAATTTGGAGCAAAAGGTAGATAAACGAGAAAGATTTTTGGATTTTAAAATCCCTGTTTGCTTTGCAAATACAAATATCGTGTGCTATTAACAATTACATCCTTCAAAATGTGAAAACTACAAGCAGTCACCTGTGCCAGAGAAGCATGTTTACATTGAAGACAAAAGGAAGGGAAAAACTATTGAGATGGGAAAGCAGATGAAACAAGCCCTGTTTAGCTAACATACAAGAAAAACAGTAATAAAAAGGAAAAATAAAAGGACATTTTAATCTGGCAGATCCTGCTGTTGAAGTAGGCAACTATTTCTATTTAAAAGCACATAGTTCTCCCTGAGGAGTCTGCTTTAAAGATCAGAAACAGAGATATTAGGCCAAACTCTCCACCATTTTGCACGCCAAACAATTCCCCCAATTTCCTGGGCGATGTGCGACTGTGATTCATCTGGCCTGTGGATTTCTGAAACCTCTCTCACTAAAGCAAGTTAAAATCCTAAATAACCTAGCTATTCTGTGACCAACACAGCACACCAGCTCTCCAGCAGCTCCCCAGATCGCAGGTGGCACCCAGGATGTGCACACGCCGCCCCCTCCCCTCAGAGGGGTTGTCTCCCACCCCTTCAGGCAGCAGCCATCCCTCTAAAACCACCACTGCCTGCAACAGGACAGAAAAAAGAGAGTATTTTTTCTTTTTGACACAGGACAGATTTGAGAAATATTGTAATATTATAAAGAAAAGGGAGCAGCTGACAGATGCCAAGCCAGCACTTACTCCTGGAGGTGCAGGTGATGCGGCCGCTGCCCTCCCCCAGGCAGGTGCAGTCCACCATCATCCAGCCTTGGTAGGGCTTCTCCCAGGTCTCTCCCACCACGTAGGACGTCCCGGCCGCGTTGTCGTAGCACCGCTCAGCTGCAAGAGGGGAGGGGAGAAGAGTCCACCCAGGGCCATCCCACATGGGGACGCCTCGGGGAAGATGAGAGGTGGACATAGCCTTGAGCGAGCAGGGGGAGAAGGGAGCCGTGACCTACCCACGGGCTTGCAGGTCCACTCGCCCTTCCCGTTGCCCAGGCACACGCACTCCAGCATGTACCCGCCAGTCTCGTGGGGCCGGCGCCAGGTGTCGCCAATCTTGTAGGACTGGCCCCCCTCATGGCAGCGGTCTGCAGTGGGAGACAGGGGAGCTGAGGTGAGCAATCACACCAGGGACAGCAGCACGGGGACAAGGTAAGAGCCACCAGCCAGGGCAAAGGGGGATCAGTCTGGAGAGAGGTAGTGGATGGCAAGGAGAAGCAGGAGGAGAGGCCATGGCCACCCCCTCCAGCCTCCAAAATGGCGCCTGCCCTTTTCCACTGGTATCTGCCATTTTCCAAGCCTCCCAGGCCCTGTCCTTTCTCCTCAGCTAATCCCCTCCAGGTTTCAAACCACAGCTGAGATGTGGCTGGTGAAAGCAGAACACTGGCGGCCAAGGATGTGCTGTTTCTCCCTCAGACCCCACTTGGCCTGGGGGCTGGATAGAAAGGGTTGGCCTCCATTTTGTTCTGAGGTGGTACCACTTGGGTGTCTGTCCCTGTGCAGTGTGAGGACAGGGTAGCCAGGCTAGCATGGGGAGAGTAAGGACGTGCTTGGTGTGACACCTCAGTGGGACATTGGTCCTCTGGGGTTTAGAAAACCAGCCCCAGAAAAGCAGACTCCCAGCCTGACAGGGCCTCATGTACCTGAGGCTGTCTGGGCCTGTTGCAAGGCACAGGCTCAGGGAGGGGAACATAGCAAAGGGCAGTTTGCAAACACAAGGCCTTCTTCAAAGGAAGAGAGGAGCAACACGTATCTGGTCATTTATTAGGGGCCACTAAAATGTTTCATTGGCTTATTTATAAAAGCAAGGAATTTAAGAGTTATGAAGATTGATTCAAAGCCAGTTGCAGTCAAAGAGACTCTCCAGTGAGCTCTAAACCAAGCTGATGATGACAAAATGAGACTCCTCTTATGTTCGCAATTTCCTTACTGACTCTCTCTTCTTAGAAGACTTATCATCCCTGCCCAGTAAAGTGACATTAAATTCAGACAGGCTTCAACTCTACTTGTTAGATCCAATGCATTTCTTTTTATTTCCTTTCTATAATGATGGCTGGCTTCTGAGTCCCCTTTGGCAATGCTACTGAGATCAGTATGTGTGTTTTAAACAAGAAACTGGATACTTTTAAGAACAAGACTTTTCTCAAAAGGTGCCTCAGGGACTTTGAAATCTCAGTCTGAAAGCCCTGACACAGTGATCTTCATCTGTGCTCACAGAAAGTCTGATTATGAACCAAAGGGAAATTGTGAACAATTCAGTGACTCAATAAGGAAAGGATTTCCAGACAGAGACATGAGAGGGAGAGATGGGGAGAAAGGATGAAGGGAAAGAGGAGAAACAACAAGAGGAAAGTATGGGTCAGGCTGGTGAAAAAGGAGTTGCAGAAACACATTGAGCTGATGTCTGGATATCAAATCCCAGCTCCCTCAAAGACAAGTGTTGGCAAGGTATTTTTGTGTCTCAGGTGGTATTTATTTATTTTTTACTTATTCAGAGTAGTCCCGTGAATACTGATTGCTGTTATTCTGACTCACTAGCTGCAGACAGACCCTCACTCTTTTCTCCAGTCAAAAATACTTTCATAAATGCATCTGTGAAGATGCAACACACTCTTGTATATAGTAAACGTACTAACCTGTATGGTAGGACACTAACAGTAATCTTTGTCCTTTTTTCCCCACATATAGCACTTTACCTCTTAACCAAGGGGAATTTGGTTGTGCAAATGTATGTTCATGAGGCAAGGACATTCAATTCCAAGATTTTAACAGGCTTTGGATTAAACCACCCCAACTCTAGTTAATGGGCACTGGGAATACTGTGTAAGCTGCTCTGGAAAATTTGACACTAAGGAACAATAGCTGTAGTAATAGGTTTTTAGTTACATACTGGCAATGGTGCAGCTGATTCTCCCACGTCCGGCTCCAATGCAAGTACAGTCCCAGATCATGGAGTCCTTGGGGCGCTCATAAGTCTCCCCTACTCGGTAAGTGGATCCAGTGTATTTGTCAAAGCAAGTCTCTTCAGCTGTGAGGGGAGAAAAATCAAATTCATGTAACCACAACAGTAGAGTGTACAGTCAGAAACACAACGCATTCCTCACCTCTTCACATGGATGGTCTTTTCTTTTCCTGAGGAAAAATAGATACCAATCTCCTCTTTCTTCTTGGAATGGAAACGTAGAGAGGAAGTTGGGTGATATTCACCCCCTCAAGGTCCCCTTGATGCTGAATAACCTCATCTTCCCTCCCCCAGTGACCCAGAAGTTGAGCAAGCCACACAAGTAGGCACAGCCCTGAAAGGATGAATCCCAGCTGTCTGAACTGCAACAGTACAACAAACGGGAGGGAGCAAACATCCCCTAGCTGTGTGCTTTGTCATGCTAATCCTCCTCCTTCTGACTTGGCAAAAATGAAGTAGATGAATCCTAAATTCTGCAGCAGTCCCAAAGTCAACAGCACCACTTGTGAATTGTTCACACACGTACATGAGTAAGTGATTAGAGAAGGGTTATGTCAGTGCTGCTGCCACCAGACTGGAGATCTGCAACAGAACAACCTTCTTCACTGCTAGACAAAGTTAACTGTGACATGAAGGAAACTTGCTATTGGACTTAAAACTGTAAAACTTGGGAATCCCTGCAGGGGAAGGAAAGGTAGATTAAACCTCCTCTTCTGGAGGGGACTGAATACTCCTTAAAATACTCTAGCTGTGAGGCAGGCAGCACACAAGCCTTGCCAAACAGCTTGCTGGGACACTCCCATCTGCCTTGCAGAATGCTATCAGCCAGGAACCAATTCTTCTCTCTTACACCTCCAGAGACACATAAAGGAGTGATGGCAAACAAGTGGCTTCAGACCAACAAATACAGATCGATTGCATCTGATAATCTAAACTAAAATCATACCCCGGAGAGACCCATCATCTTCCAGAAGACTTTGCATTAAAAGTTCTTTCTGTTACCTAAACTTTTTCTGCAGAAGACTAAACAATCTCATTTTACACTCAATTATAGCAAGCTCACAGCAGGCTTGGGGGCTGCGGAAAGCTGTAAGCTGAAATATTTTTAAACAAGCTGACGACACCACACAGCTACGAAAAGTTGGGGTGAAGCAATCAAGCAGCACAAAGCCAGCGCTGCAAAGTGACTCCAGATTTGAACTTCCCCATGTGAGTCCAGGAGTCAGTTCAGTTCATTATAAAGAAGAGGTTGGCTCCAAAATTAACGTTTGGATCCAATCCTCCAGGGAGATGAGTGATGTTTGGCTCAGAGTCCTGGTGGCAGGCCCATCACTAATGAAAAGCATTTCTTAAAATCCCAAGCCAGATCTTCAGTGTAATTGAGTGTAGATCCGTTACTGACCCTAAAGCACCAAACTTCATCTGGAAGCCCAGCCTGCTAGTTACACCTCAGCACAAGGCTTAGCTTACTGAGCACCAAAAGCCGTACTGGGGTCTCAACGCAGACAAAAGCCCATGGACTTACGCTCAGGCTTGCTTTCGCAGTTAAACCCTCGGCTTCCACCGTAGCAGGTACAGACCAGCGTGTTCCCCAGGTAAATGCGCTCCCACTGCTGGTTTATCTGGTAGTACCGTCCATTGTCGTAACAGGTCTCTGGGGGAAAGGGGGCGAGGGGAGGAAGGGGGGGGAGGGAAGAGAAAGAAAAGTTCAGAGTCACTGACGGCAGCGTCGGGGAAGTAAGGGGCACGGCAGGGGCGAGCCGCGCCTGCACGGGGCACCGGCTCCATCCCCGCACTTGTGCCGAGCCCGCGGGCAGAGAGAGGCACATGGGGGTCACGCCGCGGGGCCGGGGCTTCGGCTCCCGCCGCGCTCCGGGAGCCTGGGGCAACGCTCCGGGATTTCCCCCACCCTGGTCATGCCCCGCGCTGCCCGCAGGACCCCATCCTGGCGCGGTACTCACGCTTGCTCTGCGCGGGGGTGCCCTGAGGTACCGAGGTGGTCTGCGCCTGTCGCCGGCTCTTGCCGCCGGCTCCACGGCGCTGTCCGGCACTGCCTCCCGCCGCTGCAGCCCCTACGCAGAGAGCGAGCAGCGCCAGCCGCCACACGGTGCGGCGCGGCATCCTGGTACGGCACGGCACGGTACAGCACAGGCAGCGGCGCCGCTCACAGGCAGCCCGACGGAAGGGACAGCGGCGCCGCGCGGGCGCTATATAGGGGCGGGTGGTGCGGGCAGGGGGCGGCCGCCGCCGCCCCGGCGCCCATTGGCCCCGGCGCCGCCGGGGGCCGGGCGGAGGCCGCCACCGCCCCGCCGAGTGCCGCCGGGGCGGGAGCTTGCGGGCGGCGGGCAGCCCGTCGGGGAGCCCGGCCTGGGGGGGAGGCCCGGCCCCGTAAGGAGAGCGGGCTGCAAGGCGGTCGTGCCATTTTGTGGACCGTTTGGCTTAACAAAATGGCTTTTTTGGGGGGAAGGAGAAGCAAATGTAACTTTTCCTTTTGAGCAGCGCTGCCTGTAAGCTGCTGCCGCATCATTCATGAGAAACAACGTTCTGCACCTTAGTACGTTCTTTTGGGGAGAAGGTGAGACAAGATAGGTGTGCAGGTTGGAAATAGGAAACACGTTTTATTTACTGCTGGTGACTCAAAATCTTTCACACCTCACTGCAAAAGAATGGTGTAGTTGCACGCTGCTCTAAATAAATTTAACAGCCTTTTTCTCTATTTCTTGCTGTCTAAAAAAAATTCTGAGAATAGAAAAAAGTGATTAAAAAAATGTTAGGCTTTGAACTCCCTTTAAGTACGTCAGATCTTCATCCATAACTCTGCTTTATACAAATTTTGTCAGCCTCTTTCACCTGCCTTGTTCCTGCAGCCATCTCTGCTGCTTTGAGGAGGGGTCTTTTCTCTGTAGTTTGAAGGCATACTGCAAAGCAAAGCACTGGTGGTGGAATTGTGGCTCTCAAGTAGGAAGGTGCTAGTGAGAAAAGCAGTGTGCCCTATTGTGGTAGGGGGCCTGGACCAGCACTCAAGCTCAGATGGTGTAAGAAGGTCATGTTGCTAACCATTTCATGCCTCTCATGCTTACTCAGTTTTAGCAACGAGATTATTACTCTAAAAGTGTGCTGTGGTTCCTGATCCACTAAAGCAACTTTTCAGACAAACGTGAATGTGAAGTAGTCTACAGTGTTTCCAGACATCTTAAGCTGACATCCCCAGGTCTCTATAAGAGTTCTTCAGCAAGTGGAGCACTGAGCTCTGGTTCCACTTACTGCAAAACAATTGTACTGTCTTTTATGAAACGCAAGAAGTAATATCTCACTTGGGATGCAGACTTTTTCAGTAGGCAGTGTACAGATCCAGCACATGCTTTGTTTCAGGAAAGCACGTAGTTGTGATGTCAGGTATCTGTTTTCAAAGAAATTTCTTTTCCTCTGGATGAGGAATGCCCACAGATACATCAACACAAGCTACCCTGCTGAAAACTTACTGGAAATTGAAACCTGACCTGGCAGTTGAGGTGAGCTGTGGTGAGCTAATTCCCGTCTTTCCTAATTTTTATTTTTAGATCTACTACCCGGTTTTTTTGGTTTTGTTTTTTTTTTTTTTTTGTGTTGTTTTTTTTTTTTGTTTGAGTTACTGGGCACACATTATCCCTCAAAATATTCAGAGAGCTAAGGTGGCCATGGTGAGGGAGAGCATTAGCTTTTGAAGTGGGGCACATCATCATAAACTAGCAAATATCCAGTTTCTTAAAATGAGAACCTTGTTTCAGAAAGCGTTCCTGCTTTTCTGAGACTTGAGCTAGGAAGTGTCATCCTCAAACTCCAGCTTACAACATATCTGGAATTCTCTGGTAAAAGCAAAGTGAAAAGCATGTTGTCAGAAAATGCTGCTGTCTGACCGTTTAGAACTGGGTTGTACTTAACCTAGCTTGCTCCGATAGACCAGTACTGAGTGGAAATCCGTGGAAAAGAAGAATTTTCCTTTTAGCAAACACACATGTGCAATGAAGAGGCAATTTCAGGTCCTTTTTTTCCCAGTTACTGTGATAGGTCTTGGTCCAATTTTCAGTTTATTTTGCACAGTATCCAGGGTAGCGCTGCTTCTGCACAGCACTTCCTGCTGCATGCCCTGCCAGTGTGCGGGTGAACACTCCTGCCACTGCCACAAGATGCTAGTTCAGCTCACTTGACATGGAAAAGGAAAGGGCAATGAGGAAAATTCAGTATAGGAGAATTATGGTAAATAAAACCTTCTTGAAATGTAAGAGCTAAGTACAGGTAATCCATGAGGAACAGGCTATGGTAGGATACGCAAACAAGAGGAAGCAACCAGCAGTCCTCACTCGTGGAGCAGGAGCCCATGGGTGCTAGATGCTGTGCAGATACAGCTGAAGAGTCTGCTGGGGAGTTTATAACCTCCGTAGATCTACAACACAGTGCCTACCAGCTCTTTTGAAGGTGTTTGAGGAGGAGAGTCCCTCCTCTCCAGAAATAAGACTTTTAGGTGCATTTCCAGGATTCTACTTTTAGTGACCCTTGTTTCCAGCATGCTGCTTTTAGCAAGTATTTTTAACTGACGTTTAAAAGGTTCATATACAGAATATACTCCCCACATAGGCTAAACTGGTGACATTGAGCTCATTTATGGCTGCTTTAAGTCCCATTCATATTATTTAGCGTGGCACTTAGGTCTTTAAGGACAGTGTAAGTATTTACACAAAACTACAAGTGTGATTCGGCCTGAAAATTCAATGAGAAATACAGTGTTAGCAAGTGTGTGACTGTGTCTAATGCTTTCCACAGTGATAGTTATGCAAACGCAGGGACAAATGTAGGATTCCCGTTTAAGAAAACATTACTGGAAGCACACAAAACAAAATGATAATTTTTAATGATGCTCAAATTAGCTTCTTGCATAGACATCATTTATTAGCAGCCAGAAATAATCTTACAAATTGTATTTCAGCACAATTTGGAACAGCCTGGGTTTACTTCTAAAGGAATCTCTGACAGTAATTATGACACAAACATGCAGTAATTGTTACATTGCAAGCTGTTAGACTTTCTGAGCAGTCTTGTGCTTATTTCGGGAAATGGATGTAACTCCTTTGTCTGTCCTGCTGTCGGTTCGTCCCTCCAGCTAACAGGAAATTAAAGAAGATTCACCTGAAGTCTTTCTTAGGATGAGATCAGTTTGAATTTATAACCAGCCTTCCGTGGGTTTTGCATCCGAATAAGGATTAAGAATGTCCTAAACCTCTGCTTTATCCATGAGTATTCTGATTCACGTTCTTGGTCTTTTCAATTTTTTTTTTTTTTTTTTTTACTGAAAGCCTAACTTTTCATCTCTTGGGTAGAAAAGGCACATGCCCTTATAAGGTTCTCCTGACTTCTGTTGCTCCAGTGTATTGCTCTGCCTATAAACATCTCCACTAGGTCGACTTGATTTCCTTTACTGTACACACATATGGCTGGGAGCACGGGCTGTCCCTGTAACCATTCTCCTGCAAATTCCAATAGCAAAGAGGGAAGATGAATCAGGACAAAAAAGACCAAGCCAAGTCACTTGTTATTCTTTTAGCAGCCTTAGAAGAAAGGCCACACTGGCTTAATCATCTTCTAAAATTATCATTCATAGGAACAAGAACCATAAAGACAAGAGGTCAGGATTCCTCTTCTTGACATAGGGAGACCATTAAACGCTTCCTGCAGTTCCCAAATATTTTGCAAGAACTCCTGTTGCGAGCTGAAAATTTCTGAATCATCACAATTTCAAGTCTGTGGTTTTTGTTAGGTCACAGCAGAATTCATTTCAAGGCTGCTGAGGCTCTGTTGCACAGTGCTTCATTCACTCCAGAGCGTCTCATCCAGGAATCTGGAACATCGCTCTTTAAATGAAATTCATTCCCTCTGCCGGTTAACTGCAGCTTCAGCGGGATGTAACGTTATGCCGGCTCTCAGTGTAGGAATGAATTTCATTGTGTATAATCGGCCCATAACGGGGCATTAATTAGACCTTTGGCAGGCTCAGTGGAAACTCCCTTCTCTTCTCCATCCTCCCCAGTCTTTCCTCACGAAACATTCAATGTCATCAACGCAGAAGAACGCATTTCCTTTCTCTGGCTTTAGTTTGGTCTACCCGAACTGTTGTAGTTTGCCAGTGATGAGCAGTTTACAGCCACAGCTCTTGTTTTGCTGTGGGATTTGCAGTACTGTCAGCCGCAGGCATTTGACACTCACGAGTCCCACCCTGCAAAATCAGAGGAACAGCTTCGGAAGGTGTGGGGGAGAGATTTTCCAGGTAGAGGGGTTCTTTTGGGAGTTTCAGATTGGTTGTTTGCTTGTTTGCTTTAAGGAGGTGTTTACATCACATACAAAGTGATTTAAGAATAGGAACAGATTGACATGTTTTCTGATGCCAGAACTTCAAGAAAAATGAGAACACTCGTGAGACCTACGACAATGTGAATTTGCAGACTACTAGCGTGGGAGAGACCTTTGCTTACAGGAGAAGCTTTTGATGCCAGGTTTAAAGAGCTTAAAACGTGTTCTTCATCACATTTTGAGATGTTCAGCAGAGATTTTCACAGATGCTCAAATCCTGTTCATGTCACCCTGAATCCTCTGGAAATCCCAACCTGATGCCCTGCTGGGGAAATT
Organism: Todiramphus chloris collaris; assembly: GCA_025345505.1. Lineage (NCBI taxonomy): Eukaryota > Metazoa > Chordata > Aves > Coraciiformes > Alcedinidae > Todiramphus > Todiramphus chloris. The sequence continues at coordinate 13,892,475 of JANVCC010000022.1, forward strand.
CTGGAATGCTTCTGAGAACTTGTCAGAGCAGCTCTGGAAGTCTGAATCAGTGTTCAAGATGCATCATGAGCACCATTGAACGGGGCTGTGGGAGCTGGCTTGGGACACCAAGCGCGGTTTTGCTATCTCTTGAAAACTCTTATTTTAGGCAATATTGGAACTATTTTGCTGTGATGAGGGATGCTTCATCTCCCCAGTTGATGTCTGCCCTGCTCCAAAGGAAATCCCCCTCTAACTGGCTGCTTTCACCACTTACTTTCCATCTTTCAGAGGTTAAGCAAACACCAAGGACCACTGCAAGGAATGAGCAAGTCTTCTCTTCCTCCAGCTCATGACATAGTACTTGCAAGGGAGGAGGTGGGATCCTGCAGCTTCTCTCCAAAGCAAAGATGAGGGAGCTCCAAAAGGCCCTGAAATGGAGCTCCTGGGACAAAATGGACTAGAGGATTGGTGTGAGGAGCCTGGGCAGCATGGTGGTTTGCATTGCTGAGCATCACCCATCAGGAGCCAGGAACCCCCTGCACAATGAACGAGGAGGACTAGCAGTGTCTGCAATCACATGCAAACCTGTACGCATGAAGCATGAAAAAAGGAAGGAAAAAAGTTGTGACAGCTGGAAAAGCAATTTCTTATGACTGTTATTTTCTTCTTAATTTCTGTGTTTTGGCCAAAATCCCACCCAGTCTTGGTGATAGGGGAAGGCTCCTAATTCTAGTGGCTGTTTTTATTTAGTCATTATGGGTTTCTAACAATAACCTGACTTATGAGTAATAGAGGTTTTTTCTTTCAATGGAAGGACACCAGTTAGTTATGTCCATGCCATTAGCACAACTTGCATCTCCCTCAAAGCTCAGAAAGATAATTGAAACCCTCCCTTCTTCCACAGCAGTCCTAAAAGTACTGAAGCAAAATTAAATAATGGTGATATCACCACCAGCAGCATGAGGTGAACTTGGCCACAAACCCTGGTGTTTGAGCGTAGTTGCTTTTATTGTCTCCCAGTGAATATGGCAAATCACACCGAATCTTGTTTGGTTTTAAGCAGGCCTGGTCAAAGACCAGCAATAAATGCTAGTGCTGGGTTGAGCTTGGCTTGCTGCAAGGAAGTTGACTGCACTGAGCAAGCAAACAGCTATTTATTATGGTGATTATGGAGGAGTGCGTAACGGGATGAAATTGAGAGTCACAAAGGGCTGAACTGAGCCAGGAGCATCCAGAAGGAAAATATTTTGGCTCCAAGCTGCACTTTGTCCCTGGTTTCCTTCTTACCCCTTCCACCCAGCCTTACATGGAGCCAAGGAGAGTGGATAGTTGTTTTCTGCCAATTACAAAGGGTTTGCTTTTTTTTTTACTTTTCTCCTTTTTTTACAGTTAGTAACCCAATTTTTTGGCTGCGCTCTCAGAGATGAGAGAAGCCCTCACTTTCACTTGTTTTTCAGCCCTGCCCAAAAGTTTTCATTGGCCAACTTTTATACTTTCCAGCTTCTGGGAAAGAACTTGGGTCTTCATCCTCACTTTCTTTTTCCTACTCTTCTGGTAGTCCAGGTCTCCTGGCCAGCAAGATGCTCCATGGTTTCTGTCACTTCTCCTGTGGGACTTTCACAACTATATCTTTTCTGTGGGTGGGAATCCAGCCCAGAGAGAGGCCCAGAATAAGGCATAAGGGCTGCTTCTGACTTACTCAAACTCTTTGTGGAAGATGAGCCTCTAGCAAGAAGTTTTAGTAAAGCAGGCTAGAGTTCCATTCTGTGTCAATCAGTCAACTCAGAATTAGTCTAAAGTTAGGGCCTCTTACAGGCACAATACTCACCTGAAGAGCTTTGCTAGTACAGAGTTTTAGTCCTATATTTGCATAGGTATTGAGAAGGGTTTTTTTCCTCCCAAGTCACTTCCCTTGGAAACCTCTAACACTGGAGTCAGGCTGAAAAGTAGAGCTACCTCACTACTACATCTCATGGCTTAACTGTTCCTGCTGTGGCTTTATGTTAAAATCTAGATATGCTTTGATGAATTTTGGGTTGAAAGCTGGACCTCATGGCAAAAGATTTTCTATACTGACTCAGAGAATTTCTGCTCTGTCATTAATCCTTTGAATTAATTCCTTACTTTCAAATGTTGATTATAGTGTGCTAGACCTTTTTTTTTTTTTTTTTTTTCTGGCGCTCAAAGCTGCTAATAGTCTGCATATGTTTTTTTGATTATAGTCCTCTTTCTGGTTTTGGGATTGCTTTGTATCTTGGACTGGCTTGGAGTTCCTATTTTCAGTCTGTACTGAGAGACCTATCCATGAAATCAAACAGATTTGGAGTCGATGCTTTCCAACAGTCATCGCTTACTTCTTTTACCTTTCTGACAGTATTTATGGAGTTTGCAGTGCTCCTCATTCTTGAGGTGATGAATTATTGTAGTAATAAATATACATGGTTTTCATGGGCCATTTTACATAATTCTTTCTGCCATCTACTACTGATACAGTCACACCAAGGGGGTTTCTGTGTGCAAATGAGTTTTATCACTGATAATATTTAGCCATTGACATAGGTATGACTGGCTTAGCTAGATACGCTGCAAGAGGGTTTCTGCTGGGACACTGCAAATGGAAACAAGTCGGTTTGCCCAGAACAAGGGGCTGTGCCCATGTTCCACTAAATCTGTTTCTCTACTTCCAAAGGCTTACACATCGATTTAAAGTCTCAAAGCATTTTGTAGGAAAGCTGGTGATTCAGACACTTCTCTTGCAGAATTCTCCACTAAAGATCAGCAAGCGTCTTTCACTGGTGTGTGGGGAAGGGGTGGTGTCGTAATTTAACCTACACTTTCTTGTCTACACCTCTCCTGTAAAGGCAGAGGAGCAGACTATAGGCAGACACTTAGGCACTTAATTCCTCCCCTGATTACAGTAAGGTGATTGCAGTCCAGCCTGTTGAGCTGAACAATGAAATCCACATTTTTCTTAAAAGGAGCAGGATTTGGGCCTGTTAGCAGGTTGATCCAGGGACTTCCCTCACGGGGTAACTATTCACATTTCCCTTTCATAGCTATGGAGAAAGATAAAAAAACCTCTAGGATTTCAAAAGAAAGCAAAGCCTAAATACTTTGACACAACCTGTAGAGGAAAGCTTCTCAATATGTTAAGATAGCTTCTGGTGGCACCGAAAAAGCTAAGCATAATTCTTAAGTGAAGTAGAAACTTTTGGAAAGATGCATCATATCTTGTGGTTGTATACTAAAAACAAACATCCCAAAGCTCTTGATGATGCATCTGGTGTTTGTACTCACTGAGTGTGTCCCAAGACAGCCATGCTTATTGGAGGCACATTTTTGCTTAGCTGAGTCACGCAGAAATTAAAACAAACATTACCTAAATACATATCATCAAATCAGGATATTAGTCTGGCTAGATTAGTATAAACCCACTTACTGTCCATTCCGTAGCTGAAAGATTTATAGGACCAGGTAGAAGCTTCAGAATCTGGAGATATACATTGCTTCTGCATTTGATTATACTCTCCAGATTTATACTCCATGTGGAAGGATGTCATAGCTAACTTTCCAGGAACAGCGGTCATATTTTCCATAGAGTGCCTTGGTATAAAATGCAGGTTATATATACATTAAATGAAGCGAAAGTTTTTGACAGTATGTCTCTTCAATTAATTTGTATTTACTACACAGAAATGTCCTGTACAATATTGAAAAAAAGTGCTACAGGTGGTATTTATCTCCTGATTGACACCTCCTTCTCACTGTTTTCAGGTTCTGTTTCAGTGGTCTGCAGGGACATGGAAATAAGCAGCTCTAAAGGGCCTGTATATGTCTCCTGTCTTTAGAGAATATTTTGCTGAAACATAGCATCTAAAAATTACTTTGCCTTCCTCAAGCAAATAAAACAGCCCGAGACATTTCTTGTATGGAAAAACTTGAAAGAAAAAGCAAAAAGGTGAGGAGAGAACCATTACTTTGGTGGGAATTTGTGATAGAAGAAGAAACATCTGTGCATGGCACGGAAATATTTAAGACACCAAAATTCTGAGGATTGCAGGAAAATCGGTAGTATTTTACCAACGCTGTTGTAAGATGACTCTATGGTAGAGCTTTGGGCTTTGGCACACTGGTGTTTAAGCACCTCTGAAATGTCTGGTGCTCAGGTCGACACATAGACATCTACTTCTCATGTGTTTGAGACCTAAGATTGTTTGCAGTCCAGGTCCACAAGACTTGTGAGCCTAACTCTCACTTAAAGACAGTACAATTTAGATTTCTTAGTACCTGAGTCTGTATAGATGTGCCGTTTAGGCCCCTGGCTCCCGTACACACATAGTGTCTGGTAGAAACATTTCCAAGGGGAAGAAGGTAGGTCAGCCGGGGAAGCAGCATTGGATTAGAGGCAACCCAGTGCTATTGGCTCACAACTTAGAGGCTTGGGAAGGGCTTTTTGTAGCCAAAAGACGCAGCTCCTGACCCTGCGAAGATGAAGTGAAGTGTCAGGCTTTCCCTGCTGCAGTAGATTTACCTTGGCTGTCACCTGGATAAAGCTAGGCATGTGCTTTGTCTCTCTGGAGCTCGCTCCCCACACCTCCGTGAGAAGCGCTGAAATGCATCAGTATCCTCACCCTTGCCACTGGGAAAGTGTGTATGAATAAGCTGCATGACAGGGTCATAAATTACATGGAGAGTAGAACAAATCTTGGCAGCAGATCATAGCTGCTGGAGAGATGAGAGCTATGGTAGACACATGAGGAGAAAAGGAAAGGAAGACTAATACTTAAGAGGAAGGCAGAAATTTTACTAGACTCTGTTCCATTGAAATGAGACCATTTCTGACCTTGGTTTCTTTGGGAGCAGGCTTGGTCTCCTAATTTCTGTTTAATGTTTTTCTTTTTGTCTAAACTCTCAGGGAAGGATTGATGCTTTAAGACCATTAGAAATCCTGCCTTCTTTATAGAAAAGCCAAAATCAAAACCATAAAGTGCAACTGATTTTTAAGCAGACAGGAGCAATCCCACAAAAGCATATATACTGTGCGTTTCTATCTCTAAATCCATGGATTGCAGCTATAGCCTTAAATGTGTGTGTCAGCATTCATGGGATATGGGTCTAAATATTCTTTCCATGTCTAGTGTCCATCACAAAGTCTAAACACCGTTACTGTATAAAATTCATCTTTTCTTTTGAAGTTTCTTAACCCTCTAACATTCTTATAAATGTGCTTGAAAACTGCAGTGTGCCTTTAAGACATGCTTGGAAAACCTTCAAACAATTACAAACATGCACCAAAAAAAAAAATCTTTGCTTAGATGAGGTAATCCACAAGAGGGTTTTCAGTTGGCCTTTGGAAAACCAACTATTTCATATATAAATGTCAATGTTAATTAAAAATCAACACAAATCAGGAAGTAAAAAACCATAATGATGTATTGGTTATGATCTGAATATACTGATTAGCTCCTACCCCATTACTAAGAGTTTATTCCTGTTATTGGAGACAGTTGAGTTTTTTAAAAGAAAGAAACAGAAACCCACTGGAGGACGCAGCCCACCAGATGTTTTCATATTAAAACGAATATATGGAGAACAATTTTCAGACATTGTGGGTCCTTGCATGATGCTTGATTAATAATGATAATGGACCGTCCTAATCCTTTTGGCATCTGTAAAGTTCCCTCCCATGATTTAAGTGTATCAGCCAAAGTCCCCTCCCTGGAGAGCTGCTGTTGTCTGAGTAGGCTTATGTCTGAGTAGGAATCAGTGAGACCTCATGAGTTGATATTTATGTGCTTATGCTCTTAGCTGGCTCTTACGAGTGGTACTAAATGGCTTTTTAGATCTGGTTCACAGATACACAAAATGTGCCTTCCTACACTGCTGCTTATATCCAAGCTGCTGGAGGGAATAGGAAATGGCCTGAGCTTAATCCATCCTCAAGACAATCTTAAAATTATTAATTTGTGGTTTCCCTCATGCAGGTTTCACTACCACTGAGTTTTTCCAGAAATCTTATTTATTACTGCTGCATACATCACTGCATTTTGCTAGGGATGGAGGAATATGTCAGTGTATTCAGGGCACACTTCACTACCTCGCTACTGAGACACATACTTGAAAAAGTTCCCAAATCATAGCCCTTTAAGTCAGAAATCAGCTGCAGATAAAATTAGTTCCAAAACCATGCTCCATAGTGTGTCCAGTGCTATGTGCACCATTTCTTCTTGTGAATGCAGAGGGATGCTGCAGACACGCCTTAGCTAAGGGTGATTGCTTACACCTTTTAAGCACTGTTAGGTCAAATTCTCTCCTAAATAAGAGACAGAACATCAATAAAATGGTGAACTACACTCACCTCCTTCCTCAGATAAATCACCCGTCCTAGGAACAGGATGGAATCAGAATGGTGTGTTCACACTTCAGAGTGTTGAGGATGTGTTAGGTGAGTGGGAGCCCCAGGGTAGAAAGCTGCCAGCAGCACAAAGTCCCCCAGGAATGGAGGGTTTCCCTTATGGGTGCTGCAAGAAACGTTACTGAAGTTTGCAGTGCCTGCCGTATGAGGTGTAGAGAGTGGAAAGGGGACTGGTGCCTCTCAAACAAGCCAGCTGCCAGGATGCTCAGTATTTATTTGTGTCTTTCCATCCTTTCTTCTAATACTGGGGAGGTTTAAGGAAAGGTGGAGCTTTGTAGAGTGCCAGTCCACACGTTTCCCTGATAAGAAAAGTTTCCAAGCATGAGAAGGACAAACTTAGACCTGCTGTAGGCTGCTGTAAGGAATGTGGCTTTCCTCATGTTACCTTCTTGCCCATTTAATCTGACACGCTGCCTGGACTACTGACCACAGGCAGATAAAGCTAGGCTGAGGAAGCAACCCTGTGCACCTCCTGCTCCCTAAAAATTATCCACTACATCTCTGAGGATCCTTCTTAGCCTCTGCATGTGAACACGGCCAGCCATACAAGCTGTTCAACATCTAACCCTCCAGCTCTGTCAGTGCAAGTTGCATCATAGTGTATGTGACTACAGGCTGGGATTATGTAGTTCTCAGCCAAGTGTGTCCTCGTTTGCATATATCATTCCAGTGAGCTATGTGTTTAAAGAGGAGATGCATCTTCAGGGAAGGTAACACTTTCTAACATTCGAATGCCACACTAGTCACTGATTTGGTTTGCCTTATTGGAAGAAAAGTCTTCATTTATCACAGGATCACAGAATGGTGGGGTTGGAAGAGACCTCTGAAGATCATCTAGTCCAACCCCCTGATAAAGCAGGGTCCTCCAGAGCAAGTTGTCTAATGTCAACGCGGACAGCATCACAAGCATCACCAGTGAGTGATGACTTCCCAAAAGTAAATCTTTTTTGTAGGGAAAAGGCTGAGCAAACACCCATGACTGCCTGGAAATGACTAGAAATCATTCTTTAGTCCGTCCCGCTGCAAGGGAATCTGAGGGAGGCTGCAAGCAACTGTCAGATCCTGCAAAGAAGAAAGGGGACTTTTCACCTGTCACCGTTTGCAAGTTGCCAGAGGCAATGAAAGTATAAACACAATAACTCACTGCAGTAGCAATAGCTTTGCAGTGAACTGCACAGCCACCCTAAACCCCCAGGTTATTTTATAAGGATATGGTGAGCATGATGAATGCTTCTGGTTTCAAATATTCCAGAGAGAACATTTTTTATCTCTCTCCTCTTCCAGACTTCTACCAGCTGTGTTTGCATCAAATAAAATCCAGATGCTTCTTGAAATAAAATTGTTGCTATATTGGGTTGCAAAGCTTCCTTTAAAATTAAGGTTGTGGCCTTTTTAGCAAATGTTCCCTTTTGCTGCAGTGGACTCGGAGCAGGAAGCAGTAGATTTTATGAGAGTGAAACACAGACAGAAGGTGTTTATTCTTACCTGCTAACAGTGGTGTTACTGCTCTGTGGTGCACTGCTTGACAGTTTCTAACATGGCTTGTATCTAATATTTGTAGACAGCTATATCTTGGAAAAACTATTTCCTGAGAGCAAGTGTGATTTCTCCTAACATAGTGTATACATACATATGTGCAGCTACATGACATCTGGAAAATACTGTAGAGTGTCAAGATGACCTGAGGAATTAAAATGCCAGAATACAGATGGAAATCCAGAGACATACTTCCAAAGGAAGATGTTTTCGTATGGTATGTCAAGGAAGGCTATGAGGCATCATGATGATGGTTTTTGACACATTATGGCAGAGGACTGAGCTAGACAAAAAGTGAATTTATAGTGTCTCTATTATGACTACAGTAATAACTATCTTTTGTGCTGGTATCACAGCCTGTTTTCATTTTATTTAAAAGACCAAAGACCTTTAAGTGCACATATCTGTGCACGTATCTTTATGTGCTTTGGCTTGCACATACCTGTCTTAAATCATCTCCACTGCCACTCCAGTAAAATACCTTGACTCCTTGTGTATTTTGTGTTGTTGGTCATCCCTGCACACAAATACTTCTTCCAGAAATCCTCCCTTAACCACATCTCTGGTATGGGCAGATTGTCCCCAACCCAACTGCAACTTTAAGAAATGTTTTTCAGTTGTGTTTAAAGAACAGAAATCTTCTGATTACAAGAACTGGTCCCCCAGTGTTCTAAAGGAATTCACATGTGGACAGATGCTTCTCAAAGCCTGTTTCCCTGTCTGAAACAAGCAGAGCTCAACTAATCACCAACTGCTTTTCCCTAGGGTTTCCTCAGGGCAGGCGCTACATGGAATAGCATGATGATAACTATGCTCTTTTTTTGTCCTCAAATTCTTCCCAAGTCAGAAGACTTCAGAAACCCTTTCTTTCAAAACCCTCAAAGTTTACAGGAAGAAAATCAGTTTTCAAGTTCATCTTTGTAGGGAATTTTTTTTCTTTTGACGAAACTAAATATATCATTTATGTAAAGAAAAAAAAAAGTCAGAGAATTGTTTCAACTTAAATGTCATGGCAAATTCTAATAATAAATGAAAAAATAAGCCACTTCAATGTCCATGAACATATCTAGTTATCCTGATACTGACTTTAAAAACAATACTGAGGGAATTCAGGAAGGAAAGATATTAATGCCAGGATTGTTTCCTGCAAAGTATATTAAAGGGCCATAAAACCAGCTGTCTATTTTGGATTTCCTAAGTGGAAATGACAAAAGGAGCAATAGACAAAAGAGAAGATGGGGATCTCTGCTCTGCAGATCCTAATGTCAGCCCCTTGGCTTGCTAATGTATCTGTGTGTAAGCAAATGATGCTAGCTTGTTTCAGAGGTATTACTGCATAGAAGATCAAGTATATTCAGTGTCTTTATTGTACGTAGATTTATAAAAATCTTACTCTGAGAACAAACACAGAAGATGAAGTGAGTCTTCAAACGAACTCATAGCATTTCCGATAAAAATACACTATTCTCCAAGAAGTGACATTTTTGTCTCCACTTAAACATCTGTTGGGTTTCACTGGTGAAACACGGGTGTGTATAGGTGGACAACAGACAGTGCCTGGATTTCATAGTAGCTGCGTGCATTGGTGAACCACCCCTGAGAAGTACAGCTGACCTCCCTTGTGATGGATGTAAGCACTTTGCAAGGCTGTAACAGAGAAAACAAGCCCACTGATTTCACTGGCTACTTCCCTTCAACTTCACATTAAAGATGTTAGGATTCAAAGTTTGAGATCTGGGCTTCTTTCAGGTCTGTAGCAGAACTCCATAATTTCTAAAAAGTTCAGGACTTCAGCTATTAATCATCTTGACTGCAGAGATTAATTGGATATAGACTTGTTTACTGCAGGCGCTTGTAATCATTGGAAAGTAGTGTTACAGGACTCCAAAGATGGTGTGCTCCAGTCCTGGGCTTGCCTATGCCAGAGATGGAGACTACTTCAGCAGATGTTGGCTTGACCTTAACTCTAGCCCCTCCTGTGAAGGGGGTTGCTTCAGTAACTCTTCTCAGGGATGAACCTCCCTAGTTCGGAAAGCTTTTCATTTAATCAGAGCTGAAAAAGAGACTAAATTATTGTCCTTGTTGATGTGCCCCAGCAGCTTTGAAGAGTGACTGATCTTGATTTTCTTAAATGTGCTTCCTGTGTACACACCTTAGGGCACTGGCTTTGTGAACCTCCCACCACCACCACCACTGACCTTTCTTTCTCTTTCCTCTTTCTTTCTCTCTCTCTTTCTCTTTCTCCTTTTTCTTTTTCCTTTTTTCTTTCTTTTTCTTTTTCTTTTTCTTTTTCTTTTTCTTTTTCTTTTTCTTTTTCTTTTTCTTTTTCTTTTTCTTTTTCTTTTTCTTTTTTCTTTTTTTTCTCCCATTTTCCTTCTCTTTCTTTTTCACTCTTTTTTTCATTCCCTTTCATTTTTCTTTTTTCTTTTTCATCCTTTCCTTTCCTTTCCTTTCCTTTCCTTTCCTTTCCTTTCCTTTCCTTTCCTTTCCTTTCCTTTCCTTCCCTTCCCTTCCCTTCCCTTCCCTTCCCTTCCCTTCCCTTCCTTCTCCTTTATTTCCCTTTCTTTTCCTTACTTTTCCTTCCTTTCCCTTTTTTTTTCGTTTCTCTCTTTTTCCCCAGATAAATCCCACTTCATAATTCATGTTTAATAACCTTTCCCACTGCCTTCTAGACTCTTCCTTACCTAGCTCGCCAAAAGGCTGGAGCACCAGAATGACAGGGGTGGCATCATGGCTGATGAGGCAGAACATAGGAATCATCCTCTGAGTCTTGCCTACACTATTCTACTGTTTTTCTCCATTTCTACATGAGAAATCATAATGAGAATTGTGATTGTTTTGCTGATATTTTTATACTCTGAAGTTTGTCCTTATCCCTTAATTCTCTGCTAGAGTTCAGCTGAACCACATAAGCTCCCTTTATTGCTGAGCAATCTCCACTAGTATCTATCAGATTTCATTTATTGATGTCAGAGGTGATGTCAAGGTCATTTTGGATTCCAACACTGTCCTTGAAATTGTTGGGAGTTTTAGTGACTTTTGTCCGCATGTAAATCTTCTAATTACGTTCTATTTAGCCTTGACAGCTGTACTAGAGAACAGTGTTTTAACTGGAATAATTTGAATTTTTTGCTTAAAGTCAGTCCCTGAAAAAAAGAGCATTCAGGACTGAAGAAATTCTAAACATAATCATATTTAATGCAGTCCTTATCCTACCTTATCTCTTCTTTCTTTTCATTTATGAAAGAGATCAAAGAAGTGATTTATTCATGGTCTTTATAAGTGAGCACAGGCAGTTATGTTCAATGTGCTAATGATGTGCAGCAGCCAAAGAGAAATGGAAACTGGATTATGTGGCAAATGTTTCTTTTCCCCATAAATTCTGATTACTTGCTTGGATGTAGCATCCCAAGAAATATGTAAAGTTTACACACAGAGTAACAGCCGGAACAACTTTCAACAAAAATTCCTTTCTTTCTGTCTGAGCCACATAAAACCATCAGTTCTGCTCTGAATGCAGACTGCAGTCTACGTGCCTCGTGTATGTGTGTTTGTGTATATGTGTGTCTTGTGAAAACAAACTGGGATGAATCAGATTGGAAGAGCTTCACAGACTCTTGTGTTGTTGGCAGAGACAAGAATAGCAGACTTGTGGAAAAATCAGTTGCTGGCAGGCAGGTAGGGGTGGCAATTGTCTTCTCACTTGCATGAGTCAGAAGAAGGGTTTTTTTCCCTTTCACTTTATATTCCTAACCAGTTGTGTTTGTTCCTTCATTCCCACCATTATACTGAGGACTGATGTTGCTCTTTCATTGGCAGACCTTTAAATGGGGATCCAGCTGTGCTGCTGGTTTAACCACACTCCCTATATTCCAGCCCTTGAAACTAGAACCCAGTACCCACAGCCACCAATAACAACGAGGGTGTGATTTCTTTGAATGATTTTACTGGGAGTTATTATCAGCAAAAATCAAGATATTGCATTCACTGGGTAAGAGACTACCAAACCTGCCTTTGATAGAACAGCTAACTCAGGGAAGGTTTGCACGGGGTGAAGCTACTGCCTCATTTGCTCAGTTTTTTGCTACCCTGGCATGATGGAAATCGCAGGTTTTGTGGTGGTTATTTTCCTGATAAGCATGCTCAGCCTCTGGGAACCCTGTGGGTTCTTCTCTCGTGCACCCAGGCTGTCTCCGGGGATGCACCCTCTGGGCCACCCCAGCCACCTTGGAACATGAGATCCTGCTTGCTTCTCTTCTCTTCTCTGGAGCCACCCTCATCCTGCCTATCACACCATCCTGTGTATCCTAACTTTCCATTTTGGAGGATGTGCCAGAGGTTACACTAAGCTCTGAGAGACAAAGAAAATATGTCTCACTCCTGCAGTCACCTGAAGAATTTGCAAAGCTTAAGGTGATCAAGAGCATTTTGAGCTGCACAGAGGTGTCGGTGGAGGAATTACAGCATGTAAACTGACGCACAATTAACACCCAGGGTATTAATTAAGCTTATAACAGTTGATTGTCCTCTAAATTTTAAAATGTTTTTACCAAACTATTGCTGACTGGCCTAAATCTGCAATTTGTAGAGGAGCAGATTAGCAGAACTATTATGCCATCTTGCCTAATACCCCTCAAGATTTATTCCTGCTAGGAGCTATGAAGAAATATTGTGTAACCTCCTCCAGGTTACTGAATACATTGGACACATTGACAGTCATACCTCCCTGGTATCGGGATCTTCACTGACTTCAGGGCTGATGGATGATGCTGTAGGAACAGAGATAAACTTGGCCTTTGGTGTATCCTAAGTCTTACTTCAAAAGCATCGTTTTTTGCATAGATATTAAATGCATAAGCTTGCAATTTTAGAAGACATTTATTCAGGGAATCCATGCTTTGGCTGTCCTGAGCACGTGAAACCCCTCCAGAGAGGCTCCACAGCCAGGCTGCTACTGCACTAATTAATTCTCTTGCACATTAGCGTTTACAAGCAAATAATTTGACTGTTTCTGTATTATTAAAACACGTATTGTAAAGTGCTCAGCTAAAGAGGAAATTAAAATTTCCTTTCTCACCCAAGACTTTTCCTGGTAACACAAGTACCTTGATATTCCAAGAGCCAGCATGTTGTGTAGACACAGCTGGACTAAACAGTCAGAGGCGTACTTCAAGGAGTGTGTGATGAAGGGCGTTTGTGCAGGCATGAGCTCCTCTTGCTGCAGAGCTGGAGTGAGAGGTGGGGATGAGAATGTCCCACATAGGTCTTTATCTGGTGCAGTTTGGTGTAATTTAATTGATTCCAGCGGAGCCGCTCTCCCTGACACAGTGTGGGTAGAAACCCTCAGGAAGTCTTGCACCGAGGACTTAGCTATTCATAAGCTGTCTCTAACAGAGCTTTATTTTTACCATACACAATGCTGAAAGAGGCTTGAAATTAAGGGTTCAGGAGAGAGGCCAAGGGTACAGCTACTGCAGCTGTTGCACAGTTGGAATGGGAGATGTGCTCCACAAAATATTTTGATCAGAGACAGCTCCATCCTGTAAGATCCTGAAGAGCTTTTAATTATTCACTATAATAATTATTCAGTGGAAATATTTATTCAAAGGAAATAGTTACTCAGGAGAAAATAGCTATGATTGGAAGGAATGAAGCAGCTTACCCATGCACCATCCATGCACAGCAGCATTTACGAGAAGAGGGAAACAGAAACTTTCCTGGTTGAAACCACAAGTGCAATTGTAAGTAGGCAAAATCCCTTTTGAAACCAAGCCAGGGCTGTGGGCTATCACTCCTACTCTTGTGGCAAGTGCAGTGGTGTGTTTAATGATGAGATTCAGTCAATGATGTAGACTGATGGCTCCTGTGAGAAGCAAGAGGATCCCCTTCCATTGACACTTTCTACCTCCTCAGTGGACTTTGTTCTATGTCCTTGTCATTGGGTGACAGTCATCCAAAGTGCTGTGCAGTAGCTTGTATGTGTCTTAGGAATCTGTATCTTTTTCTTTAACTTAATAGCTGTTGCTATTAATTCTTTCATGATTCAAGTGTGCTTGTGTGTTGAGTGCACTCCCTAGTGAGACTCTGTGGAACTCAAATGCCCTGATAGAACATTCTTCTGTTGGAAGGTATTCTATCCTCAAAGTCAAAACTGTGGAAATGTAGGCAAAATGTCAGCAAAATTTATAGACAATCAGATCCAGTATTTTGATAATATCAAATAGCAGGAAAATTGATGTTCTAAATTTACCCTAATTTCAAAATTTTAAAGAAAATTTTCTGTTGAAAGCTGGTATGAGAGTGAAATATGGGTAAGATTACTTCTGTTTTGCTCAGAATCTTGAAAAATAATATTCCTATTTAATTTGGAATGGAAATAAATGCTAAAATTGCAGGTCTTTTAAAATGCCTTGGCTGCAAGTCTGCTCTGATGGTAAAGTCAGATTGCTGGTTTCCTAGCTCAAACACAGGTCTGTACTAAACCTCACTGATACACAAGGAATCCTGATGAATTGGGGCTAACTTCTCCTTTCTGCACAGGTATGTCATAGAGTCATGGAATGATTTGGGTTGGAAGGGACCTTAAAGATCATCCAGTTCCAACTCCCTTGCCATGGGCAGGAATATCTCCCACTAGGCCAGGTTGCTCAAAGCCCCATCCAACCCAGCCTTGAACACTTCCAGGGGTGGGGCATTCACAAATTCTCTGGTCAACCTGTTCCAACATCTCACCACCCTCACAGTAAAGGATTTTTGTCCCTGGTGTCTAGTAAATGCTTCTTCTGTGTTACAGTCTTGGAGAGGCCACCAAATAAAAACAACTGCTGTTTTCCTCTAGATTTTCAGGGTCCCTGGAGTGGCACAAACATGAGATCCTCTGAGGTTTTTGCTTTGCTCTATTAAATAGGAGTTTTATCATGTAGGATGCTTCTCTTCAAACATTTTTTTGTAAATACCCGTGTGAGGTTTCTCAGATCCTGATGTATTTTGTGCATGCTTGGGCTTCTGTCCCCCTTACTTGTAAAACCTGCTCTATTTCCCACTTAGAGAAGCCGCTGGTAGTTCAGAAGTGGGCTGCTTTGAAAAATAAGGATGGAATGTGCTCTGAGCCGGAGCGGTGGTGATGGTGGTTTGGATCGAAGCGAGAGCAACTTTGCCTTCTTAATCATCCCGTGTTTGCTTAATTATCCCAAAGTATGTCTTTCGTTCCCCTGCCCCCTCTGAGAATGTGAGACGGGCTTGTTTAAGTATTAGGAAGTACGAAAGGTGAATTTCCCCTTAATTTAACTTATTTCTGAGTTGCGTACTCTCCCTTCAGAACACAGCTGCTTTGACTGCTGATTTTTGTTTGCTTTTCTTCCAGCAGTCTTGCCTTTCTTTGGCCTGTTTTTCCATCTTCTTCTCCTCCTCTTCTGAGTCATATGTTGACACAAAGCAGTGTTGGCCCTGGTTGTAAGAGTGGGGCATTGTTGATGTGTATAGGTACAAAGAGGGGCTATTTTCATGCTTGGCATGCAAATACCAAAATTCCCTTCACTTCTGTTTCTTCGAAGTCAGGTATTTAGTGTCAAGATGTTCAGCTGGTGCCAGTTCACTTTCTTGGATCTGTTCTGGTGGGCACCTGTTGGAGTTGATGGAGACAGCTGACACTGTATGAATTTTTCCTGTGTCCACCTGGAACCTGCCTCCTCTGAAGCGATCTCTGTTCACACCCTAGACTGATCCTGGTGAAAGCTGGTGTCACAACTTTGAAAGGTTCCTCTTACATGGGTGTCTTACTGCCCAACATGTGTCACAACAACATGATGATGCGGTGATATGAAGATACCGCTGGTGAGAGACCAGGCTGATGGGTTTACAAATAGCTCTCCAGGCTCTGTAGTAAAAGTAGTTTTAAATTATGAACATTTATTAAATAATGGAGATCTGTTCTTCCCCCAGGAAAATAGTAGACTCATTTAACTGATGTCAGGGGAATCAGCTGTTTCTATTCCCTCTGCTACAACTCTTTGGTGCCTTGATTTTCTTTGCCTCTTGCCTTCCATGTTGAAGCAGTAAATACTTAAAGGCAAGGACTCTCTCACAGTTTTTTTTATAGAGCATCATGTGTTAGAGTTCATCATCATTTTAGACCTCTTGGTGCTAGCGTAAAATAAAAGTGAATGTTGCTGTCTCAGCTGTTAGGGAATGTATATTCAATGGAACTTTTTTTCTCCTTTAAGGCAGTGCTTTGTTTTTATAAGGATTTCTGGCCTTTCTATTCTTGTGTTATTCTTTTCTCTGTATTCTTCCTTCCCTGGGCAATGGCTGTGTTGTGTGGTTATTACATCAGTCTTTCCTCTGCTCAGAAGACAGGGTGCAACAAACATGGGTTGTGACTCGCTGATAAAGATGGATGACTCTATGTTTACTTTTTAAGAGAAGCCATGAGCCATTTCTCCATCTCAAAACAGGGCTGATTTTATTCTGATGGGTTTTGTGACCCCTTTTCTTTGTTCTCGGCAAACATCTGTCCAACCATTTTTATTTACAACAGTATATCCATGGGAAATAGCATGTTTCAAATATGGAAAGGAAAAAGTGTGACACCCTCTGAAAGCATGTGCTCAGCTGTTTTGGAAGTTCTTTGTGGGTGTTGGAGTGTTTTAATCATTCAGTAAAAACAATGCCGTGTAATTTTGCAGTGCAGAGGCCATTTACACAGCCTACTCACTATTGTAAGGCTGGAATACATTCAGCTGGTCTTTACCACCAAACATCTACTTAATTCCTCAAAAACGGGCTTTATGAAGTTGGGTGGTTTTCATTAACATGATTTCTAATTGGAGCCTGTGATGAGTAGCTCACAAGCAACTCACATTCAGAAATGCTGTTGTACAACATTTTGTCCCCTATGGGTCTTTTTAAGAGCATGTTGTAAAATGCTTTACCATCAGTTCTTAGGTAGCCTAATTTTTAAAGACAGTTTGTTGTAGAGGAAGTGATTCAGAAACAGGAGAAAGAATCCCAAAGAGACAGACCCACACAAATGAAGTAACAATCCTCCACTGGGGTAAATTAAGCATAGCAGAAGTACAAATGAAAGTAATATGGTGAGTCTCTGGGGGACGTTAACATGAGATCAGAGCAGTAGGATGAGATGAGTACATTGGAGACCTTTAAAATCCAGGGAGTGGCTCTTAATTGGATTAAATGCTGTATGAATGATTACAAGTATAAAACCAGTCAATGCATCCATAAATGGGGGAGATTCATTCCCATTTCTTGCAACAAGGAATTGTTGTGTCCATAAATTTGGGATCCTTTCAAATTTCTGAGAAAAAGGATTTGGGAATTTGTCTTTTATAAGGGAGAAATCATTTCTAAAGGCAAGGTCAATATAAGGACAAATGCTAAACACTTTCCATAGGTCAAGATGGGCAAAATTACTGGAAGGGAAAAAACTCTGGCAATAATATCTTGCTTTCCAACTACAGGACATTAATCAGAGTGTTCAATTAGGGAGCTGATGATTGAGAGAAGCAAGTAAGGTTTTATTAGAAGAAAAGTAAGGTGATCAAGAATAGACTGTGTTTATCATTCTTTGCAGAGAAACGTCATTCAGACACAAATGGGAGGATTGGTAGCAGAGAGGAAAAAGGCGGAATGATTTGTAGATTTTTTTGAGACAAATGGGTGGTGAATCCAAAGCTCTGAAGAAAGTGTTGTTTTAAAACATGACACACCAGCTCAAATTAGGTAGTTGCTCTTGAAACGCTGCTTCCTTGGAAAGCTAGTCACAAATGTCACTTCAGCAGCAGGGAAATAGTATATAAATCACTGTAATATATATTTTTTTTATTCAATAATACATCAGGTGATCTGCTTTTATAGTATGTTTGTATTTAATGTATTAAATAAGTGGTCATGTTCTCAGCAGCTGTTTTCCATGCTTCTCGCTTCCTAGGAGAAAAGATGGTATTTTCTGTCTATATACCTGTAAAATAATACTGAAACATACTACAGTTCACATTTGGGTCTTCTTGTGATAAATTCTGCTCTCAGCTTTAGCCTTGCTTTGAGCCTTTCTCCCTCGCAAGGACAGGCATTTAAATAGGGAGTCCTATTCCTGAGAAAGATGAGGCAGGTTAAAAATTGTGAGATCGTTTTAGCTGTGTTGCCTACGCTTTGTTTCCTTATACAGTTATACTCCTCTGCCCTCAACTTCTGAACCCACTGACTAATGTCAACCAACTTCACCAGAAGGATAGAAACGCCAAAGATAATTTTGTTGCTGTGCTGGCAATAAGTTGTTGAGTAGCAGAGAGAGAGACCTTGTGACTGAACGGAAAGATTGAAGTGTGAGTTCAGGCGTGAGTAGGTCTGAATGTGCCCAGGAGAGATGTTATGAAAGCTCCACTAATGGGGAAATGATTGAGAATCCACACATCCGATGTGGCTCAGTAGCAAACCAGATTTCACTGTGTGTTGAACTAGTAAAATTAATTGGGGGTGCTTTTGACTTGTGGCCTTTGAATTTGTAAGGTTCTCTGTTCTGCTTTCCTCTACAATCTAGCAGGATTTTTTTACCGTGAAAGTCGACATTATTCCACAGTGCTGTGTATTTAGAAGCTGAGCTGTTCAGAAAAATGCCAAATAAATTGAGATTAATGGTAAAATTAAAAGTGTTGACGGCACAGCAGAGGTCTTTGGAGAATCTTGGGTTATAACAGTATGGAGGCCCAGAGGTGATGTGCCACACAAACTCCATGAATCTGTGAACTCTCAGGAAACAATTTCAAGGCCATTATGCTGAGTAGGAGTGATAAAAAAAATATGCTTCCAGATATACACTACACCCCTCTTCCCTATACCTTCCCATCAACTGACTTACTCTGATGTCTCTCTGGATTAACTCTGAGGTCTCTTTGTGCTTCCTGAAATAGCTCAAGTGGCTTTAGAGATACTAGACCTTGAACAGCCTGAGCAAAGCTGTGCCTCCTCTGAAGAGGAGGCAGGTTGCACTGGATGACCTCCAGAACTCCCTTCCAACCCGTAACGGCCTGTAAGTCTGATGTTGATGACTCTTGTGACGTTGCTGACTCGTTGTGGAACACCCTTTGAAGAAGTTTGTGGTCATCAAAGGGAAAAGTAACTACTACAGGCAAAGCAGTCCAGTATCAAGGATCCTCTTTTTTTCTGCTCTGTGTCACTCTGTTGAAAGACAGGCAGAAATAATGCTGAAGAATTGTGCTGATGTATGATCATGTAAGATCACCATCCTGCTACCTCTCTTGTGCCAGAGTCCTGAAAAACAAATACCTGAGTCTGTTATTTATGATGCAGAGGAGATAGGGGTAAGTAGGGTTTGGCTTTTGCAGGAGGCAAAGAGTCTTTAGTAACAGCAGGCCTTTTCCTCTCTGTCCTTGGTTTGTTCCCTTGTGCTACAAGGATATTAAACCAAGCTTTTCCAGTTTCAGAGGGAAAAAAGGCGCCTGGAAGCTTCTCACTTCCTACACATCTCTCTTTTTTATCCTGAAAATTTAAACAAGGCCCATAAAGAGAAAACCACAAATGAGATAGGCCCTAGAAGAAGTCAGAGAGTTCAAAGAGTTGTGCCTCTCAGCCAATCACCTCACGAATCAGGCACCCTCAGACCAGGAAGCTGGCTTAGCTGTCATGAGCTTTTTTTACACAATAAATCCTGTTCTTCCCTGCTACCAGCTTGTTTTTAGGTGGTGTCTTTAAAGATGTTACATTAGACTCAAGTTTTATTATTTATCTTAACAAGAGGATCTGGAATTTAACAACAGGACCAGTATTTTACCATGTTATGCAGAAGCTGGAATGTTAAGGAAAAGCACCAAATGCTGGAATACCCATTAAAAATGTCAAGAAATTGTAACATGGGGTTTTTTTGTAGGCATTTGATTCTCTGTTTTGCTGGAGAGGACTGCCTATGAGAAACGTGACAGACTGGGTTGCAGAGTGTCTCTTTGCCTGACCAGGGCCTGTGATGTTTTAATTATAACTGAGAGTAAATGCCTATTTCCAAGATAAACATCAGCTCTCTTTGATGGGGTGGTAGGAGGTGTTACTAAAATAGTATACCCTCCAACCAAAATGAGGGGGGACAGAGTGGAGAGAACAAGGACCCACACAAGCTCTTGGTGACTGTGAGGAAAAATGCTGACTGAGAAAATTTGTCTGTGCAGCTTCATTAGAAACAAAGCATCATCTTCCGTAAATCAGCATAATTTAATTGATGCTGAAGTCACTTTGCTTTGTACCAGATGAGTCACTGGCCCCAGTCCTCCCTCTGGTGAGGATTTCCTACATTCTTCTGGAAACGATCATTACTGAAGAACTGCAGATACATTTTTCTCTCAAAGCCCTTTTATATGTGCAAGCATAGTATGGGCACTGTGTGCAACTTCGGTTTGGCCAGTCTTACAGCACATTCTAGTAGAGCATTATTTTCATCTGTACATTAAAAACAAAACAAAAAAAAAACCCTCTGTGTTTACATGATCTATTGCCCCTAGAAAATCTACAGATCATAGAATCATAGAATGTTTTTGATTGGAAGAGACTTTTAGGATCATCAAGTCCAACCGCTAACCCAGCACTGCCAAATCCACCACTAAACCATGTCCCTCGGCACCACTTCTGTACAGCTTTTCAATCACTCCAGGGATGGGGACTTCACCACTGCCCTGGGCAGCCTGGGCCAGGCCTTGACAACCCTTGCAGAGAAGAAGTTGTTCCTCAGGCCCAACCTAATTCTCCCTTGGTGCAACTTGAGCCTGTTTCATTTTGTCCTATCATTTGTTCCCTGGGAGAAGAGACCTGTCTCCAGCCTCCTGTCAGGTAGTTGTAGAGAGCAAGATCTTCCCTGAGCCTCCTTTTCTCCAGGCTGAACAACCCCAGGTCCCTCAGCCACTCCTCACAAGACTTGTGCTCTAGAAACTTCCCCAGCTTCATTGCCCTTCTCTGGATACACTGCAGCCCTTCAATGTTCTTCTGGGCGTAAGGGGCCCAAAACTGAACCCAGTATTCAAGATACTTGGGCTTTACCTGCTCTCTGCCCCACCATCTGACCCTTTCTTTATGGCAACGGGATACTTTCTTGGTTACATGAGAAAGACGTGAGGCATCAATAGCTTCACTGACACTGAGGCTGTAATCATGAATTGTGTGGGTTCTCTTGAGCAAGTGCTCTTCAGAGGCAGCTTCTGCTTCTGTTGAAATGCTATCACTTCCCTCTGAGGCTGTGCAAAAAAGATCATGTTTGGTGTTCTCAAGCTCAGGAAGTAGGGTCTGCTGATGTGCCCTACCTGGGAGCTGTCTGTGTGTTAAGGTGTGACTGCCCTTGAGCAGAATGCTGCCACCCCCACACCAGGGCACATCTGTAGAGCAGATGATGTGGGATGCTTCTGGACCAGTAACCTGGAAATATTGTCCATGGTTCCCTTCTAGCTGTGTAATCATCCTTCAGTCCACTGAACCAAAGTGAGTTTGGCCATTCACTTCGCTGGGAGAAGGACATGCTGATTGAAAAGTGATGGTTAGAAGTGTGCAGAACTAACTAAGACATTTCCTGGTGGATTTCTCTTTTCCATCTTTTCTTAGTGAGAGGATGGTGAAAAAGCTGGGCTTTATGGCTGTTTTCTTCACAAATCAGGGATGCCAGGTCACAAATTACAATTTAAATTAGCCACACCCTTCCTGTAACTAAGTAATAATTGAAATCAGGTTAAAAATGGGTTGCAACAGAAATAAGAGAAACACTCTTGATTTTACAGGGTTGGATGAGAAATTAATAAATAAATTTAATTACAAATAAAAAGGGTGGCTTGGTAAACATAATTGTTGAATTAGATGTGTGATTTGAAACGGAGAGCCCTTTCCTGTTATGATCGTTTGCCTCTATATATTCAGGATAAAGGAAAGCTGGCTGGAAATTTCCAGTCAAAGCAGAGTTTTGATGGAAAAATGCTGATTTTTCTCAAGCCACGTTGTACAATTCAGGTACACAAACCCCTGTGCAGCAGTGGCACAGGGCTCTGTGCGTGGCAGGGGCTCAGGGAGCACAGCTGAAGGGAGGCCAGTGCAAGAGGGACTAACTCCTTTCCTCTGGAATACATATTACCAAGTACTGAGCAAAATTGAATCAAATTAAGCTTTATATTTACAGGCTTTATTTAGTTGTTTGAAAAAGAAGGGAGAAAATAATAATGTGAGCTCGTATTAGTCAGGAGCCCAGCATTTGTGACCAGCTGTGGCAGAAAGCTGATGCTTGTTAGCAGAGCAAGCTGATTACTGGGATCTTAACTGGAGAGGAGGGAGAGGACTACAAAGGAGCTCTAAGGTGTGCACCAAGTAATTGTTGCTCTTACCCCTTTAAATGGAGCAGAAGCTGTTTGTGTGGTGCTTTATAAGCACAATGTTCTAGGGGGTATCTTTGGAGGCCCAAGATTTGTAGTGAGGGATGGCTTGTTGCTGTTTGGAAGAAGTATTCCTGGGCTATTCTGTGTTGTCCCTTCTGTTTGGTTTCCTGTTGCCTGACCCAGCTTTGCAGGAAGCTTTCTCCAAGCTTAAGTGTGAAAGTTTGTAAAATAGGGTGCTCATTTTCTGATGAAAGAATCTGCTATTAGAAGAGCGCTTCTGTGTCTGTGTAGGGTTTTTAGATGCTGATAACTTTGTTCCATTCTAATTACACCCTACTACCCCTAAAAGATAAAAAGCCTTATGGATAGTTGACCTGATTCATTAAATCTCTCTTTTGTGGAGGAAAATGTTTAAAATGAGGAATAGCCAATCTCTTGTTGCTTTTAGTGCTGTTAGTACTTTCTGCTCCTACTGACTGATGGTAACTGGAATAAACCCTTGTATTCCTTTTGCCCTTACTTGCTTGGAGTAGCTCTGAAGTGTGGGACTAGCTAGAAAATGCTATGAAAGACCAGGTATGAAAATGACTTAATGTTGTTTTTGTGTGCTTTCTTTCAGTATTTTGCTTTCCTGTGGACAAATGTGCATTTAATACCAGCAAGTGGTCTGCTACAGCTCTGTGACTGAGTGAACAGCCTCAGTGTCTATGACAGGTAATTCCTTTCTTTTACCAAATTGGTGTTCTTTGTGGGCTTTTTCAGTCTGGGTCACTGAGTTTTAGAGGCAAGACAACTATTCTTGGTGCTGATACGCAAATAAGTGAAAAAGAAGATGTAGCAGTCCAAATACAGGTTTTCTGAAATAGCTCTTTGCATTGTGTGGAGGAATTGAGGCTGTTCATAGTACAGAAGCTTAAAGACAGGATCTCTTTGTGTGGGGGGAGTGAGCAAAGGAACAGTGAATATGTGATTGTGATGAAGAGATGCTGGTACACCTAATGTGTTGCCCATGATGTTCTTGAGAAACAGCATCACAAATAGTCTGTTTCTTCCTTACTTTTTCCCTGGCCAAGATAAGGGAGCAGTTTTATCTGCACACTTTAGACAGTGAAAACTTTCTCTTAGCAAACAGAAGAAAAATAAAATTTACTTTATCCCCCCCAAAAAAAATAAATTGTGCTTTGGTTCTGTGGCCTTTATGACAAGGAAGCCAATTTCCTTTAAGAAAAAAAATGTGTAGGATGTAAACAGGCATTTACTGTATTTGGTCAATCATTCCAATTCTACTGCTTGTATTTTGAAACCATTTCTTTGTTCTCATATGAAAATGGTAAAAGTCTTGTTTTCCT
Source organism: Todiramphus chloris collaris (assembly GCA_025345505.1). Taxonomy (NCBI): domain Eukaryota; kingdom Metazoa; phylum Chordata; class Aves; order Coraciiformes; family Alcedinidae; genus Todiramphus; species Todiramphus chloris. The sequence goes on from JANVCC010000022.1 coordinate 13,916,126, forward strand.
GTTTGGGAAGTGTTAATATTTCTGCAGAAAACATTGAAGGTGCTTTTTGTACAGATGTCTAGACGGTGATATTTCACTTTTTGAGCAGCGCACAGAAAAGTGCCTGAGACAAAGGCTGGCTTGTTTGTGGAGTAGGGCACAGATAGCAGCTGCAGGCAGTTAAGGGTTAGAGGAATCTGTTCCTAGCTGCTGTCTTCCCCACACTGACCCACCCATTTCTTACACTCCTCCTCCCTGGGGAACAGGCAAAGTAATGTATTAATGTAAAGCACTGTTTCTTTTCTTTTCCCATTAACCATCTGTTCTGAGAACAGTTTATGTTAAACTTAAATAGATAATGGTCTGGGAGGGTGGTACTTGTGAATACTCTTTAAATGTGAACAATGCTGGTACTACTAATTCCCTAAAAGCCCTTGAAAGTTCCTCTCCTTGTTTGGATAATTTTGCAGCTGAGGAAAGTAGGAAGGTTTTCTTGTGCTCTTGGTGTTCCTTACAAAATATATATTCTTCTGCATGCCAGTTACTATAATCCAGGTACTGCTTTGGTTTTGAGGGTTCTTGGATTTCTGTCAGCCAGCTTTCAGCTGTTGCTCATTTAAGGCATGCCTGCTCCTTAGCCTTTCACTGATGCCTTTGAAACAATTGGTGCTTGGCTGATTGTCAGAAACAGCCCTTCTCCTTTAGGTTAAGAAAAGGGTGCAAGGAAAGGCAGTGTATCCTTTCCCCACGCATTTGGTGTGCCCATCTCTTGTCTGTATTACCTGTCCTGTTGGAAAAAGCAGCATTACTCCTCTCAGGTGTGTTGTCAGTCTACAAGGCATGTTTTTAGTGTGGGATGAACTGGATAATCTCCACCTAGAGTATCTGTGAACAAGTCATGTTGCAAAGTCTTGGAAGAGACCTCTGGAGATCATCTTGTCTAACCCCCCTGCTCCAGCAGGGTCACCCAGAGCAGGGTGTCCAGGATCACAGTGTCCAGGCAGGTTTGGAGTCTCCAGAGGAAGAGACTGTGCAACCTCTCTGGGCAGCTCTGTCACTTTCACATGAAAGTTTTTGCCTCTGTGAGAATCTCTTCTGGAGACTTCTGGCTTCTCTCTGCCTTACTCCTGGCCTCTACAACTCTGACAAGGCTGGCTGTTGAGGGCTCAAGAGGTGAAGTGTGAACCACTGTTGCACTGAGTTTCATCTATTTAAAATGAAATATCAGATTGGATTTGTGTATGCTGTAATAAAATTATCAAATTCTTGCACCACTCTAGTCACCTGCAACCACCAAAGCCTTTGGCTTCACCCTGCAGTTCTCTCCTGAGGTAGAGTGAATCCTTTGGTCTGCTGCAAGGCTGGGGGTGGAGGTGGGTTATCAGCTTTGTGCTGCTAAAGCAGCATTCATCTCACAGCTTGGGGAGGCTGCAAGCTTGCTATAACTAAGGACCATCCTGTTCTTAACTAGCTCAGAGCCCAGTATGTGTTCAGTCAGTGGAGAGTATCTGGAGTGCAGACAGTAGCTGGCTAGAATAACAGAATTAGAGCTTGTGCTATTTCTGCAGTGATGGCAAAGTGTAAAATCTTCCTGCCAGTAGGTAATCGGCAGATTGGGCCATCATGAGCCTCCAGATTATCCCCTCTCCCTATTGCTGCCCCTGGCTTTCTACCCAGACAGTGGATAGCTTATTTGCCAGACAGTGGCTGAAATCCATCATCCTTGCAACCACATCAACAGCACAGGCAGAAAAGACTGGAGGCTGGCCCGGTATTCCTTACTTTCCTTCCACTTTCTGAATTATCCTAATCTTAACATTACTGTCACTAAGTCTGTGCCTTTCTTTTCTCCTGGCCAGCCCGCTGTGTTTTTGCTTTGACTTTCTTTCTGGCTCATTTGCTGATTATGCAAGCAAAATATCAAGGCTACACTTTCTTCACTGGATTGCTACTTTTGAATAAACATAACTTTCCAGTGAGTGGAATGTTTGTTACCAGTACAATTAATGTCTTTGGTGCATGGGTCTGAAATCTTCCTCTTGTAAGTGCTTCATTCTCTATAAATACAGGGGAGTAGAATAGTGGTATCTGCCGTAACTTCTTTGGACATACTTAAAGGGCTTGTCCTAGGATGTGGATTTTGTGCCTGCTCTTATGCAAATACATTTTACCCCTCAATTCTCTGACTCCATGTGGAAGAGCTTTGGTCAGAGGATCTGTTGTTATTCATGTGTCAACCATTTATTAAATGTTAAGTGTATCTCTTAAAAGCCTGTGTGGAAATACCATTCCTTTGATACATAGAGTGAGTACTCTTCAACTGTCTGAAACCCCCAGGGCAGCAAATTGTGGCTTCAGTGGAGGTGTTGCCCAGATAATTACCACCCTGAAGCAGGACTAGTAGAAACAGGTATTGGAAGCCTTTATAAATTAAGTATTTACAGTTTTAAGTTTTTTTCCTTCATTTGTTGATATAAAATCTTTGAGGTGAGGAAATGGTGCAAAAATGGTGCTGAAGCACTAGGCAAGGAGTAGAAGCTGGGGTCAGTTTTAAGGGCTATAAAGCATGAATAGCTGCACAGTTATTGACATGGAAACTGCTCTTAGCAGTACAAAGCTGCTGATCAGTAGTAGTCACGTCTGTAATCTACTTGCTCCTCTTCACAGTGGGCATTACTCAACAGAGGCTTGTGATGACAGCTAGGGAGGCAGACTCTTGAGACCAGATGTGGTAGGAAGCCTTCTGACACAAAGTTTCCACACGAAGAAAATTTATTTTAACAAATTAAAGTCCTTTCTGGTAAAATGCTGGCATTTGTCATATAAGCAAATGAAGATGAAGGATTTCCTTTCAGAATACTGCTTTCTCTGAAAATACGTCAAGTTACAGTATTGTCAAACCTCAAGACACCGTTGTTTGAACAAGTCTTCTCTATTTTATTAAAATAGAATGAGTTTTTTGACTCAAACAGACATTTTCCTGAGACGGTAATTTAATTGTTGAAATATGAAACTTCTCTAATTTGGGATGAAAATCAACTTGGAGGTTTTCAGTGAACTTGAAATATCTGTTCCGATGTTTCTAATTGGGAGTTCTGAGCATGTCCAACATACAGATGGAAAATTTGAATGGGGGTGGGGGGTGAGAGGGTGGGAATGGTAAACTCTGTTTTAAATGTATCCCTGCAGTGATGTGACTTACATGAATTTAATTCCTGTGTAATCAATGACTATGTAGCATGTACTGTTTTTAGCCAAGTCTGCCTCTGGAAACTATGAAGAAGGCCACAAAGGTGAACAAAAGGGGCAACCACCTGAAGTGAGAAACTTTCAGGCTGGAAACCTGTGTTGCTGTCAGGGGTTGCTGACCAATGCTCCCTCATCTACTACTTGTGCCCAGCTGTTGGGTTTGATAATTAGGGGAGCAAGGGCTCTTGCTGCTTCCCAAAATGATGACTATTTGCTTTGAGAGAATAAAGCCCAGTTAGGCAGAAGGCTTTTGCAGCAGACTGGATCTTCAAAGTGCCCCCAGACAAGAAACAGTTGCTCAATGCTAGTGATGGAAAAATATGAACAGGTTGAAAAAGTAAAGGCAAGAGATTTTCTGTTTGCTTAATAAAAGCGTCTGCCCTTGAGGTTATAAAGTCCTTATGTCAGACCTATCGCAGAAGAGGCAGTAATGGGTGAGGTAGTTTCATTACTAGCACAAATTAGAGGAGTTGTGGGACTGTTGTTGCTCTTTAGTGTAGTCCCTGGAAACCTAAGTTAAGATCAGAGCATCATGATGCACAAGGACTGGTGTGTGTTGAGAAGGATTTGTTACCTGGACTGCTTTTCACCTTGAGCAGGAGCTGAATATGGCTTTCTTGCCCATCTCAGCCTTTTCAGACATAACCAGAAAGCAATGCTGATACATCTTACTGATGCTTTGTCAGTCACAATATGTGAGGAATTTTGTACCTCTGGGTCATACGAATAAACCATGAGCTGAATCCTCCCTTCCCAATCCCTGGCTTCTCCAAAGCAGCTTGAAATAGATAAGGAACCCTTTAAGGAAGAGGGGGGAAAAGAAGATAATTTGTACCAGACACAAGGTAGGTGACAGACCTGAGAAATCTTTCTTTACAAGTAAAGTGTCCTCTCTATCTGCCATAGAGCTTTGTGCTAGTTTTGGGCTAAGAAAATAAGATCTGTGGGCTTTTCAATACTCTGAATACTTGCCTAGAAACAGCACTTTCTACCTTGTTTTGCACTGGCTATGCCTTATACTCTTGAGTGCTGTGAAGAGGGTGGAATAGGGACTGATGCCACTCCTGCGATAACATTTCCACACTGCCAAAGTATTGACACTTGGCTGGCTCTGCCCTAGGTCACCAAAACAAATCAGTTCTCCTGGGACCAGGGCTGATGGGACCACTCTCGCAGGACTAGATGTAAATGTCTGAATCTACTGAATGGAGTCAGTAAATGACAAAAGTTTGTAAGGGTTTGGATCAGGCCTTAAATGGTCACATCAGCCATGAACCACTCTATGCCAGGATCATAAAACTATGCAAAGTCCTCTGCCAGCTCTTGATAAGTACAAAACTGTCGTCCAAATTCTTTGCAGATAAAGCTGTGTGTTTGAGCACTTCCACTCTATAATTTAGTGCATTTTTTAAACTGCTCAAAATTGATGATTTTGTTGCATCAGACACAACTTTAGTAGATAAATATTATTTCTAAGTGGTGTAATGGTGGTTTGTTATCCTGACATTCAGGCAATTCATACTGGTCTACAAGCTAAAATAGTGGAAAGTCACTTCTTCCTACTTCCTTTTAAGTTTCTGAAACTTTCAGGATTGTATTTTCAAGCATGCGTTGAACTGGTAACTGAATGTGTGTAAAAATAAAAACCCCACCTCAGTGGGTAAACCCACTTATGCTAAAGTTAGAACGGACTCATTGCAGAAAGCCCAGAGGTAGGTCCTGCTCTTAGGAGGGCTAATGCTCAGACAGTTTTTCACAGTCTCTACAAACTATTGCCATAATGTTCTGGAAGCTGATAGTTTTTGAGTGAAGGTGCTTTTGGCTCCTGTTCTTTTTTGGGAAAGCTTTGAGAAGGAACTTTCTCACACTCTACAAGCCAAAAGTAATTTTGCCTATTCCAAATGGGCAAAAGCAAGGGGGAATATTATAATTCATTGCTTTTGAATCTCCAAATGTTTTGGCTCATGTTCTGCTATAGACATGGCTGGTATTTGAGCTGAGGAAGTTACTGTTACCAGTGTGTGTTGTTCCTTGTTACCGCAGTATTCATCCTACAGTGATTTCTCTTCCTCTCTTCTAGGGGAAAATAGTCTGTTGCTATTGTATTTGTAAACAGGTCCTCACTGCTTATTCTAGTTCAGTTACTTCTGGCTCTGAACGTGCAGTGAGCTACAAGACCTGGTGCCAGGCTGGCAGTGAAAGTAAGTGGTGGGTACAATGATAGGTGGAAATGTGTGAAAGAGGCTACAAAAAGCTTCAGTGTCATTTCAGCAGGAGCTCAGGGAAGAGAAATGTCACATATGTCACCTCAAGCCTGAATTTCTTTAATACAAAATAAAGAGTAATCCAAAGGGGCTGGAATAAGTTGATGGGACTTTGTCAATTAGAATTGATGTGTTTTGCATCAGGCACTAAAAGCAGCTGATCATGTGTGGTATTGTCTTAGGTTTATCTCAAAACCCAAAGTATTAAAATCACTTGAAGTCTGATGATGACTTTTGAAACTTCGCTTTCAGTTTAGATCTCTTAATGGCTTTTAAGTTGCTGCTTAGGAGCCTGAATTTACCTGTGTACCTTACACTGAGATATTGTTGTACAGGAAATCCAACACAAGCCCAGAGTACTGGTTTGGTTTTGGTTTTTTTTTTTGAGGATACTGCCTGGAATAAGGTGCCTCACTGTGTGATGTTGGGGTTTTGTCCAATAGCCATCTGACTGGGACTTCTTCTGAGGCTGGATCTGAAATTCACGCTTGAAAACATAACAATGTCTGATCCAGAGGAGTAAGAGAGACTTACTATTAGGGTGGAGTATTTACTTTGCTTGGAAATGTTTTTATAGCATACTTTATTTCTTCAGAGCTTCGTGCAATCATTTAAGAAACTGAAGTGCTGTCAGCCTTGTTATCAGCAAGTCCTGGAAGCATTTTTTATACCACCTCTAATTTGTCCTGCCAGGCTTTTTTCAGATATCTAATATATATATAAACAGTTTATCTTTAAAGTTTCATGCTATAAAGTCTCAGCACATACTTACATTTTCTAATGAAGAGGTTTAATTGGTACCAGTATAGTCATATTGGTGCTCTGTCAGTCTTTCCAAACATAATACTTTCTGCTCAGAACTTCTTGAACCGCTTTTGCCTTTACTGTGTAAGGTCCTCTGACTATTTAACTAATTGAAGGGCTAATTTAGCTATATTCCTGTTATACATACAGTCCAACTGCAGGCAAAGCTTGGAAAGGTAGGAGCCCCAGCACCTGTGTATCCTCTATCATTTTGCATTATGGAATCCTAGAATCATTGAATGGTTTGGGTTGGAGGGGACCTTCAAGTTCCAACCCCCCTGCCATGGCCAAGGATACCTTCCACTAGACCAGGTTGCTCAAAGCCCAATCCAAGCTGGTCTTGAACACTTCCAGAGAGGAAACGCCCTCAACTTCTCTGGGCAACCTGTTCCAGTTATAATAATTATATCCAGTGATGTTTTCATAGAGCACTCAGTTTTTTCATCACATTCCTCCTATTCTGTAGGTCCCAAAATTGACCCCAATTGTGAGGATGTGGCTGAAGCCTATAGACCCTGTCCTTGTGCAGCTGCCTTTGCCTCCCTATCTTGAATTCTTCCTTGATGGGATCTCTTCCAGGTTTCTTTAGAGGGGATGCCATAGAGCTGGTTTTCAAAGGGACTATGCCCAGCTGCAGCACCTGCTCTGTGGGAGTGTACCCTGGGCAGCGGTACATTAACAAGGATCTAGTCTGTCCTTTGCACAAAGAAGAGGCAGTCAGGTGATTGTTCAAAACCCCTCTGGTGAGTGTTGTAAACTGCAGCATTCTGTATCAGCTGATCCTGTTTGCTGATGCCCCCTTGATCTTCACAAGTACCACTGACTGTTTAGGGTTTTTCCAAGTACAGAGTGAGAATACTTTAGGTTATAGGACCTAGAGACACTTGGTTTCAAGCTGCCCTGGATGTAGCAGGACCACAGTGAGCATAGTTATTTCACAGGCTTGGAGGCTTGCTGGTCATTCAGAGCCTGCCACTTCCAGTATGCATGTACAGCTCAAATCTACTTAGAGTTTGTGGGCTTGTGTTAAAATGAATATCCAGAATGAAAGCAATTAATTCCTTTTTGAAATTGAATAAGAGACACTGAGCTTGCCAAAAGGAAACCTATTTCTACAGCAATGTCTCTCCAGGAAGATTACTGGTGTAGTTCACTCTGCAGCACTGCTTGGATAAAGCTTCTGCATGCTGTGGGAGGAAGCTATTGTTCAACAGCTCCTACCAAAAGGTGCCTTTTTGATAAGATGTTACTCAGGAGCAGTGTTTGGATCTTTGTGTGCCCCTAGATCACTTCTGTGGCAGGATCACTGGCGGGTGTGCAATGTGTAACTCTGTGTTCAAAGGGTGTGCTGTGGATTGGCAGAGTGCTGAGGGGAAAGCTGCAGTACATCAGAGGCAGTTTTAGCTTGCTGAGTGGATCAAAAGCTGCAGGGTTATTAGCCTGAGTTTAGCAATTAGCTTGAGCTTAACACTAAGCTCCCAGAGTCTCTGGGTCAGCTGAGAGCAAGCAGTTGTCAGTGTGAATGTTACTAGGTGGACACAGCCAGTATTACCTGGTCCACAAACAGTTGAAAACGTCTGACTGCCAAGCCTGGGACAGTACAGATGCACCTGCTTGCCTCCAGATACACTGCTGCAGGTACACTTCTAAACGCTGGAGGACTTGCCTTGTGCAATTTAATGGTAAGGATACAGAACTGGCTTGCAGCCTTAGGGCTTGATCAGTATTGGGATTGTTCAGCCTTGAGAAAAGGCTCAGAGAGACCTTATCACAATGTTCAAATACTTGAAGGGTGGCTACAAAGAAGATGGAGACTCTGTTTTTACAAGGAGTCACATGGAAAAGATGAGGGGTAATGTGTGCAAGTTAACCCTTGGGAGATTACAATTAGACACTAGGAAGCAAGGAAGGAAAGAGGGACTTTTTTCACAATCAGAACCATCAGTCATTGGAATAATTTTCCCGGGGATGTAGTGGAATCCCCACACTAAGATCCAGCTGAACATGGTGCTGGACCATCCTGTCTGGACCATCCTGTCTAGACCATTCTGTTGCCAGGAAAGGTTGGACCAAATGATCCTTGAGGTTCCTTTTAACTTGGTATTCTGTGAATATAGGTACTTAAGAGCAACACAAGTACTTGTGATACTGCGACATTCAAAGAGCCTGCTGAAGTTGGACACTGCCAACTATACCTGTATTGTACAGAAAAAGGGGGAGGGGTGACACCATCCCCATTGTCACCTAAATCACTTAGCATATGACTAGTCCTGCCAGAATCGTGCTGACTCTCAGAAACCTTGCAACAAATAACACCTGCTTCCCCCATCTTGTCTTAAGATCATAATCTTTCTTTGCCTTTTTGTTCTCCTAACTGCAGGGGGGCTTGGCTTTTACCTGTGGGCAATATTCAGGCTGAAATTAGCATGATGATGGAGGAAAGAAAACCTGAGAGAGGCTTAAGCAGTGCCCAGCTCTTGTTCTGACCCTTGATTTCCCCTGGCTGATAAGACCTGGCTTCCTCCTCCCCCCAGCAATCTCACAAACAGCAGCTGGTTATACAGTAATGGAGATTAAGAAAAAGGAATTTGCTGAAGACCTCAACACCCTGGGAAGTCTCCTGTTTAAACCCTTTTTTGCACTTTGCTATCATAGTTTCCAGGAGTTATTCCAAAACCCAAAGCAGGAGCTGTGCTCCCAGCTCCTGGGTCATTTATTTGCAAACCATGCAGAAAGGTGCAGAAGTGAGTGTGTGTTTCTGTAGTGTTTTAATGACAAGTATTTGTTTGGAATCCTGTGAAAAGCAGAGGCCAGGACTGCTCACAGTCTTGGAGCTGCTCATCGCACCAATCTGTGGTGAGGTATTTGGAAGACCTTAAGGCTGCATAGGATGTGCCTAACAGGACATGGCAGCAATTCTCAGCCTAAGATTTACAGAATAACAGATACTGAGGGTTGGAATTTTTTTGTCAGCTGTATGCTAATACTTTTACTAAAGGAAAACTTACTCCCTCCAGTTACTCAGTAGAAATTCTGCAGCCTCCAGGCTATGACATTTTGGAGTCTGTTCCCCTCCAGCTCTCTTTAAGCTTTGCAATATCTCATCTCTTGCAGATGATGCTAATGGTGCTTAAACCAGTGTCACTCCCCTTTGGGGTTTATTTCAGTTAAACCATTTCTGTCAGAGGCTAGATTTTTCATAAGATGCAGAGGCAAGGTTTTAACTTGTGAAGCTATTGCTAAATAACTTGCAGTACACATTTTGTTTAGAGAAATGATGTAAAGTCCAGTCCTGGTCAAGTTTTAACTTAGTCTGTTATGCTCTACCTTTCTGTCTCTTCCTTGAACTCTGATACAAAACTGATGACTTTATTTCTTGGTGTCTTCTGGGGTATATTGCTGCTGAATGGCTTTATCTTGCTTTAGAGGTTTCTGTATTCCAGTGGTGTATAAGAAACCTTTCATGCAGAATCACTTCTTCAAATATTTAAAATTAGTCACCAGTTTAGGTAAATGAATAATCTTACTAAGTTGGGAATATTCCTATGAACAAAAGTCCTTGGAGTTTTCCTAGGATTTGAATGAGTTCCACATGTAAAGCTCTTTAGGAAGAGAGTGTCTGTATAAAATGCAATTCTAAATGCTTGTTTCTATTTGCACAAAAGACATTCCTTCAAAGTTAAAGAAATACCTTCAATTTGTAGCTTAAACAGTGTGATTTGTTACCGGTAGTTTCCAATATCCTACTTTCTATGTTAGTTTTTGACCTAACAGTTATGGTTTCCTATAGTTAAAGGACTGTTTTTTGACTTGTTGCTAAGAGAGAAACACACAAACAGCAGAGCAAACTAAAATCCATTTAACTATTCATAAGAAAGCGACATTAAATGTAAACCTACATAAACCCCTTTCTCTTTATTTTTTTCCTGTGCAATACACATGTATTTCCCAGAGCAATAGCAAGATTATTTTGAACAGGAGGATAACTAAGACTATGCACTTTAAGGTAATGATAAATAGAGTTTGCAAAGCTGCACACTTAATACATGCCTCAGAAAAGTGTGACTGCTTTAAAGCTGTGTGGCTTTAAATCAAATCAAGTTGAAAATTGTATCCTGGCTTTCATTAGCTGACCTTGGAGATTATTTCAGCTATGACAGTGTTGTATTTGGACATATCCTCAATGCTGTTGTTAGGAATGTCAATATAAATAAATATAAGCAAAAGTTATTTTAAGTCTGAAATGGAGAAGACCAGTCTCCCAGCACAAAGGCTTGGGTTAGAGTGCAGGCTGTAGTTTGGTTTTTCAAGCAATATGATCCTAAGGGCTTGGGGGGGGGGGGGGGGGGGGGGGGTGTTGGATTTTTGTGTTATCTGTAACGTGGTTTTTATCTGGTGTTTGTACGCTTCAGGGTTAGGTCTTGGTATTTGACAGTGAGGACTTTTCAAGTGAAAATACTTGGTGCTTTGAAATCCCTGTGTTTTTTAAAAAGAAAAGTGTTAAAAACCTAACCTTAAAACTTGGGGGGCGGGGCAGGGAGCTGAGAGGGAGTCCTCAAGAAAACTATATAAAGGATAAGAAGAAAACACAGGTTGCCTGTTGGGGTGGTAAAAGCCCCATTCCTGAAAACATTCCAGGCCAAGTTGGATGGGGCTTTGAGCAACCTGCTGTAGTTGCAGATGTCCTTGCTCATTCCAGGGATGTTGGACTAGATGACCTTCAAAGGTCCCTTCCAACTGAAACCAATCTGTGATTCTGTGAAAAGCATTAGTTTAACAGAGTGTAGATGAGGGTGATGTATGTATGCTGGTATGTGCACACAACACTAGCTGTACTTATGGAACGGGGTGGCCATGTGTTTCTGTGCACATGTTGGATCTGGTTTGGTCTGTCAGCAACTTGTGAGCCTTAACTTGGGCAATGTGCAGGTGTTCTTAGGAGCAAGAGGGCACAGGGCACCGCTGACAAGAGTCTGGCCCTATTCTCTTGAACCCCATCCTTTAGCTAGCGATGAGCATTGATCAGATCCCCTCTGTCTTCTCCAGTTAAACAGCCCCAGGTGTCTCAGCCTTTTTTGTGCACAGAGATGCTCCTCAGCATCTTTGTAGCCTCCACTGGACTCTCTCCAGTAATGTCCTGTCTCTCTTGAGATGGCATGCTCCAGAGGTGGCCTCCCTAGGGCAGAGTAGAGGGAGAGGAGAACCTCCCTCAACCTGCTTGCCACATTCTTCTTAATGCACCCCAGAAGACCATTGACCTTCTTGGACAGAAGAGCACACTGCTGGCTCAGGGTGAGCTGGTTGTCCCCACAGGACTTCCAGGTCCTTCTCTGCAGAGCTGCTTTCCAGCAGGTCAACCCCTCATCTGTACTGGTGCAGAGGGTTATTCCTCCCCAGGTGCAGGACTCTACACTTGCCTTGTTGAACTTCGTGAGGTTCCCCTCTGCCCAACTCTCCAGCCTGTCCCGGTCTTGCTGAATGGCAGTGCAGCTCTGGTCTGTCAGCCACTCCTAGCTTTTTATCATCATGAACTTGCTGAGGCTCCACCCTGTCCCTTCATCCAGGTCATAGGTGAACATGGATCCGGTACTGACTACTGGGGGACATCACAAGCCACAGGTCTCAAATGAGGACTGTTTGCTCTGTTATAAAATGGCAATCAGAATTTGTGTACTTTGTTTTACCGAAATAGTAAAAGCCTTTATACAGAAATATGTAGATAAAAGGTTTAGTCTCGCAGTGATAAGTGATGGCTAAACCCAGATGAGAAGTTCTGGTAGAAAGAAGCAACGAGGACCTAAGAAAGGTTTTCACCAAGAAGACAACAAGAAGCAGTCTTTCTAATGTTATCATTATGTAAAGAGCAAAATAGGAAAATATCAAGAACTAAGTTTTCATGCTTCTATAGAACATGTTCCTGAGGATTTTGATTTCTATCCAGCCATGGTAAAATAATCCCTTGTTTTTGCTGATGAGCAGTGAATTTCCAGTAAGGATGGTGTTGGGAGACTGGTAAATCCACATGTAGTTTCTTCTGGGCATTTCTCCTTGCTCTCTGCCAGACAGTGCTTCTCTTGAACACTTTCATTTTCTGTAGAAAGCCTGCCTTGTCCTATTTCTAAAGTTCTTGTTTTTCTTCCCTGATCTCCAAATGTTTTTTCTCTTTAACCCAGATATTAAATATGCAGTCTCTTTTATTGTCTGCTTAAATCATTAAAGCAATCTCAGTTCTAAAACTCGGTAAAATTACCAAATAATCAAGTTGCTGATATCTGATCATTTGTAATTTAAATTTGGGGTTTGAATGTTGCTCAATGTATGTGGGGCAATTGAGCTATGACTGTAACATCATACTTGGGATATTTGGAAGTCCCCACCAGGGAGAGCTTGTTGTAAATGGTCCAAGCTGAGGAAAAGCTGCAGTTGAAGCTGAAGCTCATCTTTTTGTGGTTTAGATTTCAAAGCTGGTCAGGTGTGAGGTTGCTTCTGGGGACAGCTGGTGAAGCTGTTCATGCTATCTACCAATCTTGATTTATTGTTTTTTTCTTGAATGCTTTTAAACACTTTTTGTTCTAACTATTAGTCAGTTCCATACTGTGATGTCTAGTATGGATATGTCTGAACTAGTGTCCACCTAACTAATATGTAAGTAGTCAGGGAAGGACTATAGATCATTTATAGATCATTCAGGAAGGATGATGCCAAATCCCTGAAGCATCTTGTGGGTTATTTCTCTGTTCTGTAAGTCTGTTTCTGTGCACTCATGGCTCCTGAGAGCTGTGCTGGCTCCCCGAGTCCACCTACACTTCTATTAATATTTGTGTTTTATTTAATGCCACAGGCAGGCTTCCTTTTCTTTAGTCATGGTAGATAAATTGTGCTTTCTTTCTGTATTCAAAACCTGTAGTCTTTATTCACTGCAGCGCTCTACACAAATCCTTATTTGATGCTTAACTCTTAACTAAGAAGGAAATTAGTGTTGTTTTTCAGTAAATGCTGTCAGAGCTGTACTTTATGCAAAGAGAGCTTTGGCGGTGGGTGGGCTAAATAGCTCTGTTCTGCTCTTTCAGCCTCTCAGTTACTCTGCCTGGGATGCTAAAAAAGGACCAGAGCTGTTCTATGGCCTTGTGGGCAGGGTTTCTACACAGTCATGGCACAGGCAGCTTAATGTTGCATCAGATCTTGGTGGAACAGGGATGAGGATGGCAGATGTACCCTCCCAACAGCTCTGCCTTGGGGATTTCTAAATGCACTGGCAATCATCATGATGTTTTTCCTGGCTTTGGATTAAGCTTTCTCTAAATATTTGAATTTGTAGGGATTCCACCCAGCCTTTATACCCCCTTCTCTTGCAGAGCAACATGTCTCTCCTCACCATCCTTCTTCAAGATACCAACAGGTTGAGTGCAAGGAAGGAATAAATGTTCCAGATTCCCATGTTTCTGAGAAGAACTGTTGTGATAGTACATTCGCATAACATGGATACATTCAAAGTCTGTAGGGTATGGTCTTACACCTATATTCTAACTGGTCTGAATCTGGGAGGGTGAGAGCTCACACATGACATAGGATGACCTCATCTGGCTGTCAGGAACCTGTTTTTAACTTCCATTATTTTTCAGTTTTTGAGCTGAATTCCACTTCTGTGGAGAAAGTAGAACAGGTCAAAACTAAAATTGCATTGATAGGTTAGATGGTCTTGGAATAAAATTTCCTTTGGGAGATCTTGGTTTCTCCAGTTTCCATGCCACAACAAGTGACTCCAGCAGGGTGAGACTTTGTGAAACACCTCTCCAGGGAAGCTTCACTTTGTAAAAACAACAAAAATTAATTTCTAGCTGGCCAGGAGAGTGGTGAGTGGATTTGTGTAGTGCTCAGTTCTGCCTTTATTTTACAGAGAAGACTGCTCCTCAGAAGCAAAAGATGCTGCAGCAGATGAAACTGATTTGCCAGTCTGGTGGAGGATATAGGGAGTAATTTGAATCTGAACAAATACTGCATAGTGTCATCAGAAGAGCTTAACTTTGAATCAAGGAATTAATCTTATCCTGCTTAGCCTCTGTCCAAATACAAATGCACCAGATTTTGGAACCGAGAGGAAAACTATTGGATTGTGTTTGGTACATTGCAGAGATGGGTATTGTAGGGTGAGAGATGTCCTCAAGAAACCTGGAGACATGTGGAGCAAAATCAGCTTTGGGCAGTGATAGCTTGATTTGAATTCATCCACTCTCTTTTTGGCTTCTGTTTTTGGAAATTCACTGCTTGCTGGAAGAGGCAAATTGTTGTTTCCCACAACTGGGATGTGAACAAATATGCTTAGCAGTAAAAATCTTAACCCATAAGAATGCTTATTTTAATACTCCTCCTTCATCTTAAGTACGAATAAAACTATATATTTTTGCTTCATAATTCCATCAGAGTAGATTGCCCTATGCAAGCATCTCTTGTGTAAAAACATGAGCTTAGGAACAATTTTGAAGAGAAAGTGAGTGAACTGCTTATGTAGATCATATTTGCCACATGAAACAAATCTCTATGTCAAAGTTGTATAATGAAAATCCACATAGCAGTTGACAAACTTAAGGACTGTGTGGATATTTTTCCATGTCAAACTTTTCCTGTCTCACAAAAGTTGCTGAATAAAATGAGAAACAGTACGTGTGCCTCAGTATGATCTGATGGAGTCATTACAAATATTCGCTATAGTATCCTTCATCTTCCAATTAATGAGTAAGGGGTGTTAGGAATTGTTTGATTTCCATCATCCTTTATATACCTGAACTTGATAACCACTGGGAGACTATTATGATTATTTTCTACGGCAGGGATTTGGGGGGGCTGGGGAATCAAACACAAAAAACCAAACAAACCACAGCTGGAGGAAAGGGAAATCTGTCCCATCAAATATGGAGGGGGAAGCAAAAAAATCACTCTGGTGTGAGTGTCAGGTGCTTGTGTTGGAGCCACAGAAAGGCAAGTGCACTCTGTCTCTTGTAGTGCTGAGGCACCACTGAAGCTGGGGAGAGCTACATCTTTCAGATGTCTGTCTTTTTTTTTTTTAATAACCATTTTGAAGCATCTTGAAGTAGTGCAATATCCTAACTAGAACTGAATTTGGGCACTGAAACTGATAGTGAAAAACCCCATCAGTACCAGGAACTTAGTTCAATATTGCAAAAGCTTGGAAAGGCACCAAAGGATTCAGAACTAATTTAGATTTAAATTAGCTCAGTTTTTTTGGCTTGGATATTCTCAGTCTACATTTCTTCCTTGTGATAATGTTCTGCTTCCAGTTGCATCAGTGTCTGGAGACCTTTCCTTTGAAAGTTAAACGGATTTGAAGGATGAGGTGCGATAATCTGTGGGTCTTCCAGTAAAGCCTTGAGGTTAGAGCATTACAGATGGCTACAGCCAGAAGCCATGGTGCAGCTTGGAAACTGAGCTGCCTCAGGACACCTGAAGCCTCAGATATGTTCTCTGCTCTTTTAGATATCTCACAAAGTGCGGGTGTGATGCTCTTTAAGTGGGAGCAATGCACAGTTTGAGCACATCTGGTGAATTGCACTGGGGGAGAGAACCTTGGATACTGGGGAGGTAGCAAACCTAAGAATTGATTGTATTTTAACATCTTTTAGCTTTTTTAAACATCCTAAAGCATCATAATTCTTATTGCTGCTAGCATCAATTCATATTGTTCAAATGGTTTAATGTAAAGAGGGTGCTGGAAACTTTGTAGACACTGAGTAGGGAGTGGACAAACACTGTGTGGACAGAGAAAGGAGACGGTGCTGGAACATTTTCTATTTCTCACTCCTACATTTTCATTAGGGAAATGGTAGATTGCCTTCCAATAAACATTGTGCATATTTACTAAAGTGGACTCAAAGGATGTGAGTATTCACAACCCACAGTGAAAATTTACCTGGTTGAATATTACTCTCTTCTCTAGGAGATATATCATGGCCTAATTACAGAAGTGTATATTAGCTACAATATTGTGGTATCAGTCACTTGAAGTATAAGCCATCCATTGGAAAAGTTCATGGTAGTGCTGGGAATATCCTGTTCCCCCCTGTCTGGGAATGGCACCATTTTCTCTGCTGGAGCAGGGGAGATGAGATCATGCCCTGCTTTTTGATGGTGTATCAAAGGAGAGACTAGTGGTGCTGACATGATCATTTGTTGCACTTTGCCTAAGAGGGTGTGGGGTGTCTTAATTGGCAGCACCAATCTTAAAACACTGTTTCTTGCAGATAACCTAGTCATGCTAAATGGAGTGCGTTAAGCAATTTCTCAATGGATATTTACTTACTATTAGAATCCTTTGTTTAGATCTGGTGCTTTGTTTGCTTAAACTGAATCAAGCAATGATCACTTTGGTCTCTTAAAAACAAAAGTTAGTTTTGAGGGAAACAAATTATTTTCCCCTTAACAGCACCTCACATTTCTGTTTGTTTCTCTTTCTACTTCCTCTGAAGATCAGAGGTTTCATACTCCAAAGTGATGGTCATTTGGGAAACTCTTCATATAGAGAGGTAGAAGCTGAATGCTTCTATCTCCGGTTAAATTTCTCTAATTTCTCATTAATGAGAATATATTTCTTGTGTGTTTTCTGTCCCCCTCTGGGAGAGGTTTTTGAGCAGTAATGCTCTAAGAATGTATGGCTGAATTATCTGCTGCTGCTGCTCTGATTTCAGTGGAGTTGGGCCAGCAGAGATTTTGGCCCACTGTTTGTCTATGTTTCTCAGAAATGCTTTTCTGAGCAGATTTGCCTTGTTTCCCAGAGGAAGGTTAACTCCACTTCATGTATTAATCCAGGCAAGTTCTAAATGCAAGAGCCACGTGGCAAAGTGTATATATGGGAGTGAAGGTGACCCCATGTCCAGTTCCCATAGCAGGTTTTATAGTGCATAAAACAGTCAATAGTAACCCTTCCATCTCCATCAAATAACATGGATCTGTTAGTCATCTGTATGTCTCTCCTCTCCCTGCAACTTTTGAGTACATAAAACAAATCAAGTAGTCAGAGCATTTCCCATTGAGATGTAATGAGGTTAAATCTGGCCCATAAGGAATGAGCTGGCAAAACAAGCAGGTGCTCACTGTGCAGTAGCTTACTTCAGCTCTGCTATGATGTACTCTTAAACATATTATGAAGTTTACAATGTGTAATGAGTAGGGTGAAGTATGAGGCTCGCTGGTATTTGTTACTGGTATAAGTGATTTCAGGATGCTGATTTGTCTTGTTGGAAAAGTATCAATTTGTTATGGTCAGTTTGGAGACATCTTTGCTAAATCTGCCTGAAAAGGTCAGCTGGGAGGGTCTTGCATGATGTTGCTGGACACTTGTAAAGCAGAAAAATCTTTATTGGCAACTTTAATCCATATCTGCACGATATAAACATTTGTGCTTGTCTGATTTACCAGGCTCTGAGCACTCCGTGTGATCAGCCAAGCCAAGATGCCAGGGCCATGTTATTGCACTTTCCTCAACTCAGTGTTCCTCCCTGGTGGGAATTCTGTGGATTATTACAGGCCAGAGTGCCCATCACTGAATAAGGGGACCCACTTTGAGTTGCAGTGAGGGAGAGCACTTCTGTGCTTGGAGTAACAGAGGGAATTGCAGGATGTTAAACCTGCATCCCCATTCCTAAATGAATGGGTCAACCAGCATGTGATTTCCAGTGCATACGATCTTTTATAGGTATCTGACTTCCTTGGAGCACCTACTTTCTAGGGTATTACAATGCAGGAGTTCTGTCTCCCATCCTAAAGCAAAGCTTGAAATTCAGGTGTTGAGATCCACCAAAAATGTGTTGCAGAAGGGGGAGTGATTCCTTGTTTCTGCAGCTTCCAGACCTTGTTGTAAATATCAGGCTGTTTGACTCTCTATCTTCCTGAGAACAGAGTGAGTCACTGGCCAGTTCAAATGTCCCTTTTTGCACAACTGGCAACGCGTCTGTACTTGCTTATTAGATGTGGAACAGGAGACTTGCAGCTCTGTACAAAAGGCCACAGCCTTACTGACAGTGCGCCATCATATGAGGCACTTCAGAATAATACTGTTCCCAGCTGTCTGAGAAACTGAAAGATCCTGGTAGGAATGGTTTTCTTAGTGTGAGCCCAACTGGGTCCATCCTTTCATGCTGTTTCCCACTGTCTGCTGTTGCAGAGACTGAAGAGCTGCTGACTGCAGAGCTAGAGGGAAACTTTCCCAGTGCTTCTAACAAGAGACCATGCAAAATTCCAGCTCAAAGATAGGAATAGTAATTAGGGATGAACCCTTCTGTAGATGAGAAGAAAAGTTAAAACCTACTGATTAGAATAACCTCATTCTCCTCCTTTTTTGGAGCCTTTCCCTGGTTATGTTGGTAAGAGTTAATTCTACTGAGGACTAGAATATGTAACCAAATAGCAGAGTCAGCTGTACCTTCCCAACCTTCTGCAAGTTGTTCTTAAAGGGGGTCTGCATATTTGTGTGACTGAGCAGCCCAGAGAGCCTGGAGGGTGTGGAGGTGAGCCCATCACTTCCCAATCTGCCCATCTCTTTGGCAAGCTTTGGTAAGACATGAAGGAAGAGGCATGACAATGAGGACAATGTTATTCTCTAGTGGATCTGTGCACTAAAGGGCTATTCTTAGGCAGACTGGAGGAAAAATCCCTTCTCCATCAGCAGTGTCTGAGTAGACAAGGTACAAGCTTTTCCTCTTGCACCTGTGCTAGTTCAAGAACGGGAATAAGTCTGGCCTGCCAGGTCTGTTTGTCCCCAGAACACTGTAATCCTTTACCATAAAGCACCAGCCAATGAAGTTCCCATGAAACACACGCTAAATAAATATTTTTTCTCCTTCGTCTAGTTCTGTAAAAAGGGTCTTTTGATGAAAATATCACTAGCATGTTTGAAAAAAACATCCCCTGAGTAGTTATTTACAGAGTCTTTAAATACACAGGCTAAATAATTGACTCCTGTGAAAGCACTGCCACTGTCGACCAGGCAGAAATGCCCCATGTCTGTCCAGAGGCTCCAGTCATTTCCTCCCTGCGCTGCAGACGGTGATGTGGCTGCCTTTGTGTGGGTGCCCGAGGGGAGAGAACCTCTGCCACCACTCCCTGTCTGACCCAGCCATGCAGGACACAGCCAGTGTCCCAGACCTTGCCCTTTCCTGTACACCATGTACCTGACTGTGTTGACATGGAGAATGGGGTCTTGAAAGACAAGGGACACTGAAACCTACAGATGATCTCGAGGAGAATGGGAAGTTTTCAACATCTTATCTTTCTGGTAGTGCATAGAGCTGGAGTTGGTCTTGCCCATCAATGTTGCCTAATGGAAAGACCAGCCTCTAACTTTATTAGAACGTAAGGAGTTTCAGTGTGGTGTTTGTACTTGTCTTGTGCCCAGAGAGGGCTGATGATGTAGTGGTGCTCCTCTCTCCCATCTAGACAAGCAGCCTTTCTAAAAGCTTCAGACAGTGAAGTTTAGAGGTCATTATTTACAATTAATGAGTGTCCCTTCACTGAGATACTATTCCAAGTGAACGGGAGTATGGGAGCTACATTGTAGGTGGAAATCTATGTAATGACTGACTTGGGAAAAACTATTTCAGAATGTGCCTTTTACTAAACATAACCAATTTTGCTGCAAGTCAAATATACATGCTTATATAATATATATAAAAAAATAATTGTATAGTCGAGAGGCTGATGAAAGATTACCAGATAAATCCTTGCCCTGTTTCACATCTGAGTTTTTTATGAACTAAGGAGCTGTAAAATATCTGTGAATCCTAATCACTTTTATTGGGGAGTGAAGCAGGAACCAGTAAATGGAAATGGTCTTGGTTTCTTTTGCTGCAAGTGTTACAGATGTTTGTTCCACTCATGGTTTGCATCTGTAATAATGCATTTGGGGTGCCGCAAGTTGATGGGTGTGAGCAGCTGAAAGGTCTCATTAGCCAAGAATTGACTGATTTTTGTTACCCTATGTTTATTCTTATGTAGGAAAAGATTTAGCTATATCTATACTGTTGGAGGGAAAGATAAACTGTGGACTCTCCACTTCCCAATTTATAATAACAGAGCCTTTAAAGTGGCATGATTTTTCAATTAGGCCTTAAAGTTACCCTTCTAAATCAGTGTCAGCCTACATCTGTAAGTGTCTGGAGTAACTCTTAGCTCAGTCCTATGCCCTAGGATCTTTAAGGTGTTTTGGTGTCTGCCCCTGCCTTCAGCTGCCTCATTCAGTCTACAAAAATGAGACTTAGGATGCTAAATCCAATGGTACTGAAATATAACCTTTTAGCCAGATGCTGTAGTAGAATCATAGTTGCCCAACTGCTACCATCCAGGAGTGTATTCTGTTGTTGCTTTTTCTATTGTGGATAAATAACTGTTGATTTATCTAGAACCAAATCAGTTCTGTAATTGATTACCTGTCTAATAAGTAATTCTTGATTGTTTTTATATTAATCATGATTTTATTATTTAACAAGGTTTGGTATTTTTAATATAAACTTATCAAGGAGTTTACCAGTGTATTTTGGCTGTTTTCTTTCCTCATTAATGAAGAGGTGCTATAGTGGTGCTGTATTAACAGTTCTGCAGTGTCAGAGTAGCACAACATCACCGGGACCTACTAGTGAGCCTTGCTCTGCATATTCAAACATAGTATGAATAAAAATGTTGGCTGTGACTGTGCTATGGCTATGGAAAGGTGATGAGAACATTTTGTAGTCTGTAATCACTTTCATGGTGTATTTTTCGGTGGGAATGAAATACTAGGTAAAAGTCTAAGCTTATCAATATATTAAGATCCTGCACATGTTGAAACCAAGAACCTTTAGAGGTTTACTGATACATTAAGTCTTTCTGCACAGTTCTGGGAAAGATGGTTGAACAGATCCCTTTTATGCTACCAGTGCCACGCAAAGAGCTGTTAGTCTAAGCTGGCATTCAGTTCTTCACGTTTGAACTCGTCGAGGGAATGTTTGAACCAAAACTCTTTGCATAAATAGCATCTTGACTTCTCAATATCCTCAGAATCCTCTTAGAGACATACCCTTAGTTATAGTGGACTGAAGTGAAAATCTTCAGTTTCCCCTGTGTCCCAAACTCATCTTGCTCCAGAGCTAGATTTGTGTGGGTAGGAGCAACCTATTTTAAACATGTAGTTTGAAATGTGTGGTTTAAGGGCTGGAAATTGTGCCTCTGTTCTAGGAATCTTCATTTTCCATAGTCCCCAGGCTAGTCTCTTAATAAAATAATCATGGTTGTGCTTATATTCAGAGTGCTAATGGGAGGATGGCTTTGTGTTCTCCCCTTCCCCACCTCATCTTCAGGCCACAGTGGAGGTCCAGCAGTGGCAGCATAGGAGTATTTCTCTCTAATGCTGTTTAAAGACCTCAGTGCCCTTTTAAAAATATAATTTCACATTCATCTGTTTACTTATATAACTACCTATTCTTTTTCTGTTTCCATGGGAAAGGCAGATGTCTGTGCTTCTGCAACTTAAAACAGCTTGGTGTGCTCAACAGTCCAGAAGAGTAATGTGTCCCATTCCCTGTGTGGGGAAAATGTAGGGAATGGGACACAAAAATTAGAAAGCTTCTTTCATACTGCTAAAGCTTTTGCCTTAAAGCAACAAAGCTCAAGGTCACATGAGTAAGATGTTCAAAGCAGCAAAGGGCACAACCCCTGTTTCTTATAGCAGGCAGGGTTTTGGTTATCCCTCAATGTCAGTGTTACATGGATATGTTGCATGAGGCATAGGATCTGCTTGAGAAACCACTGGAACAGCCAGAAAAGATCAGAGACCAGCAGTACAATGTTTATCGAGGAAACCCTCTGCTCTGACTGGGTAAGGAACAATCTGCTTTCCATATTCCCTACTGTCTTTTGAAGAGGATCTCCTGAAAAGAGGCTGCATGAGGATGCTGATATGGGGGGGGGGAGTGAGCAGAAACAGTATTAGATGCAGTAATAGCCCTTAAGAAAATGAAGAAAATATAACAATTAGAGCATCAAGCTCAGTGGCAAAATGACTTTATCTGGGAAAACATCAGAAGATGAGAGGTCTATAGGCTGATGTGGTAACTGCTAGCTTTGGGAGCTGCTGACTGCAGTAGGAGTGCCAGCTGAGTGCTGGTGCTAGCGTTGCTCGTTAGCATGTGGATGGTGTGACACAGGATCCTTTGCATCTAACACAGGTGGCCTTGCCAGAGGTGGTGTGTGAATGTACTTGTTGAGCTGTCATTTATTGCTGTAGACAAAATTAAGCCGGGCTGGGTGCAAGATAAAGCAGAGATGATAGTAGTACTTGCTATGGTTATAGGCTTCCCACAGTGCGAGGGAAACATGACCAAGCCAAGTATTTTTCCAGATTTCGTGCCAGAGTTCAGTTTGCATAGGTGGCAGTACTGGAAGCTCTCCAGAGAAAGCATTTTATCTGACCATTCATTTCTACTAGTTGTTCTCATCCTGAATCCCATTCAAGCTGAGTCGAAACCTGCCATAGCTGAAAAATCCAATTGCTCTGCTATCCAGCTCCCTAGCTTCAAACCTACCGCAGATTGAGACAAGCGAGTCTCGGATAAAGGCAGAGCTGGGCTTTTCCATTTCCTCTGCTTATCAGAGCCAAAAGCCCCTTGCTAACAAGTTGAACTCATCCAAAGAAACTAAAAGAAGGATGTGGATTATTGGCTGTTTGCTTTCTGCACAAACATCTAGGGGTTCACCGTTGGCACAGGCCAGTAAAATATCACAGTGTGATGAAGCCCACCCACTGGGCAGATACATGGGCAAATAGGAGTTGGCTTGTGGGATGTTCTTGCTTCACTTCATGGTTTGGAGGTGAGAGAGGGGAGGGAACTGTAGTTAGATACCTCTGCCATCAGGACTTGTGTCTACACCTCAGCTGAATGACTGATAACTCTGAGTGAGAGCACTGAGCAATTAATAGTAAACTTGGTAGCAAGTTCTCAGACAAAGGGTATGTTGTAGTGAAACTTTGGGAAAATTGGGCTATTGCCTAACAGCTGAAGATACTGGATACTTTGGTTCCTCTAATATAAGAAAAATTCTGGAACTCTTCTATAGTATTGGTACTCTTTTAGAATATACATATATATATATGCATCCACATACTTATAGGAGAAAAAAAAAAAAATCAGTGGTTTTACTTTTGAGTAAAAATGTGGCCACCCACTCTGATCCAATCCCTTTCTGGCAATCAAAGCTCTTGGAAGCTGAGTCTTTTGATCTGGAGAGGTCTTTCAGCAGTCTTGGAAACATAACCACCTACTTTCAGAGCAATGTCTTCTGCCTGTATCTAGAGGGAGCCAACAAAGATGACCACAAGCAGGCTCACCTCTGAAATTCAGGGCTGTGAACCAGAGTGGTAGATGGGTGAATCCATAAATGTCTAAAGATGAAAAAGTGCCCAGCAGATTGAAACCTCTTGTGCATTGTATGCCTTGAGTGCAGTAATTAGTGCTAAGCTCTTAAAATTCCTGAAGTAACCAATTCTCTAGAGGCTTGAGCAGCCTCTGAAAAGCTTTGACTGATGTTCTGTTGTACTGACAAGTGAAGGAAAGATCAAAATCTCATGACTATGAGAATATATATGAGAACCTGTAGTGATACAATGAGGGGTAACGGCTTTAAACTGAAAAACGGGAAATTTGGATCAGATATAAAAATGAAAACCTTCACTGGGAGGGTGGTTTGATGCTGGAATGGGTCGTGCAGAGAATCTGTGCATGCCCCATATCTGGAAGTGTTCAAGGCCAGGTTGGACAGGGCTTTGAGCAATCTGGTTTAGTGGAAGGTGTCCCTGCTCATGGCAGGGGGGATTGGAACTAGATTATCTTTAAGGTCCCTTCCAACCCAAATCATTCCATGATCCTGAGTTTAAGCATTTTGAAGGCTGAGGTTCCCCTCTCCTCCAGAGAATATGAATGAATTTTTGCTGAGTCTTGAAAAGTCAGAACACACCACATCCAACCAGAACAGCAAAGGATTCTAGGTCAGCTGGCTGGTCTCAGATGTGGAGTCCTATGTGCAGAACCTCGTCCCATGGGATACTGACTGGAGGGGGTTCCTGACCGCAGCAGTAAAAGTGGTCTGAGGCATTCAGTAGCAATCTAAAATTCTTGTTTTCATTACAGAGCATCTTTTATCTTCACTGGCCTGCCTACATTTACTCAGTCTGTTTGTAATATCGTAAGGCTTGCAGTAGTCACACTGAAAGCCCTAAAGGAGTGGCACTAGTAGGGAACAAACAGCACAGCGCTGCTGTACAGTCCTGGTAGAACGTGACTGCTTCTAACAAAAGCTGATTTTTTTAATTGTCTATTTGGAGTATGGCTTTTTTTGTTTAGTGAAGATACTAAATTAGTGTTCAACAAAATCCAATGGACTTTTTTTTAAATTGGAAGGACTTTGGTAAGGAGCTGATGCCAGCTGACACCACTTTGCTGTTGAGTCGGCAGACTGGGACCTTTGACAGCCACTTATTCAAAGCTGAATTTACCACTTCTGATGAGGCTGGCCTCATCAGTTTACTGATCTTGTGAACTCATTTCTACCACAACTCCTTGCCACTGATGCCTCCACTTTAGATGGCAGTTAAAGGTCACTATTTTTTAAAATGTCTTTTATAGTTATATCTTAGACTTGCAGTTAAATTATTTCAATACATAATTAGGCTTATGTATGTGACCGCCCTATTGACTTCACTGCGATTACTCGTGTGTTAAGCATTTGTTTAGTTAACTCACCAGATTAGAGTTTAACTATGTATTTACAAGTTTTCTCTGTTCTCTAGTCTAGGAGAAACAGAAGCTCTGCAAAGCTGGAAGGCATTGCCAGTTGGAAGCAAAGGGACCCCTCTCATTAGAGGCCTCGTAAGCCTGGGGTTAGGAAATTAAACTGAAGCATAATAGGAGTATCCACATAAGGTAGACTTTACCAATAAGAAGTGAAATGCTGGATAAAACAAACATCCTTACAAACCTGTGCAGCTGGACTGATTGAAGAGCTTGATTACTCATCCCTTCCTGTCTAGACAGACCTAGTTTTTAGATTTCATTTTACAAGTTAATATTTATCATGTTTGATAGCTGTCTTGGTGCTGGGGTGAGTTTTCTGAATTGCTGTCAGTATGACTGGAAATGGAGTTTGGGCCTTACCCTTTGCTGTAGCTTAGTAGAAGAAATATGTTTTTCCTCTGTGGTGGTAGAGACAGAACCTTCCCCTGCCTCTTTTTCAGAGTTCAATCGCAGCAAATGCTTTTTGCATGTTCTAGGCTGGCATATTTGAGAAGACCTTGGTCCATTTGCCTATAAAAGGAAACATTGCATCATATGAGGTCTTGACATAGGCAGGAACAAAAGCAAGTTTGTCAAAGGTGTTGGATGTATTTAGAAAGGAAAGTAGATTAATTTGTACCTGGAAGACTTTTGTAACTTGGGGATGGCATCGCTTGTTTAAACCTATGAATGCAGAAGGTGACTCATGTAACCTGGGCCCCGGGCTTTATCTTGTTGATGATGATGAAGCTGTCCATTTACTTGGTGTGTGCCCACACAAGGCAATCATTTTTTTCCCCTTCCATCTGTTGCTCTGCTTGAAAAATGATTTCTCATTATTGCTGGGGAGAAGAGGGGATAAGGAACCACAGAGCTGGCTGTATGCTGAACAGTCTTTAAAGGGGGACTTTTGTTATTGTTCCAGTTCTTTATACATGGGCATCATGAACCAGGCCAATGTGTTTTGATAGACTCCAGTAGACTCAGGGGAGAATAACGTGAGAAATAGATATGACATTCTCAAAACTTTGAATTTTGTTGGACAAAGGGAGCTCACTTTTATGAGTTTTCTATTTTCCCTTGAATTAATTGGGTCAAAATGGTAAGAAATTTTCTTTGAAACTTCATATTCCAGAACAGCTCAAGCTGTTGACAAACTGTTCAGCTTTTAACTTACTGTAATTTCTATTAAACAGCTGGGCAAAATCTAAAATATCCAAACAGACTGAAAAATGTTCAGGCAAAATGCTCAGGCTTTACAGGTGAATAAAGAAGTAAGGTGCCTTATGATGGAACTTACCAAATGAAGATATTTAGGAAAAAATATGCCAGTAAAGAACTTATCTTGTAATGTTGCACTTCAGAAGGTGAATTTTGGAGCTTTCAAAAATGGGTAAGAGAACAGTTATGTCTATTTACTCACAAACAGCACAGATCATCAATATAAAGCATGTTATTAACTTAGTCCTGCCTAGTGCTGTATTAATTGAGTTCTGTATGTATTAGACAGTGACTTACCTTTTGCAACTCAGACAACATTGAAGTCTGAGTTAGGGACACTTTCCACTTCACATGCTGTTGGCTTAAATAGGTAAAGTTGAGAACAGGAGAAATGAAGTCCTTTTAGTAGAAGGGAAACCCCAGGCAAATCTAGGATCTGGATTTCTAGTCTCCAGCTCTTAAACTGGAAGACAACAAGGGGTACAAAATACCTGAAGAGATCAGTGCTGGAAGTGCGTGTCTACAGCAGAGCTGAGCACTAAATCACTGTCTCAGTCCAGTTCTGAAGGGGATGCTCTTTCTAGGTAGTCTGTACTTCTTAAATCTGCTCTGGAGTTCAGTGGGACATCATTATATGAAACACCCAGCAGAGGACTGGAGATGGGGCTGTGCCACATCAGAGTGTGAGCTGACTTGAGTGACATTCTGGTTGTGATCTTTCTTCACTGGCTACAAATCTTAGTAATTCTTTCCTGACGGTTACTGTAGTTCCAAGTGTGTCTGATCCTGAAAGCAAGTCAGATCCTCAAAGTGACCTTGGAGAGGAGCTTTAACAGGTATTTGAGCTGTCCTTTCATCTTTTTATGAGGAGTGTTACACTAAGTGCTCTTTGGCTGCTGTTTCTGGGAGCTGGCACAAGCAAAGTGGTAAGGAGCTCACTTTCATAGAGCTGGACTCATTAGCATTCCAGATGCTGAAAATGTGCACAGCTGGATCACTGCCAAAGAGCAGGCCTCCTCATCTGTGGCTTTCTGCTGCTCTAAAAATAAAGTTCAAACTGACTTCATTAAAAATCTCTCTGTGTATACCTATATAAACATATATATTTATACATAAACACACATTATGGCCAAGCTGATGTTTGCCCATTGCCTGCCTAAAGGATGGAGTCCTGCTCTGTCCTTTGATGGTGGACAGTGTCAGAGTGCAAGAACCATGCTCACATCCAGGTCTTGAGGTGACAAATTTGCCTTGCAGTGATGGTGAGCTGGTCTGCTCATTCCTGATCTCAGAGGGACTGTTGCTTTAGAGCACCCTATTGCCTTGGTTAACCTGTCCCTCTGGAACCAGGCTCATGTTTCATCATGCATATGCAACTCTAACTGGTAGTGAGTGGGGATGTTTTGAAACCCACCTCCTTCTGTAAAAGCTGTAATAGGTGATTGTAAGAAAATAGCAGCTCAGGGATAAGAAAAGATCAAATGATATTAAGGAGTATCAGGACAGGAAAAAGAATCAACCAAACTTGTGTCAACATGTAGGTTCTCATCACAGCCATCCCGTAAGAACTGCATATGCTATTTGATATTCAAAAGAATAAAGAATACAGAGAAGGTCAAAAATAGATGAAGGGTGTAGAATGACTTTTGTACAAGAGGTGACTGTAAGTGTTACTTGTTTCAGCGTGGAAGAAATGAACAAGAAAGAACTGTCTTTAGCTTCATGACCTACACAGAAAGGGTCAGCAGGGAAGACTTAGTCACTCATGGTTTAAAAATCAGAGGCATAAAATTAGATTGCTAGCTAGTTTCTTCATAATGAATAAAAAAAGGTACTTTGTCACCCCACATATGAATCAGGCATAGAAGTCATTGCCGAAAGTTGTCAATCAACTATGGAAATCCAAAAAAGACTTGAGAAATTACTGGAAATATAATGTATTCAGGATTATTGAACACAAAGGTCTGTTTAAACACATGGACTCTGGCTCCAGAAGTCTAATCTGCACACTACCAAAAACTGAGAGAACAATGGGAGGTGTTAAATATCTGTCCTCACATCCTTCCTTATATAGTCGGCTGCAGCAGTTGAAGGGAGTTCCCTGGTCTTGGATGGCCCTATACTCTAATCTCATGATACATCAGCCCTCCAAGACAGGTGAAAACTTCCTGATTCAGTAGGCTGAAATGAAAGTCTGGCTGCAGTGCTGCAGAGCTAACCCAAGAGGTGTTATGTCCACTGAGCTACCATTTGGATTCCTACCCTCTTTCCTTTGAGGAGCTAGTATCCTGGGCTTGATTTTTTTTTTTTTTTTTTCCCAAAATGCAGTGTTGGCTAGATCATAAAATCATAGAATGGTTTGGGTCAGAAGGTAATTCAAAACATCATTTGGACACCACATACTCCCACCTCGGCCTCTGCCAGGGGCAGGGACACCTTCCACTAGACCAGGTTCCTCAGAGCCCCGTCCACCCTGGCCATAAACACTTCTAGGGGTGGGGCATCCACAGCCTCTCTGGGCAACCTGTGTCCATGCCTCACCACCCTCATAGTGGACATTTTATTCCCATGTATTTTAAGGAGAAATTTGTACCCTTATCGGTCTTTGCAAAAAAAGAGCTCACCTATATTTAAATAGACCTGTGCTCCTGGTTCCTTTGTGCTATTTTATCAGCAGGAAGTAGCACCTTTCTCTGTCTGCTTGCACTGGTAAAGGCTCTTTTCATAAGGCTTTGCCCCTTCCTGGATTTCTAGACATGTGAATTTCTACTTGTGAACTTAAAAATGAATGGTCCACCTATCTGAGCAAGTCACTCAGTGACACAAAGCAAAGGAGGGATGGGGAAGGAGAAGCTTCATAAATCATGAATGTGGACAGGATTGATAGCAGGGGAAAGGGAAGAATGAGAAAAAGGTTAGCAAATTCAGTGCATAAAGATTGGGAGAATAGTGTCAGTGAATATCACCCTAGGAAGTACAGTGATGGATGCAGGAGGTCAGCCACATGCTATCAAATCACAACTATGCCAAAAGATGAATTAGAATCACAATGTTAGAGGTTGGAAGGGTCCTCCAAAGATTAAGTCCAACCCCCCTGCCAGAGCAGGATGGAACTAGGGTGGATCACTGAGAAATGCACCCAGACAGGTCTTGAAAGTCTCCAGAGAAGGCAATTCCACAACTTCTCTGGGGAGTCTGTTCCAGTGCTCTGTAACCCTTACAGTAAAGCAGTTCTTCCTCGTGTTGAGATGGAACTTCCTGTGCTTGAGCTTGAATCCATTACCCCTTGTCCTGTCACAGAGCACAAGTGAAAAGAGGTTTTCCCTGCCTTCTTGATGCCCAGCTGTCATGTATTGATAGACATAGTTAGATCCCCCCCTCAGTCTTCTCCTCTCCAGACTGAAAAGCCCTGGGTCCCTCAGCCTTTCCTCGTAAGGCAGGTGTTCCAGTCCCTTAATCATCTTCATAGCCCTCAGCTGGACTCTCTCAAGTAGATCTCTGTCTGGTTTTTCACTGGGGAGTCCAGAACTGGGTGCAATTCTCCAGGTGAGGTCTCACAAGGGCAGAGCAGCCAGGGAGGAGAACCTCCCTTGACCTGCTGGCCCCACTCTTTTTAATGCACTCTGAGGATACCATTGGCACTCTTGGCCACAAGGGCACATTGTTGTCCCATAGATAATTTCTTGTCCATCAGGACTCCAAGGTCCTTTTCCATACAGCTACTCTCTAGCAGATCACCTCCTAACCTGTACTGGAGCATTTTGTTGTTCCTTCACAGGGGCAGGACTCTGCATTTTGTCTTGTTAAACCTCATCAGATTCCTCTTTGCCCATCTCTCCAGTCTGTCCAAATCTTGCTGAAGGGCCATACGGCCTTCAGGTGAATCGGCCAATCCTCCCAGTTCTGTCTCATCAGCAAACTTGCTGAGAAGGCACTCTGTCCCGTCATCAAGGTCATTGATAAAGATGTTGAACAGGACTGGACCCAGCACTGATCCCTGGGGGACTCCACTAGTTACAGGTCTCCATCTGGACTCTGCACAATGAATCACCACTCTTTGGGATCTATTGTGTAGCCAGCTCTTAATCTATCTCACTGTCCATTCTTTTATCTCACAATTCCTGAGCTCACTCATGAGGATGCTACGGGAGACTGTGTCAAAAGCCTTGCTAAGGTCAAGGTAGACTACGTCCACTGGTCTCCCTGCATCTATCCATTCAGTCACAACATCATAGAAAGCTATCAGATTAGTCAAGCATGACCTCTCCTTGGTAAATCTGTGCTGACTACTCCTGATAAGCTTCTTCTCTTCCATGTGCTTAGAGATGACCTCCAAAATGAGCTGCTCCATCATTTTTCCAGGGATGGAGGTGAGGCTGACTGGTCTGTAGTTTCCTGGATCTTCCTTCCTTCCCTTTTTGAAGACTGGAGTGACATTGGCTTTCCTCCAGTCTTCAGGCACTTCTCCTGTTTGTCATGATCTTTCAAAAATGGTGGTGAGTGGTAGTGTGATAACATCAGCCAGCTCTCTCAACACTCTTGGGTGCATCCTATCAGGGCCCATGGACTTGTGTATATTCAATTTGCATAACTGATCTCTGACCTGCTCTTCACTGACTAGTGGAGAGTCTTCCCCTCTTATATCCAGGGTCTGGAGTTCACAAGGGCTGGTCTTAGGAGTAAAGACTGAAACAAAGAACCTATTCACCAACTCTGCCTTCTCTGCATCCCCTGTCATCAGGGCTCCCACCTCATTCAGTAGTGGGCCCACATTCTCTCTATTCTTCTTTTTACTACTGATCTATTAGAAGAAGCTCTTCTTGTTCTTTTACTTCCTTTGCCAGTTTAAGTTCTAAGAGGGCTTTGGCCTTTCTTGTTGCCTTCCTACAAACCCTGACAACATCCCTATAGTTCTCCCAAGTGACAAGCCCCTTCTTCCACAAACTGCAAATTTCTTTTTTTCTGCAAGACTTTCTTCAGAAAATCCTTGTTCATCCATGCAGGTCTTTTATCACCTCTACCTGATTTTTTCCTCGAAGGAATGCAGGCACCCTTCTGAATGGTGACAGTTTACTGGAGTGCACCACACCACTGCAGACCTTTCAAGGGTGTCTGAGAAATATCTGTCTACATTTACCTACGCACAGTGGCTCAATGAGTGTGTTTGAAAATGATTGCAATCCCAAATAAGATGATGTTGGTTATAACCACTATTTCCCCGTGACAGCCTAGTTCAAAGTTGGTCTTGTGGGTTTATGGATGTCTTGTTCCCTCTCAATTCTGGTACATGGGCTCATTTTTAATTAAAACCCCATCATTTAGGGAACTAAAAACAGTCCAAAACCTTTTTGTTGACCAAAGTCTGAAAATATGAAATGTTCTTTGGGGGGTTTTGGGTGTGGATCATGAAGCACATTTTCGTAATATTTAGTATGTCATCTTCAAGCAATGTCTTTAAACCTCAAAACTCCAGGGAAGTTCTGTAGGCTTTAGCAAACAGATGTTAGCAGTCAGGAAAGAATTATGATTCCTGCCCAAAAACATTCCCTCTTGCCTATCAAGATATCCTGACGTGCAACATTTTAAATATCTGTCTCTTATGGAAGTGGGGACACAATGTTTTCTGCAGATCTGTGAATTAGTAGATTAGAAAGGTCTTGAGGCCCTCTTAATCATCAAGGCAATACATAATTTGGGGTGTCCTGATTAATGTTCGTGCACGTTTGTCCCTTCAGGTTGCCTTAAGTTGTTTGATGCAGCTGCTGCTTGTAAGTTAACAGTCTTTTAACATAAATATGTACACTAAGATCCAACATATCCTGAGTTCTGTATCTACTTCAGGGATCAATGGGAATTAACTGTGAATCCAGATCCCTGCTGTTATGAAAACTGGGAAATGATTGACCCCAGAGCTCTTGGTGAGGGGGGGAGAAAAATGACAGTATCTGGTTAATGGGAAAAATTTAGCTTCACCTCCATGGAACTACATCAACTCTCTGGCACCTTCTGTTTAAAGCTTAATGGTAAAGGTGTACAGAACTTCCTGAGATGCAGCCTGAAACCATGGCTCAGTGACCCAAAGGACGGGGAGCTTCTGCTATTTTACAGATAGGTGTCTTTGTGAAACTACCAAGCAACGTGGGGTAGCTGTGTAAATGCTTAGAAATAATCTGGTGGTGTGCTGATGTACAGTGAGAAACCAAAGGACCATCTCTGTGTTCTCATTGTAGAAGCCCTTCATAATAACCCAACTTTGTCATCTTTGGGTTAATGCAATGCCTTGATGCGTCATTCCCATGGGAGAGCATAAAGGATACAATCTGCTAATTTTTCAGAGTTCTTATGCTTTAAGATTTAATGGAGGCATCTGAATTCTTGCTCCAGCTTTCTCTGTAGCAGCCCTCAGTCTAGTTAATAGAAAAACCTGCAGACATCTTGCCTATACAGCCAGCTGAGAGTGGTCTGTTGTTGCCCATTAACCTATAAGTTCATGTCCCTATCATACCATCATAGAATTGTCAGGAGCTGAAAGATCATCTAGTTCCAACTCTCCTGCCATAGGCAGGGTCACCTCCCACTAGATCAGGTTGCTCAGAGCCCCATTCAGCTTGGCCTTAAAAACTTCCATGGATGTGGCTTCCACCACCTTTCTGGGCAACCTGTTCCAGTGTCTCACCACCCCCATGGTGAAGAACTTCTTCCTAATGTTTAATCTGAATCTACCCACCTTTAGTTTCAATCCATTGCCTCTAGACCTATCACTATCCCACAGACTAAAAAGTCTCTCACCAGCTTTCTTTTAGGCCTCCTTCAGATACTGGAAGGCCACAATAAGGTCTTCTTGGAGCCTTCTCTTCTCCAGACTGAATAACCCCAGCTCTCTCAGTACGTCATCATAGGAGAGGTGCTCCAGCCCTCTGATCATCCTCATGGCCCTTCTTTGGACATGTTCCAGCACATCCATATCCTTCCTGTAATAGGGGCTCCAGAACTGGATGCAGTACTCCGGGTGGGATCTCACGAGAGTGGAGAGGAGGGGGAGAATCACTTCCCTCGACCTTCTGGCCACTCTTCTCTTGATGTGATTGTCTTTCTGGGCTGCAAGTGTGCACTGACGGCTTATGTTGAGCTTCTCGTTCACTAGTACCCTAACAATCTTTTTCTTCAGGGCTTCTCTCAAACCAGTCACTGCCCAGCCTATATCGGTGCCTGGGATTGCCCTGCCCCAGATGGAGGACCTTGCATTTGGCCTTGTTGAACTTCATGAGGTTGGCATGGGCCCACCTCTCCAGCCTATCAAGGTCCCTCTGGATGGCATCCCTTCCCTCCAGCGTGTCAGCCTCTCCACACAGCTTGGTGTCATTGGCAAAGTTGCTGAGGGTGCGCTCAATGCCACTGTCCTTGCCTCCAATGAAGATGTTAAACAAGATTCGTCCCAGTACTGATCCTTGAGGGACTCCACTTGTCACTGGCCTCCACTTGGGCATGGACCCATTGACAGACACTCTTTGGGTGCAGCCATCAAGCCAGTTCTTTATCCACCAAATTGTCCATCCATCAAACCCATACTTTAACAGCTTGGAAACCCAGACGTTGTGTGGGACAGTGTCAAAGGCTTTGCTCAGGTCGAGGTAAATGATGTCAGTTGCTCTTCCCTTGTCTATTGGTGTTGTGACCTCCTCATAGAAGGCCACCAGGTTTGTCAGGCACAATTTGCCCTTGGTGAAGCTGTGTTGATTGTACCCAGTCACCTCTTCATTATTCTTCTGCCTCAGTAGTGCCTCCAGGAGGATCTGCTCCATGATCTCACCAGGCACGTAGGTGAGACTGACTGGCCTGTAGTTCCCTCGTTCATCCTTTTTTATGTTTCCTCTTTTCCAGTCAGTGGGGACTTCATCGCACTGCCATGACTTCTGGAATGTAATAGAGAGCGGTTTAGCAACCTCATCCGCCAGTTCCCTCAGCATCCATGGGTGTATCCCATTGGGTCCCATGGACTTGTGCACTTTCAGGTTTATCAGATGGTCATGAACCTGATCTTCACTTACAATGGGCAGTTCTTTCTTCCAGCCCCTGCCATTATCTTCTGTGACTCCGGGAGTGTGGCCGGAGCCCTTGCCAGTGAAGACTGAGGAAAACAAATTGTTGACAACATTGGCCTTCTCCATATCACTTGTCACCAGTTCTCCTGTTTCCTTTCTGAGGGGGGCCATGCCTTCCCTAGTCTTCTTTTTACCTTTAATACATCTATAGAAATATTTGCTGTTCCCCTTGATCTCCCTGGCTAGGCTCAATTCTAACTGAGCTTTGCTTTTCTAACCATGTCTCCAGCTGCTTGGACAGCTCCCTTACATGCCCCCCATTCTAGATGTCTTTTTTTCCACTCAATGTAAAGTTTCTTTTTGTGACAGTGTGTCCTGGAGCTCCTTGCTCATCCAGGCAGGTGTCCTAAGCATTCTTTGTTAGTACACTTTGCTCCTGGGCACAGGGAAGGTGATCCTTGAATACTGACCAGCTGTCCTGAGCCCCCCTTCCCTCTAGGGCTTTGTCCCATGATACTTTGGCCAGCAGATCCCTGAAGTCCAGGCTTGTAAGCTTGGAATACATCCTCCTAGTTGCCCTGAGGATCTTAAATTCTAGCACTTCATGGTCACTGCAGCCAAGGTTATCCCTGAGCCTCTCGTTGGTCACCAGCCCTTCCCTGTTGATGAGAACAAGGTCCAGCACAGCACCTTTTTTATTGGCTCCTCTACCATTTGGAGGAGGAAGTTGTCATCTATGCATTCCAGGAACATCCTGGATCACTGGATGTGTTGTCCCTCCAACAGATGTTAGGGTGGCTGAAATCCCTCATGAGGACCAGAGCCTGTGAATGTGAAGCCTCTTCTATCTATCTATGGAGGGCCTCATCTGCTTGGCTCTGCTGGTCGGGTGGCCTGTAGCAGACCCCTACTGTAACAACACCTTCCCCTGTCTTCCTTTTAATCTTAACCCATACACTCTCAACCAGCTCATTGTCCTTTCCCATATGGAGCTCCATTGATTCTAGCTGGTCACTGATGAGGAGGGCAACACCTCCTCCCCTGCCTGTCCTTCCTAAAGAGCTTGTATCCGTCTATCCCTACATTCCAGTCATGGGAATCATCCCACCAAGTTTCAGTAATAGCCACTATGTCATGGCTTTCCAGCAGCACAGTGGCCCTTAATTCAAAACCTGAAAAGGATGTGTGCTTCCACACAGCAGAAGAGCTGTGCTTTTGAATCCAGAGGTGGCTGGACTCAATCCTTGTAGATAGCTTCCCAGTTTTATTGCTTGTTCCACTCTTTCTTTGGCTATAAAGAAAAGAGAAGGGGGATGGTGGATCTGTAAAGGGAGTTGTAATGCTGTTGACCGTGGTACACTCTCCTGATAGCTTACAATTTATCTTCCGGTGTTCTGCTGCTGTTACAAGTTTATGGCTTTGTTTTCACTCTGCATTCCTCTTTCTGAGTTACCTTTGCATGTGGGTTCCAGCCTGACATGTTCTTTCAACTGCCTGTTGAATGCTCAGATTCTGCTCTTTAGGTCTGGAGAATCAGCAGCCAAATCTAAAGGTTTTAGGTTTCCTTTTAGTGCTTTTGTTGGTGGGAAGCAAAGAATTCTTTATGGTGTTGTCTTCTCTGTTTCTCACTAAAAGCATGGACTGATTTTTATTTCTCTGGGGATCCAGCGTCCAGTCTTAGTCTGAACTGGTGTGCCATTTTCTTCTAATGAAATGCTAACCAATGGATCCAGTGGTGTATTTCCCCTTTTATCCTTTGGCTTGCTTACAGTTGCATCACTGCTGTTTCTATGAAGGTGAAAGTCCCAATTTCAGTATTTTGGGAGTTCTGATTTTTGAACTTGTGGTGGGATTTATTAATAATTTCAAATGGAGAAAAATCACTCCTTGAAATAGTTCCGTTTACTGTAAATACTAAATTTAGGATCAATATATACCTTATTAGACATACCCACTCTTCACATGAAGCCTGCCAGGCTTTTATATTACAGTTCGGTGAAACTGTCTGCCTCTGAAAAGTAAATATCTCTGATTAATGCACACTAATTTTATCTGTGCAGTGTGTATATGACCCATTCATCTTCAGAAAGGCTTCCTGTGTCTGTACTATATTGGCTCATTTTACAATTAATTCATGCTTTGTGGTGGTGGGGAATGGAAATCAAGGATTCCCTAGGAAAATGTTGCATTAGCCATAACTTCACTTTATTCTTGCCTAATGGCAATAGATAATGTTGTGCATGGATCAGGACTTTGGAGACCAGCCCAAACTCACCCGGGTGCTTGCAGTCAATGATTTGGGATCTGTGGTAGAACTGTTGTTTTATTAGAAGTTGTAATTAAACTGTAGAGGATTATGACATATTAATTTTGTTCATCTAATCAGCACTAGTCTAGCAGGAAGCAGTCAGGAAAGCAGTGATGAACCTCATCTAGAGAACTGCAAATGGCATAGGCCAAAACTCTGTTTCTCTGTGATTGATAGGAAGGAAAAGAAATGTTCCAAGAGCAACATTAATGGTAGTATTTTTTTACCTAACTCAAAATCCATGAAGTCTTTGGAAAGGCTCATTTTTATACTTCATCAGGCTCAGGACATGGTCACAGGACCCAAGAAAATACACAACATGGACATGGTGCTTTGAGAGTGAACCCAGACATGTGCTGTCAGATTTTCTGAATTCAGGTGAAGTCCCTTGCAAAAGGCTCAGCCAACCTAGTAAAAATCCAAACTGCAATCTCTCAGTTCAGGAAAGTACAGCTTAATTGTGATTAAAGCTTTCTGCTCTCTGAGCCACTTAAAAATGAATGACATGCTGAAGAAAGGTAGGATTTGCACAGTTATTTATTTATTGCCTTCACTGCTTTAGTGGCTGGATGTAATGATACATGGTGTGATTTCAAGTCCAAGACAGGTACCCCCTAGAATGTTTTCGAAAGCTTCCCGAAATAGAGTGAGAGTCTGATGAGCTTGGATTGAAAAGCACAAAATTCCAAGCATAAAAGCTCACGAGTTTTGTTTGAGGCGAAGCACGCTTGTGTTTATAGCTGCTTCAGGCCTGATCCAACTCTTGCTGATGTCAATGGAAAGTCCTTTGCTCAAGTTCATCAGCAATATTCTGAGCCTGAGAGAAACAAGATTTATGGAGAAAGCGGTAAAGGGGCAGTTTACACCTTTCACTCTGTTCAGCAGAAGGAGCTGCAGAAGATTAATCTGCAGCAGTTTCACTGCTGAAGACATTTGAACTGTGAGAAGATGCAGCAGTGCTAGTAATGAGAGCTCAGGTGCTGTCATTCACACTTCCAGGGTTTTGAAAGGGTAAGCAGTGACTACTCAAAGTGGTGGACTTGGAAAATCCAGTGTCTGGCTTGGTACGCTAGGAAAAGCAGGTTGTGTTTTCTCAGGAGACGGAGTGAAATATGACAGCATCACCACCAGGGCACTGGAGCCAGGCCAGATGTACATATTTGGGTAGAGAAGAAAAACAACCATCTGTCTAGAAAAGGATGTAAACGTTAGGTTTTAACTTTCTGTCCTAGCTTCTTCTGCAACAGAAAGGAAGCCTTGTATGTTGAGCTCTTCTATTGCTCTGTTAAAAGCTACTGTCATTCAGACTGTTGAAAAGAAGAAAATCTTTTTTTTTTTTTAAATTTGACTGTATTTTTCCAAAAGATGACTTTTTTACATAGGTCCCTTCTGACTCAAGAAGGGAGAAATCATTTGGAAGGAAGGAAGGAAATAAATCTCTGCTGATGGCTACTCAGGAGAGAAAAGCAGCCAATGAGCATGGGTGATCTAATATTAATAAATGCCATGGATGATGCACTGAATGATCTCTCAGTTGTTTTTGTTGTGCTATTAAGAAGTTTAACTTTAGGCTTCCAATAACCACAGGCACGCTTCTTTGGGGTGTGTGCACACTGCAGCAAAGCTTTGCCTGGAGTATCGGTCCAGGGAGTGAAGTATGCTCCGGGAGCATATCATGATTATGGAACGATCAATCTGCAGTGCATGGGCTGTAAGGTTGGAAAACTATGGAATGCAAAGGAGACTTGCACTCCTTCAGCAGTGCAGGATTCAGCCTTAGAGTGGCTGCTGCCAGTGGTCTGCTGGCATCATAAACCCAGACAAATCCTGCCCAAAGAATGACTGAGCCGCTCTCTAAAATAAGTTACTCCTACACAATCATGTCAGACTACAAATGGACGTGTGTGTGTTAACTGAGGACCCGACCCATCCAGTTCATATTGTCTTCTTTGTTCTTTACCCTCAATCTGGTAGCCAAGGATGGTGAATCTATTCTAGTTTGAATTAGGGTGGGTGCAAGCAGTCTTCAGGCACAGAGGACCCCTTGCTGCTGTGGGACCTCTTGTGCCTTCTACTTCTCCTTCAATCCATTATCTTTGCCTCAGGCCGTGTTCTCATATATTGTTCAAGATGTCGAATATGACACCATTTCGGTTCAATCCTCAACTGCACTCAGGAGTCAGATGGCAGTTCTAGACCTTAAATAACAAGCTTCCAGTTTTGCCCCTAAAACCTTTATTTATGGACTTTTATGCTGTCACTTTTTCTTTCTGTTGTATATGCGAGGTAGGTAAATATCAATTAGCTGTTTATAAATCTGATTTAACAATTAATAGAGGGGAAAGTGCTTCACAATATAATATTGCAGCTTTGACTTTTAAATAAAAGATAAGTTACAAAACTGGCTCATTCTCAGTATTGGATGTGAGTCTGCAAGGACTGAAGAACATTGGATGTGATTCGGGGGGTTATTCTGTACTATGAAACAGAGAAAATTACCTTGGAAAAATACAGGAGAGGTTTAACTTCTGATTACGAAACTAAAATCCGAGGAGATGGCAGAGGAATATTTGTGGAAGGTGGCCCAAGCTGGTTATGCAGTGCTGGGATATTGGTAGGAAAGGGAAATGTGTGCTGGGAACACAAACACATCCAGGTCCACGTCCAAGGCCACTAAAGGCAATGCACACGCTCCCCCTGACTCTGTCTGCATCTTTGTGTTGGACCAGACTGTTTCCTCCGCCCTCCGTGCTGAGTCTGGGTCTGGAGTACGTTTTTGCAGTCGAGTCATCCAGCCTCTCGGAATCGGAGATGAACGTTAATGCATCTGGAACAGCAAGAGCCTGGCCAAGTGCCTGTTCCGATTTGGTGAAATATTCTTGGCCACTATCAAGCATTTTTTTAAACCAGTCCTTCATTAAATATAGCTTTATATGCCAAAGTATGCCAGCATCACTTTATATGCAAACTATTTTAAGGAAACTTATGTGCAGACTTATATTCATGATAATAGCAGGAGCTGCACTGCCCCAGTCAGGCCAGAGTAGTGGTCCTGGGGGGTGAGAACTGGCATTTGCTGTGTCAGGCAGTGTAAACACAAGAGCCTTTCATTTCTGTTGTCTTTCCTTCACCCCATCTATGTAAGCCCGTGTCTGGCCACAAAACCTCAGTCACGTTTTGTTATACTTACTGCCCGGCATCAGTCAGGTGACCCTGTGTCCTTCAAGCCTTCTGAAAGATGCTGTGTATTTTCAGTGCTGATTTACAGACCCTTCAAATTGAGCTGTTTCAATTCTGTGACATATTTTTTGTATCATGCTGGGGGTAGTGTCACTAACTAAAAATGCACATTTAAAATAGTATTTTATCTTTTTTCCTCCTGGGCTGAATGTGGTGTTTCATTTGACCCCAGGTGGAGGGTCGATGATTTCTATTTTTTTGGGTACTCAAAATTTTTAAATCATTTTGGATGTGTCTGAAACGAAATACTGTGTTTTCAAGTTCAGCCAAGGAACCAAAATGTAATTATTTGCACAGCTGTAATCGTACTTCAAAGGAGACATGAATCCTCCTGGAGCCCCAGGTACATGGAGAGAGCACTCCAGACCCTGCCAAGAGCTCTGCATCCCTCTGCCCTGAATCCCTTGAGTTGCAGGACCACTGCCCCATTATTTTGTTGACCACTGCAGCATCTTGACTAACAGGTTGCGTTTTACAGTTGGAAACTCAAGGTACGTCTACACTATTCCTTCAGTGGATGCAGCTCCTCCTTTGCTATGGGCTGCTGTGCTG
Source organism: Todiramphus chloris collaris (assembly GCA_025345505.1). Taxonomy (NCBI): domain Eukaryota; kingdom Metazoa; phylum Chordata; class Aves; order Coraciiformes; family Alcedinidae; genus Todiramphus; species Todiramphus chloris. Next base: position 13,956,594 of record JANVCC010000022.1, read on the forward strand.
TGTTAATAATATCTCTATCCGTGTCCTTGTAACTCTCTTCACATAATCATAGAACATAGGATGCTTTGGGTTGGAAGAGACCTTAAAGACCATCCAGTTCTACCCCGCCTGCCAAGGAGAGAGACATCTCCCACTAGACCAGGCTGCTCAAAGCCCCATCCAACCCGGTCTTGAACACTTCCAGTGATGGAGCCATCCACAGCTTCCCTGGCCAACCTGTGCCAATGTCTCACCACCTTCACAATGAAGAACTTCTTCCTCATTTCTAATCTAATTCTGCTCTCTTCCACTTTGAAGCCATCACCCCTTGTCCTGTTACTACAAGCCCTTGTAAGAAGTCCCTCATCAGCTTTCTTGTAGACCTGCTTCAGATACTGAAAAGCCATAATAAGGTCTCCCTGAATACTTTGCTTCTCTAGGCTGAACAATTCCAACTCTCTCAGCCTGTCCTTGTAGGATAGCTGCTCCAGCCCTCAAATAATCCTCTTCCCTGTTAAAAATCTGACAGGTATCAAGATGAAGCCAGACAAGGCTGTGTGGAGCAAGGGTGAGGCTGCACTTACGTGTGCGCATCTGCGTGGGCTCCAAAACCTCTGCCTACACGTTGCTGTTTATAAATAAATAGGAGCAGCTTTTATCCTGTTAGCAGCAGTCCAAAAAATGGTGTAAAAATCAATGGTTTTTCTAAAACAAAATTTTCCCCAGAAAGTTACCTCTGTGAAAATATTAATGGCAACATTTTTTTTTACAGTTACAAAACTTCCAGCAAAATTTATTTATCAAAACGTTTTTGTCTTCTGGTAGTACTGTTGACATTTGCATCAAAAACTTGGGGAACCTTCTTAAAAACCTTGGGAAAGTTTGAAAAAACATTGTTCACTTTAAGTGCTTTCAGAACAAAAATAATTTAAAACTCTGTTTATTTTTGTACCAGCAAAATAGGTTTATATAACTTAAACAGCTTGTCTCTTTGGCTTCCTCATGACTCCAGTTTGAGCCAGTGTCCCAAGGGATGTGGGCAGTAAGCTGTCTTGGGAGAGCACTGCTCATGTGGCAAGGTGGAATTTTCTTCTATTCTGTCTCTATCATCTTTATTTTAAAAGAGAGTTCTCAGGTCAGGCATATTTTAGAGCTCACACTTAGAGGTTTGTTTGCTCTGTGAGTGCAAAAATATGTTGCAGTTTTTTAAGTCTTTTTTTTCCTTTGCATTCTGTCATGGTCTCTCCTGCCCAAAGTGCTTGCAGAGATGGTACCGGCTCTCTCCAGAGTTTGTGTGTAAGGACTGGCTCGTCTCGGGTTCCTCTCATGTGAAAATGAGAGAGAGCAGGACTGGGAAAAATTAGGAAAAGGGGCAGAGGTTGAGAGGTGCAGATAACCTGGCAAAAAGGCACATGGTTTTCTATCACTGGAGAGTTTGTCCTGTCCAGGTTATGTACACAACTGTTTTTTAGTGGAGGTGGGGGAATTGCTGAAAGGATTGTAATGGGTACAGTGGAGTGAGGCAGCTCTACAGGGTCCAGAAACACAAAAAGGAAGTCTACCAAGTTAAAACCCAGTGCGTCTATTTTACTTTTTTTTTTCTTTTTTTTTCTCTTTAATATTGAGATCTATATCTAATTTTTAATGGGTTTTTATCCCCAGGTGGCTTTATAAAGCATTTTTTAAAAAAACCCAGTCTCTTTAAAAAAAAAAAAAAATTACAAATTGTTTCCATTGGCAGGGGAACATTTTTAGAAACGAGGTTTGTGATTACTTTAACTAGTGAGGGACCTGCCATTCCTTTTGGTAATTGATGGTGTTGCCTTTTTTTAATGTCTGGGTGCAGACGTAAATTTTTTTTTTTTTCTTTTAATTGAAGCTTTTGTAGGACTCCAGCTTTAGTAGAAGTTGGTTAAAGCAGACTGGGGACTTCTGGGGTGCTCAGCTTACCTAGTGAGGCTGTTTGAACAAGTTTGGTCTGGGCAGATGTCCAGCTGGACGTATTGATACTGTGTTGGAATGATCCAAGAAAGTTTTGTTGCTAAATTGTATCTTGACTGGCAAATCCTGCTCAGCAGTAGTTTGAGATCTGTCCAGCCTGAGCTTTTAGCATTGCTTGGGACCATCTGTCCCACTTAAATCTGGGGAAAGAGTGAAAGGTGCTCACTTCTTTCCTGTTAGGGTAATGGAGTCCTGGAAGAAGCTGCCCAGAGAGGTTGTGGTCTCCTTCTCTGGAGAGATTCCAAACCCACCTGGACGTGATCCTGGGTAACCTGCTCTGGGTGACCCTGCTGGAGCAGGTGGGGATGGACGAGAGAATCTCCAGAAGTCCCTTCCAACCTCACCATGCTGGGATTGTGATAGCAAGTACTGAATTGTATGCAGGCTTGTGACAGGATGCGGCCTCAAGGAAGACCAAGGAGGAGGTCACTCTGCCAAATAAAATCCCTGTAAGGCTGTCTGTCATTGGCCAGACAAACAAATCCGAGACATCTGCTGTGCTGTCAAAAGCTGCTCCCTTTGCTGTCTCCTGCTGCCACCCACGTTCTCCTCATAAGTGTGTCCTGTCCATCTTCCCTGTCCTGACATATGCTTTGTACATCTAGACAGGAGTTTGTGCATCTTGACAGCTCAGTCCAATTCATTCTCCTGGATTTTCTGCCCCCCCGGCAATGCTTGCTCTGGGACATAAACATCTGTGGCTTACCTGGAGCTGTGTCATAGCCTTAAACCACAAATATTTTGTGTCCTGGAATTAACCTTGTGTTTAGAAGTGTGTTGGTTTAAAGCAGCAACAGAGGTCTCACCCTGTGCCATGCGGACTGCAGGATGAGACAGCCCCTTTTCTGACACATCTGCCCAGATGGTCTTTCTACACTGGCTGCCTCTGCAATGTATACAGCTCCCAGTGCTGGTAACTATTAATTAAATGGTCGGATTGGTGCCCTGAAGCACTGTTTTCTGAGACAAGGAGGTAACAGGCTCTGTGTTTATAGCCCTTAGCAACATGTGTTCTGTTTTGAGCAACTCATCAACAGCATGATGCTGGCAAATTGGTGGGATTTCAGGGAAAAGCGCATCTAAAAATCTGGCACAGAGGCATTGTCACAAGGAAGGTTTAATCATTAATTGCAGGCAACTTAACCGAGCAACACTAAAGAGTTTGTCTGCTAGTGATTCCCTGTTTCAAAAGGAGGGGGTTGCTTCAGAGGAGACTTAAAGTACAGGAAGCCAGAAAGGGATCCCCACATTCTCAGTCAGCTGCTGCCCAATCCCATGGGCAGATTCTGAGTAACAATAGTATCCTAAAGCGTCCACTGTCCCCCCTCCCTTTACCTGCTGATATCTGGACCAGTTCCTGGCATGCCTGTTTGGTAAACCAGCATGGTAAACTGGATCAGTGAACTGCTCCGGGATATTAAATAATCCTAGAAGAAAAGTCTAACTTGATCTGCTCACTAATGCTGTGTCTTGGGCAGCCCTGAAATCAACTGGGCTGTCAAAGCAGAGGGGGTGACTGATGGGAGAGAGGCAAAGGCAGGAGTTGTTTAAGCTGGCACACCTGCTGGGATTAACATTGGCTAACTTCACCAGCCATCTGAAAGCCTGCTCATAGGTAAGTATGCCTGTGGTCTGAACAGAGCCAGGCATTACAGTGCTTTCTTAATCCTCATCCATAAATTAGCTCTTCCCCAGTTTGTACAACACACAGGGTTCAAACCAGTGCACCTTCTCAGTCTGGGTAGAGGCAGGCTAGGTGTCTAGAACAGCTCAGGGAAACAATTTTGCATTTGCCCCCACCCAAGAAATGATGTCTATAGCACACTCAAAGGGTGAGCTATGCTGAACTTCAGGCTTCTCAAGGAGAGTCAAATCCAGCACATCATCCCCATCCTAGGAAACGCCAGTCTTCAACCAGGCTCTAAGCCACTGGCCTGTGTGTGACTGATCCTCCTGCTTCAGAAAGGCCTTTTTGACCCTGAAGCATTTCTACAACTTCTTGAAGTTTGTTGTTGAAACCCACTTTGAGAATCATTCCTGGCTTGTAGCAAACAGTGGTGGCCTTATTTATTACCTGGGAGGAAAACCGAGAGCAAATCCAAGGGCTTTGTCAATGAAGGGCATATAAATGGTACTAATGACTTCATACATTCAGCATCAAACCTTAACTCCAGTGGCAAAGAGGAGTAGCTGATGAATGGAAAGGCTAAAAGCTTATTCGAACTTTTGTGTGACATCTTTACTAGTGAGTGAAGTGGGGAGCACAGGAAATCTGTGAACACAGTTGGTACCTTCTAACCAATGAGGATGGCCATGTGTGGGTCTAAGATTATTCTCAGGGCTAATTTACCTTATTTTTGTGTCTTCTCGGCTCTGACCTTCTAGCCAAATAGCTGGGTTTCATCTGACACAACTATTTCACTTCTCAAAGGACTTTCACTTCTCAAAGGACTTTCCATAGCTGAGCTGTTTCATTCTCTAATCCCTCCTTTTTCTTTTGCTCAGGTTTGTTCTGGTTACCCACGTCTCCTTGTGTCAATGCAGGCAATATCTTTGCCAGCCAGTCCCAGCGGGGACACCTGTGAACAGTCTTTTCCTGTTAATCAAGAGATCTGTCACTGCTATTGTTATATAGTGTTCAAAATACCTGAGCTACCAGAATGGTCTTTTTCAGCACGGGTTCTGTCTTGGATAGGCAGATAAAAATGCTGGTTTGCTTTGCAGTTTCATAAACCGGCAACCAGATTGTATAGAGCAGTTCTGTTTGTGTCCTGTTGACTCTGAGGCTCTTTGAATGTGCTTTAAACAAACATCACTTGCTGGTAGCTTATTAGTTAGTGAAACAAGGAGATTTTCATGGTTTGGAGTTAGAGAAAGGAAGGCATCAACTAATGTCAATAACAGTCAACAGGTGGAAGAATAAATATTTTTTTTTAGATTAATGATAGCCAGAAAATGAAGTTGGGACTTGCAGAGCATCTTTGCAACAACCCCTTAAAATCTTAAGCACAGTCATAAGGGTAATCATTGTGTGAAGCAGAAGGTACAGAACGACTTGTTTACTAAAAACTTAAATTCTGATTAAGTGTTTTTCCGGATTGGGATCAGCAAATGAATTTCTTGAAACCCCAATGGCCTCACTTCATAAATATTTAATAGGCATCACTATCTTAGACCTAATTATGTTTCTAGAATACCTTGAAAGAAGGGCAAAAACAAGGCTTAAAGAAACTTGAGAAATGGACAAAAGAATGCACCGAGCCAAATTCCTGCTTGGCAAAGTTCCTCGAGTGTTAGAACATTTGTCAGACAATATTTAATAAAGCACTTGCAGCCACACTTAAAACTTTGCACTATTAGCATTCCCCACATCTCTTCCTTGTTGTTTTAATTCAGATGTTATGAAACTACACAGAAATTACTGTTATAGCTCTCAAGGTATTTGTATTATTAGAAAGTAGAGATGTTGGGTAGTGTGTATTTCATCACCACAAATGTTTTGGGTGGGCTAGTTCTTTGCTGTGCAAAGAACACTAGGTACTTTGCAAAGGACAGTTAAGATGGGAATTTTTTTCCTCTTTTCACCTAGGGATGATAAGTCAGCATTTGCTTGTGCCAGAAATTAGATTATGACTAAACAAAGTTTTCACAGGAAAAAAAAAAAAAAGTTGGTTTTGTTTTGTTTTTTTTCCCTTGGAACTTAACAGTTAGAAAGGGGGATGCTTGAGATTGTGAGGGGGATCGGTGGTGTCTCAAAAATGAGACATTTTCCAGATCTCCATAAAGGAAATGACAGAATCACAGCAATAACAAAGTAGTGCTCATAGATATTTGATTAAAAACTTTATGGTTGCTCAGTGCTGAGCTATTTCATTTGTCCTAGTATAAGAGAATGGATACTGTACTATTCTTCCCATGTGTCTGACACTTCTCCGTCCCTCGCTATCATTCATTTGAATTTTGTTCCTCTTGACCCCTCACATCTAGGTGATAAGGAAGCTTGCTTTATTTTTCAGATGGGAAGAGCACAAGGCAATTAGAGACTGGCATGGTGTCAGATAAGAGGCCTTGCCTGAGCTAGGGCTGAGCCACCCTTTGGTGCATTATTTGTCAAAGGAGGTCCTGCACTTGTGCTCAGATATTTTATTTTTAATCCAGTGGTTGCATCTGTCTCTCTTGAACTCATAATCATCTGTCTGTAAGAAAAATGTTTCCCTGTGTCTCTAGTTTTACATGAAAGGTAACACACATTTCTCTTTCTGTGCATAACTTCTTCTCCTTCCCCAGGCTCAAAGTTGCTTGCTCAAGCTGCTCACCTCTGCTTTCCCTCTCACACACCCTAATGTGGCTGGCAAGGCCACTCTGGCTCTGTTCATCACCCCTCACCTGCCCCAGTGTCTTTCCCCTGCCTGGACGTGCTGTAACCTGTGTCCAGCACCTCAGCTGGCCTCTGAAGACAGAGGTCCTCTTAGACTGTGTGTCTTCCCTCTGCAGCTGCCCAGGAAACACTGTTTCTGACCACAACAAGCTGTCCAAAAGAAATAACTTTCATGTCAAATGCCCAGCAGAAATTCAGGCTTATGCCCCAGCTGTGTGGCTGTGTATGATAATCACACAGATGACATTCTGAGGGGCTCACCAGGCCGCAGTGCAGGTCCTTGATTTCTCTTCTGGCTCAGCAAACCACCCCAGTTTAAGCCCAGACATCCCTTCCCCCTCCCTCCCTCGGCTGAGCACTCAGTTGCCCTCAAGCGCTCCTTTGGCATGGGTGTGGATCTATTGGAAAACCAGCAAGCCAGACCTTCAGAGATGTTTTTCCAGGGTATGGGAGCTGTGCCCTACCTGCTCCACCCTGACAGCATCTCATAGCAGGCTCGCTGCTGCGGGGCAGAGCTGCGGAGGGAAGGCTGTAGCAAAGGGCAGGACATGAGGGCACCTGAGGTCCAATAGCCTCGATGGCAGAGGATGAGTCGGAGAAGTGCAAGGGAAGGTTGTTTTCCTGAGATTTTGTTCTTGAGAACTAAGAGAAGTTCAGCTGTAGAATTTTGTCTGTATTTCTCCTTTCTCTGCTGAAAATCTAGAAAGGGAGAACTAGTGAAGATTTTGTCTACAGAGGAACCATGTAAATAAAGCTGATGGATCAAGATGGGAGTAAGTTTTACCCCAAGCCATTCTTGCTGTTGGCAGGCCCACACTGCCTTGAGAAGACTGTGATAAGAATCCCGCCTGGGAGGCCTCCAGCACCAGGAAAGGGGATCTCTTTTGAGCCAAGGAGACCAACACTCCCTCTTCTTTGTACTGCTCTCAGTTAGAGACATTATAGGATCTGATAATTTGGTCTTTTGCTGTTTTATTAACAGAAAGCTGGGTGAGAGAGGAGGCAGCATTGCATTCATAGATTGACCCTGCAAAGGGCAGAGAGTCCCAAATCATAGAATGGTTTGGGTTGGAAGGGACTTTTCAAGGTCACCTAGTTCAACATACCTGCAGGGGAGCAGGGATATCTGCAATGAGACCAGGTTGCTGAGAGCCCTGCCCAACCTGACCTGGAATGGTTCCAGGGATGAGGCATTGACCATCTCTCTGGGCAACCTGGGCCAGTGTCTCATCACCATCAGCGTAATAAAGTCTTCCTTATCTCTAGCCTGAAACTCCCCTCTCTTAGTTTAAAACCATTGCCCATTTAAACTGTTGCCCTCATTTAAAAGCATCAGTGAATCTCGCTGCGAGCCCTCTAGCACTGCTTGCTGTAACACACAGTTGCTCTGGTAGGTGCTGGTGCTTGCTGGCACAAAACCTTATGCTGGAGGAAGGGTGCATTTAGGAGGGGAAAAGCAAAATATCACCTTTGCTTGATGAAGTGGGAGTAAGAAATCCAACCAGCCAAAGCTTTTGTTACCCTCCAGCCCAAAAGTCTGTGCCTCATCCCACATTTTTCTTTTGAGGGCTGTTTTCATATTCCTTTGCCTGGGCGCAAATCTTGTTGCTCTACCAACTGGAGGCCTGCCAGAGAGGAGCTCCTCTTCCCTTTCCCTGTGTCATTCCTCTTCACTCTCGGTTCCCCCTTCCCGGGAGGGGACAGGAAGCGCGGGACTCTGCGCCCTGCATCTGTCTGCCAGGCATTTCGCTTCACTGGCAGAATCCTGCGCTGCTTTGTATTAAAGAAGGGAAGCGTTGTGGAGGCTGGAGGTGACTCTAGGTCTCCTTGTCTCAAGCTTTCTAGTGACTCATCTGTCTGCAACTGATATGTGGTGGTGGGATATTTTTCTTTTTTTTTTTTTTAAACTGCAGACAGCGTTATGTGCTGAGGTATTGAAAGGCTGATTTCTGTTTTGACTGTTGTCATGTTGGCTAGCAAAGCATAAGGTATGTGTCACTTGTCGGGGGTTAACCATTCTCAGTAATTTTATAAATAGCTTCTATGCTCATGAATGAAAAAAAAATAAATATGCAATTTGTTGAAGTTGGAAGGAGTAGGAGGGAACTTCTATTTTTTTCCGGTCTGCTGTGAATTTCAAAGGCTTTCCCCAGAAAGAAACATTCAGAAGAAGGCTGAGTTTTGTTCTGCCTGAGTGGAGCCTCAGCTAATTACAGCAGAGCTGACTCTGGCCCTGTTATGCTACAGAATATATGAGACTTATGAATGAAACCTGTTACACATTAACATCTTGAACATACACATGTGATGTCTGGAGTTGTGTAGTAGCAGCTTAAATGCTTAGCTTTTAGACTAATAAAAACAAGTCACTAGATTGTATTCAGTTCATTGAAGAGATAAGGGTAACACACAAATTATAGCACAAAAGAGATCAATTTAAAAGGATTGTCTGAGACAACCTGAAAATATTTCTCTGGCCACTGATCACTACCTCCAACCCAGGAAGTAATCGGTAACAAATATGCCATTTCTTTTAAAGGTATCTGCTCCTTTTGGTTTAAACTACATATTTACATACTCCAAGCTTTCTGTGATTCTTCTGCTTTCTGAAAAAAAAACCAAACCCTAATTAGTTCAGTAATTTGGATGGTATTTACAGAAGGGTCCATGGGTTTGGGAACTGGTCAACTTTCAGATGAATATTCTTATCCTGCCTTTCAAGGGTGTCCCCATCTCACGTCCTTCACTGATAATTTGGAGCGTTTTCCACCAAACAGAGCATTTCTTCAGAAATAATGAGCTTGGAAAGGACGGGATTTGAACTGGGCGCTCTCTCTTACAGCCTAAGTAACCCCGAAATTACAACTAGAAGGGCTGTGTGCTGAAGGTGAAGAGGCTGGGCAGGGAGATAACATTTCAGCTCTTCTGCATGGTTCCTGGTCCTGATCCAGCACAATGAGAGCTTGCCTCTAATCCCATGGGCTGCAAAGGATGCTTGTAATCTTTGGTCCCTAAGTGCCTCTCCAGGATATTAATAATTCTGTATGTCAGAGGGACAGGGGAAATGAGTTAATTAATTGAGGATTTCAAATTGTACATTGACAAAGCAGTAGGAACAGATGGATGGGAATGCCTGAGCTACTCACTTAACGACAGATAGCGGAGGATAAAAAAAACATGGGAAAATAGGGAAACAGCTGAACTCTCAGAAAGAAAGGAACCTTATGAGACTATTGCAGTTTTAGTGCAATGGTGTTACATTCCTCCCTTGAAACAGAAGTACCTGAGGTTCGAGTAACAGGAGAAAGCAGAGTCCAGCTTGGGAAGTCTTAGGCAAGGAGGCAGAGGGGCCAGGTTATCCCTCTGGAATTTTTATCGACTCCAGCTGCATTTCTCCAGGCTGATTCACCCCTGTCTCTAAGGAAACCTGGGGAAGACATGACGTTTCTAGCAATCTGGAGGGACTCACAATGTGCCTTCAGGGCACTGGGTGTATAAACAGAAGAATTTGAGATCAATTACCTGGGCTGTTTAGGTTGGCTTTTCCCTCCCCTTCCTTCCCTGACCTGGTAACAGAGCTGATTCATCCCCCCAAATTCTCTTGGTTACTATGGAATACTTTGCAAACAGCGTGGATACCTGATACAGCTGAAATGGTGGTGGGCTAGTATGAAGTTTTCTTAATTGTATTTTCATTCATGAGTGAATTTGCAATGATTATGAGGACAAAAATGTACATTACAGGAAAAAAAGCCAGTGTCTGTGATTCACCATGGCATTTTGTTGAAGGGAAGCACTTGTGAGCAAGATCACTCAATATATAGAATGCAAAAGAGACGACGATGACGATGATGATGATGATTATTTAACCTGCATTTCCCTCAGGGGCAGTTAACGGGCCCAAGGAAAGTGCCTGCTTTCATTTAAAATCCAGCTACTAGCAATATGTATTTTAAGGATATCAAAGACCAGACGTAGTGTAGCTCTGTCTTGACAGTGATTTTAGCTTAAACAAGCTACAGCCTTAGGTGCATTTTTCTTGACCAAAATAAGTGACCAAGATAATTGTCAAGTTCCACTCAACACCTTGACACAGCCTTGTAGATCAGTATGTGTATCTTGGATGTTACTTTTTTGCTGTGTGTCATTTGGCATAAGGCTTCATATCCGTGAAGCATGTAAGAACAGCTTTAGAGTTTAGTAATAAACAGCACATGTAAAATCAGAGAGAGAAATTATCAGGGTTCAGAATAGGGCTGTCAAGTATATTAATCAGATTTACTGGTCCCAAATATACCCTTAGTCCATACAGCCTCCAGAGTCTTGTCAAATATATCTGATCTCCTGAGGCAAAGGCCAATCCAACTTGTTCTCACAGGGCCGTGTCTCTCGGTAAGAAAACGAGGGTGTTGTTATGGGGAATTAAGTAACGCTACTGAACACGGCTGTACCCTGGGCACAGCGGGGGTCAAAGTGAAGCCTCTGTACAAGACTCCCTGTGCACACTCTATGCTGTAACTACACTCACTGCTGGGGTTTGCCCCTGTGGGGGATTTAGAGTGGGTGGAAAGAGGAGCTGTTTCAACATTGAGCTTCTGTTAATGGTTACCCTAGAGCAAACTCACACCTGCTCACTGGGACATTGTCTGGTCGTCCACTTGTCTTGGAGAGCAGGTGACCTTTTAAGCTTGGGTGGTGAAGCAGTTGCCTAGCTTGCTATACTGATAGATGCAGATGCAACCCCCCTTGGAGTTTCTCAGCTACTACTCTGCTGGTTCAATCCTCTAAAAGACTCTAAGACTGAGGGAATTTCTTCTAGACAGGGAAGGAGCTGGCCAGTGCAAGGTGAATCACATCATTATGCCAGCTGATGTCACAGAATTTCAGCTTTTGTCCTTAAGCGGCTTTATCTGGACTTTGTGATAGGTCTTATCCACAATCATAGATGGCTTTGAGGTAGATTCAGAGGGTAAAGGCCACCTCCACTCCCAGTGGGGACTAGATGACCTCTTTTCACCAACTGAATCGACAACCTTCATTCTCTGTTATAAGTGGACTGAGGACAATTTGAACGCCAGTGTAATGAGAGGGAGTGGGTAGACAAAAAGGAGAAGGATAAGGACCCTGCTGCGGCACGCCTGTGCTCAGACCACAGGCTACTGCTTTACAAACTGTGGGGCAAGTTGCAAGTCCCAGTCTAGAAGTCTTTGGTCCACAGCACCTTGTAGCTAAATTTAATTTCTGCCTGACCCAGCACTTCTGCCAGAGTAGAGCTGCAGAAACCTGCACTGCGGCATGTTGGGTTTGCATGAATTATCTTTTCTTACATGAGAAAAATTATCTATAAAAGCAGAAGAAAAACCCTATCCAGGGGATAGTCTCAGTTAAACAAACATGTAAATTTATGGTAAGCCCTGTGAGCTACTGAGAAATGTCTACTAGGGCTCATAAATGTGCTGCTTTCTGGTCTTAATTACCCTGCGCACTGCTTTGCTATGTACTTCCAACCCATGCAAAGAAAATACATCAGAGCTGGATATAACAACTGCTCATGTGTTACAACAACTCATCCTTTTGGAAAAAATATATATATTTAATAGTTCATGAACCATCAGGCTTGTGTTTGTAACCTATAATTCCTTCAGATCAAATCTGAGACCAAGTGAAGTGTGAGCACTTCTGTAGATGTGAATTTGTGAAGTAAATTGCAGTGCTACTAATTTCTGATTAGTTCTGACTCCTGCTTCAGTGTGAGTTCTTTTTATAGTAGTGTAAGAAGTAAAGCTGGTTCACTATAAACCCCAAAAGAAGTCTTAAAACTTAATTATTTTTTTAGGGAAGTATTTTAAAGTCTGGTTTAATTTCCTTTTTTCTTTCCTGTTTGGTTTGTATCTTTGAGAAATATCTACTTTTCTGGTTTTATTGCACTTTCTAACACCTTCCTCTCTGGAGATTTTTAAATCTGAGATGTTTATAAGCTCAAATACTCTGATTTTATTGGTCCTCCAAGAGCTCCATGTATGGCTCAGCCTTACCATCAGCTGATGTTCTTCTCCATGGTTTAAACAAGGCTGTTGAAGGAACAAAACCTCTAAGGACATCCCCCCTCCCCCCCCCCCCCCCCCCCCCAAGGTCATTTATCAGACGTTTGGCAGACTAAGTAGCAGTTCCAATAATGCTTCTGATGGACTGAATGAAAGATCTATAATCCCTTTTCTGTAGTAAATGTGGGCAAACCTGGATCCATTCCTCCTAACAACAAATAATTTGACATAAATTACACAGCAACTGCTTAGCAGGGTTTGGAGGGTGGTATTTTTTTTTTCTTTGCCCTGAAGATGAACTTTATTTGCAGCAGGGCTGCCAAATCCATTTCATTGTAAAGAAATTTGCTTTCTAAACTAGATACCCTCAGGGACTGAAATTATGTGGAAACTAAGCCAAATCCAATTGCTTGGCTATCTGTATTGGTTGGATGTACGTTAACAAACAGTATTGCTCTTTGCGCCTCATATTTACTAAGCTGTTTTTTTATTGGCTTCAGGCTGCATTCCTGGAAGCCTGTCAAGCTGCTAAAACATGTGGAGCCTGTCAGAGAGCTATGGAGGAGGCTCCCACCTTAAAATGGGTGCCTGTGTTACCGGCTGAGGAGCGGACCTGGGTTTTTGCAAGGACCTCTGTTGTAACTCCTTGAGAATTTCTGTGTGCAGGTGGGTGCAGGGGGGAATCCCGCCTGCTGTCCTTCCTCACCCCAGCTGTTCTGGGTGGGCAGTTCAGCCCTTGTGTGCCACTTGTCAGCTGGTCCTGAGACTTTGCTTGCAGTTGGTTTTCACTCTTCTTTACTTGCCAGTATAGATATCTGATGGAAGTCACTGTCTACCCTCAAGGAAGTCTCAGAGCATCAACAAAATGGGTCAAAGTTGTCATACTGGGCAATTTTGAGCTTTCTTCTAGGAACATGGTTGTGGACTAAATCTTCATGGCTCAGTATGAAGTTTAGTGAGCCCAAGTGCCAAGTCCTGCATTTGGGTCACAACAACCCCATGTAATGCTACAGGCTTGGGGCAGAGTGGCTGGACACTGCATTGAAGAAAAGGACCTGGGTATGTTTGTCAACAGGCAGCTGGAGATGAGCCAGTTTGTGACCAGGTGGCCAAGAAGTCCACCAACATTGTGTCAGCACTAGGGATCACCCCTCTGTATTCAGCAGCACCGGGGAGACCACACCTTGAATACTGGGTTCGGTATTGGGCCCCTCACTCCAAGGAGGACATTTTTCAACCAGATATTTTCCAACCAGGATGATCCTCTGATTCATTTTTCTACAACAGCAATTAAGAATGCTGTCTCACTTGTAGGGTAGGAGGATGGGTTTGCTGCTGGCTTTTAACCTATGGGATCCAAACTTCAAGGTGTCTGCAGGTGCCACTCTAATATAAACAAACCCTTTACTCTTTCGAGTGCTGCTTGTCCCTGCACTTTGGCTTTAGATAGTAGCAGCAGCTTCGCTTTTGAAAATCCACTCTCACTATCCATTTCCAACCTAACCGTTCTAGAAAGGGTAAGTGTAGTGCTCACACTCACACAAAAAATAGAGTCCAAAAGGGGAACAAAATGTTCTCTCAGCCAATCGGAGTGTGGACTAAAGAATGAGTCATGTCTGATGTATTTAAAAATATATGGCCTGTTCCAGTCACGTAAAGCATTGCTACAGCTTGCTGTTCGAAGCTGGTGGAAATTCCATATTTATTTCACATGAAGCCTATCTGTTATGTTATCCCATAGAGTTACTTGGAAACAGCAGTTGCTCCAGTGTTTTAACAGGGGACTCTAACCACACTTCCCTTTGTGATTTCAGCGTAGGCTTGTCTTGACAATCCAGGAGGATGATGTAACCAGACAACAGCCCATTAATCTCATCCGAAGCTTTAAATTCCAAGGTGCAATAAATCAAGTTTCAATGAGTTTCCACTGAGTAAAAGTAAAGGGACTTTATGAAAAACTTTCATTTTCACTGAGGGTTTCTTTTACTGCATGTTATATAATTCTTCAAGCAGCAGCCAGTTGTGCTAAAGCGGGAGGGCACTGATGGAGTTTCCGCAGCCTTATAAGATTTTGTTTCTGCAGCCTTATGAAGATTTTTGGTTTTACGGATGCAGAACCTGGTAAAAGAAAAAAAGGGGCCAATTTCAGTGTCATACTCTTGGGGGTAAAAATGCAGACTTTATTTCTTAATGGGCTATAGGCAAGGCTGATATGTTGGGGCAGTGAAGAATTCCCAGTCAGCTGGAGGTGTGTGAATGCTCATCTGGCTATAAGGCTGCAGGCTCGTTTTCATGTCCTGGCACCTCTAAAGCACTAGAAATCCAAAACCAGTTGTGTTTGCAGGCTGTGTTGTTTAAAGCAGTCTCCAGTATTGAGTCTTGCCTTGTTCTTTAGCACATAAAATCTGGCAGTGCTGTGAGTACGTGGAAGGATGTAGCAGAGCTATGTGAAAATGCAGCTTTATATGCCTTTGTTGAACGTAGACGCTGAAGAATTCTATGATGGTGTGTACAAACGCACGTGCACGTGTTTGATTATCTACGTGCAGTTACACCAAACAAGCACTTGCACTTACGGCTGCCTCTCATTTGGTGACTTTGCAGACGTTGTTGGCTGTGCTTCCCTGTCTATACACGTGTCTGTGTTCCCCCAGACCTCCTCTTTGTTTGCCCAGTTCCCCCAAACAGTGACTCGCGTTGTTCTCCAGAGACGGACGTCAGCTAAGAAGAGGGGAAGTCTGTAAAAGCTACAGCTTGGAAAAAACCCAGTGCTCTGACTTTTAGCAAAGTTTCCTTCCACCTTCTCAGTACCTGCCAGCTCCTGCCTGCTGTAGGATGCAGAGGCTCTAGGATTACTAATGCCTGCACCAGTCCTGTCGGGCTCTGCAAAGCCTCCCATCAAAGTCACATCAGCCCTTGGAGGCTTTGTAGAAGAAACAGGAGGCCCTGTAAGGGGAGTCAGAGGTGGAAGGAAAAGAGCTTTTATGTCCCCGTTGTGCTGTCTTTGAGAGTTTTGATGCAACATTTGTAAGCACAAACTGTGGAAGTAGGGCTTGGCTGGTGGACCCAATGCCTCCCAAGCATGACTGGAGCAATCTCTTGGCTTCAGTGGGCCCTTAATTCTGTAGACATTTTTTTTTTTAAATCCCCAAACAGTGTTCAGAAGCTAGAGCCACATTTGAGTATTTCAGTTCCTTTTTCTCATGTAGTACCTTCTCAGAATGATGACCTGGGCCAGGGTGGGGAAGAGAAGAATCCAGTAAAGCTAAAAAGGATCATTTTGTCTGGAGCTGTTAGGAAACAGTGCTGTTACCAGCAAAACTAAAGAGCCAGGAAGCTCTAGTGCCAGATGGGTGGGAGAGGGCTGGACCAGTAACCTTCTCCCCAGGGCAGCTAGAACCAGGGCAATGTGCCCCCTGTGAAAAAGGAAGGAAGTCCTCCTGCATAAGTGGTTTGTCTGGAATGTACAAAGCTACTCGGTGACCTTTCAATGCCTGAGCCTTCCTGTGCAGAAAGGGCAGCCAGTAGTGTTTCCTCACCTCGCAGAGCTGCAAGGAGAATAAATCAACACAATGTGAGAGATGCCCAGACACCATCACAGCCTGGGCAAGTTTTTTTAATTGGAACTGCTGCCCAGCCCAGGACTCCCATCATGGGACACAGCTCTGCTCTGCCTGGCACAGGAACAGCACCAGTGCCGGGAGACAGAAACACGCAAGGATTAAGTGCCCCTGCCTCCCTTATCTTGGCGCATTTCTCTTGTACAACTGTGAAGGCTGGACATAAGGAACAATTTCTTCCCTGCAAGGGTTGTCAACACCTGCCCCAAGCTGCCCAGGACAGTGGTGAAGTCCCCATCCCTGGAGGGGTTTTAAAGCCAAGGAGATGTGGTACTGAGGGATATGGCTTAGTGGTGACCTGGCAGTGCTGGATTAACAACTGGACTTGAAGATCTTAAAGGTCTATTCCAATCAAAATGATTCTATGATTCTATGACAGCTGTGGTTGTCTGACCCATATCTTTCTGTTTTCCAGCAGTGATTTTGTTTTTTCCATGAGCAACTTTATAACTGCTTGGCTTCTACCTATTTGTTTTTTTATGCAAGGAATAAAAAGTAGGAGAATTTGTTAATTTTCCTTTTGAATATAGTAATGTCTGGAAGCATAGTGGGTGTGAGAGGATAGGGAGAGTGTTTAATCATGAGTAATCTTCACAAAAGCCAGGTAAAGTAGAGCTGACCATTTGAACAGGAGTCTGAGTCTGGCTCTATATTTGAACGAGCTATGAATTTTGCACGGTGAGAACAGGGAAGAGGAATCATGTTGTCACATTCCTGCTGCACTCGTGACGTCAAATACCACTTTGGAAAACTGTGGCAGAATGACTTTCCATTGCTGCTAAAACAAAGAGACAGAGCCAAAAGGCTGCAGAAGAAACATGCATGTCTGAGTACAACCATTTACATCAGGGCTCATGTTACTCCTTTAGTTGAAAAATGTGTTCTTGAAAAATATGTCCCTAGTCAGTCGCAAGCTATGGGGCCTGTTAGTGGTGGCTTAGGTAGAAAAGAAAGGTATCTCCCACCCACAGAGAAGTTAAAACAGAGGCTCATTGGCCTGGGTGATGGAAGAAGTGAAGATGTATGAGCAAAGGGCTCCCTTCTGGCCTTGGCAAAATATACAAATCCATTAATTTCCTCTGACTTGAGCAAAGGTCTCGCTGAACTGAGGAAGAGCTGAAGCATGCAAACATTGGCTGCAGTATGTTTTGCAGTAAGTAGACGTGGTAAGAAACAGCATGAAAGGAAAATGGTTTCCTGATTAAATACAAGCTTATAGACCTTTCCAGCATGGGCAGAGTTCAGCTGGCCAGCAGACTGGGTTTGCTGTCTACCTTACCAGGTGATCTTTTTAATTAAAGCTACATCAGTGTGTTTCTACTCCCTTCCAAGAGGTATTTTTAGACAGCTTGAGAAACACAATAGGTTTGCTAGCGTGTGTTCTTTTAAGCTAACTCAAGGCATATGTGAACGCGTTCCTTCCTTACCAAAATATTTAGTGAAAGGATCTGCTGCTAAAATCAGCAGCAGAATTCTCTTGGGAAGTGTAGCTTTCCAAAATAAGAAACTCTCCTCCTTTTCTAGCTTTAGGACAACCACTGTCTGTCCTTCCCTTGCCTCTGCCTGCACTGTCACTTTATTTGGTATAGTCTTTTCCAATAGTAAGGACTCAGGACAGGCAAAAGAGTTCAAAAACATTGCATCTGCTTTTCCTTTGAGTCCTTATCAAGGCTGGGAACTTTTCTGTTATAGTGCCTTCCCATCTAATTTATACTTTTCCCCCCTCCTAAATTCTTTCCTGCTTTATTAGCTCTACTGTGAGTATTTCATACTGTCCATTTCAGTCTTGCTAGCCAGATTGTGCTCTCTCTCAGGCACTCTGCAGATCAGATAGTTTCTGATTTTGATCCCTCTACACTTCCTCCCTGAATTCAGGACACTAGAAATTGCTTATTTTCTGTCTCCCTAAAGGCCAATCCTTCTCCATCTACATGCAGACAAGGCGTCTCCCTCCAACCCCATTCTTGCAGCAAGAAGAGGACAAACAGGACAGTGTGGATGGGTCACATGTAAATGGTCTTGCAGCAGAGGCAAGAGGCTTGATGAGTCAGCTTTGAGTCTGACTAAAGGGGCCTCTGTTCTTGGCCTCTTGAGTGAGAGGAATTTGCACAGCCTTGAGTAAATATCCAGACTTCTAGAAGCCCACCACATTTGAGCTCAAAACCATGTCCTGGAATAAAGGTTAGAACCTGTATTCCAACTATATAGTCAGGGGAAGTATCAGCTTCAGGTAAAGGAGATTAATGAAGGAGCTTAGTTCATTTTCTTGAACATAATTATGAAGTCTAGGCCGCACATAGAAAGATGTGCGGGTTTTTTGATCTTGGCTTCAGGCTTCTGTGTGATTTTGTGCCTCTTCAGGGCCTTCTCTGAATGCTGTTAAGCTTCTGAGAGTCTGGGGCTATTGCAGCCTCTCATTGAATGGACAAGAACAAGAGGGAGTGCAATGAATGAATGCAGATTATCTCACACTCCGAATTTACAAAAGCCTACATATCTTTCCTGCATTACAAATTCCTTTCCCTCTCCTGAGTCCCCTGACAACAACCAGCCAAAACTCCACAGCCTCAAAAGAGATTTCAACTGTCTTTCTCAGGGTAGGGAAAAAGCAATGTTTACCCATGTATGTTCATTTGCAGGTTGAATTATGATGAGAGGCAGATCTTGTATTTCTCTCTTTGTCATCAAGTCTCCATTGATTTGTGCTTAAGAAACTCAGAATGACTTATGGTGTTGCAAGGACCCTATGGGCATCATCTAGTCCAAAATCCCTGCTCAAGCAGGGTTGGATAGAGCTGGTTGCCTGTGTCCAGTCAGGTTTTGAGTATGTTCATTGGGTTTTGATATGGGAAGACATTTTATTGAACTGTAGTGGAAAGAAGCTGCAAAAGAAGACCTTTGTGAAGAGCCAGAGACCACAGCTGCTTGTTATTGGGCCTGTGCTTCACCTCATCAAGTGCATTTCAAACCCTCACTCTGCAATTTGTCAGAAAGTTGTTGTCCTATCACAAAGAGAAGTGAAAGAACTATTATCAACTGGCACAGTTTCATGCAACCCACAAGCACAGAGCTGTAAAGCCCAGCACTGAATGGGGACGTAGTCACAGGGATGGTCTTCCTGTGAGGGTCTGTCTGGTGGCTGAAGCCTTTCTTTTGGTCTTGTACAGTGTTTCTGACAAGGTGTCAGTCTGGATGCAGAGCTTTTGCTGCACAAGAACCTGCTGATGAATGATGCTGGGCCACACACAATCTCTAGAGAAAATTATTAGTAGGAAATAGGGGTTTGTGCCTTTTACTGATGCATTTTCCTCTTTTTTCCTTTCTGTTTCCTCTTGGTAACCTTGGAGAAGCTCTAGAGAAGATCAGCCAAGGGGACCAAGCTCCCATGTGGAGGTGGAGGCTGGTGGTGAGCATGCCCACCTTGACATGGTTGACCAGAGACCCAGCTCCTCACATGAGGATGTGCTGGTGGCACGCTAGGTCTTTGGCATATCATAGAACATTTAAACTCCTTGGGCCACTGTCTCAATGAGGAAAATCCACAGAAGTCTAGCATAGTGGAAAATTACTGAGGGTAAACAAAAATGTCAAAATGAACAGAAACCTCTTTTGATGTATGGCCAGGAAACCTCAAGGTTTGCAAGAAGCTGTGCTGGTGATTCAGGGGGTGGTATTCTTCCCTTTGAGTCAGTCCTGAATCCAAGCCTGGGTATGACCACATCTGAAATACGGCTCTTCTGACAGCCCAGCACCCACGAACACTGTGCTGGAGGGCTGGCTAGTCACTGGATTTTTTTCTTGGAAAACTCCCATCCAGGAAGATTTTAGGCTTGACCACCTTAGCCAATGAAAGCTGGCAGGATCACAGCAAAGCCTTTGTAGCTTTGCTTGAGCAAGCAGAGGGGTTCAGAGGTATTAGATCAGATCCTTAGTTACTAAAATTCATCATAAATCGGTCTGAATTGCAACTGCAAACAATTGGTCTAACACCATTAATAGCACAACTCTGATGATTAAATGGGAGGAGAGAAGACCTGAAGATCTGCTTACTTGCCAGAGTTACAAAATGTCACTATTACTTCTAGAAAACGAGTAAAATGTATTGTGAACAGTGAAGCAAAAGTGAGCAGAACACTGATGACGGTCACTGCTGGAACGAATTTCAGCTCTTTGTGTCCTGCCAAGGCTGGAACACTTTGCTTCACTCAAAGGGAAGTCAATGGCCAGAGCATGCCCCACCTTTACTGAAGCCACTGAACCTACGACAGCCTGTTCAGACATCTGTGCAAAGTAAGTCAGTCTGGTCTGCTGCGGTGCTGTGGACAGCTTCATTTGGCATAAATTCACATCCTGGCTTGGAAGGACCGCGTAGGAATGATTGGCTCAGAGGCTTGAATTACCTTCTCATACCCAGGCATGGTCCCCACAGATCTAGAGTCAGTCTTGACTGAAACCCGTACAGAGATTTGTGCTGCTGCTACTCTGCAGCAGTAGCTGTTCTGATACCTGTCTGTAGATCAGTCTGTGTAGTGCATTACAGGGAGCAGAAGATCCTTCAGATGGAGAACTTTAATGCTTGGGAAGAACAACAAATGACTAAGGGTGAGACCTTTCATGCAGTAAGGCTTTAATGTTTCCTTCCTTACCCACAAAGAATCCATTAAAAAATGGCAGCTGATGGAATGTGAGAGTGATAAGTCCGGAGGACACGCACTTAGTGTTCCATCACTTGATGCTGGAACAGTAAAATGGCAAACAGCTGGGAAGTTATTTTCCATAGAGGTTAATACACCAAAAAGAATGTCACTTTCTACTGATTAATGCTTTACAAAACAGCATTGCATTGCAGGTGTAGTCCAATGGACAATGGTGGAGTGGAAGACAAATTTTTTTTAAGTGTTTTGCTGGATTATGTTGAGATTACAGCTCCAGAGTTTCTTACAGGTTCTTCAACAACCCTTAAACCTGTCTTATTCCATGTGGGCTAGGGGCTCATCAGGCTCCTCCTAAAATATAGGGGCTTACGCAATCGTCAGGTCATGTAGTTGCACCTCAGCCCATACTATTGCACTTAGTAGTATTGCCTTTGGGTAATGCTTGACAGGGCTTTGGTCAGATACTCCCGTTCACATGGACTTGCGTAGATGTGAGTGGAAGGAAGAAGAAGGAGTCAGTAGGGAAGTTAATGCTCCCTAGGTTAATCTTTTTCTGTTGTCTTACTTCTAGGAAGTTAGGTGTTTCTGGCAGTATGCCTCTCCAGAAATGTTCCAGTATCTATAAGCCCCATATTCTGGGACTTGGGGAGCTATCTGAACAGTGAGGGAATTTCCTCCTGTATGACCAAAGCCCCTTATTCACCTCCAAGCTGTCTCTACAGGCTACAGTATTAGTTTGTGCTGGGCCACTCTTTGAACATCTTACAGAGCTGATGATCCTCGGCTGAGGAACAGGTCCATCATCTGCAGAGCCCCAGTCTGAATATGGAGAGTATACTTCTTCACCGAAGTGCAGTGAAGCAGCTTCACAGCTTCATTCAGTTGTTTCATTTCCAAACCTATAGTGACAGATGTGGTAATGGTCAGATCATGCTGAAATGGATAATTGTTTGCTCTTTTTCTGCCGACAGATTTTGACAGAAACCATTTCTCTGATCCCAAGATCCACCCATGAATATTATGAGCTCAGAAATAAGGCCTGCAGCCAAGCCATTCTTGGTATTGGTTTTGCAAAAGCAAACAAAAAACAAGCAATGAGGTCTGTCCATCTGGTTTTCACCCATTTCTAATTATAGTGTGTTTTCTTACGACAATCAGTTCCTCCTGTTGCCCTGGTGGGATCACTTAGATGGTCTTCAGGAGCTGTTGGTTCTGGCTGAGCACAATTCCAAGGAACCTGTATTTCTTGATATGTTACAGAGCAATGCTTCTATGGCAGGATGGTTTCCAGAAGTGGGCTCAGGTGCTGAAACTCATTCCTTAGGTACCCATCAGTGTGTCAGCAGGCTGTACTAGGCTGGTAAGATGGGAATGAACAGAGCAGAGAGGGGGAAGAAGCCTTGCTGGAAGACTTGGCAGAGAAGCGCCCTCTCAAACGTAAGGAGAGTAGGGTGACAAGGCAACCACATGCTGATCTGAGCAGCTCACATGCACATACAGCATGGAGAAGTTATCATGCTGTATCAGTGTTGTGTCATGTGCAGTGACTGGGACGTTATGGACAGATGGAAAGTATTGTGTGTAAGTTGCTGTCCACAGCTTCCCCGTGAGTCAGTGCAGAGGCAGATGCATAATCCCAGTTACAGTATTTTAGGAAGCCAGGCTAATTATGGTGGTGATACAGAAATTGTAGGAGAGGAAAGTTTTGTGAGGGGGAGACAATGAAAGATTTAAAGAGGTTGATGATGGTGATTTTTGCTAATAATTGTGTACAGTTATATTTTCATTAAATCTAGTTAAAATACCAGAAATTAAAAATAATCATTCCGATACTTGCGCGAATGCTTTTGTGCTAAAGGTTTCTGCGCTAAAGGTTTCTGATTTCCTGGCATTGGCTGAAAGTAAAAAATGATCTTGAGCTCAAGCATCCTTTTGAGTTTGTCCTTTTCTGACACACAAAAGAAAAAAATATTCCAAGAAGAATTTCTGACCAGGTCGTCGTCTTTTATGCTAATGAGCTCTGCAGCAGACAGTAGCTTTTTCTGCTGCTCACTCTTAAATTAAAATAAAACTTCTGGGCAGGATCTAGCTTTTGTGGACACAGACAACCTGATCCTTGTAACTTATTTGAGCAGAACAGCCAATTTCATCATAAATAATTTGCAGAAATGCATGTAGTTTGTTTGGGTTCTGTGGAGTATTTCTGTTTGGGTTGTGTTTTTTCTCTGAAAACATCCTTTTTCCCTTAGTAATTATTCTATAAGCATTTAACGGGGTAAGCAGTGCCAATGAAAACCCTTCTAAAATACCATTTTTCATGGTCATCCTGCCAGCAGGTCTTAAACTTAATGACTCATGTGAATCTCTGTTCCTGTGTCTCAGAGGGAGCTCATAAATCCTAACAGAGTTGCTGTGACTTTATAGCTCTAGGAAAGATGGAGGAAGCAAGCTCTATTAAGACCCTTGGTGGATGTAGAACACAAAAATCAGAAGACTGAAAGAGCCTCAGAAGATTTAATAGATCATCATAGAACGGTTTAGGTTGGAAGGGACGTTTAAAGGTATATAGTCCACCCTCCCTGCAGTGAGCAGAGACATCTACAACTAGAGCAGGTTGCTCAGAACCTGCGTTGGGGAACATGTGGTAGTCCTTCAGCTCTTCTACACATCTGTAGGTGGAAGCACTGCAGCAATCTCTGCTTTACCATGTGTTGGTGCCACCTGACACTGAAATGCCCTTGTGTTTGCATTGGCAGACATGAGCTGTCCTCTGTTTCTTATGGACATGCCAGTTTACTGTTGCAAGACCTCAGGACACCAGACAGCTGTGGTCTCTCACTACTTTCCAGTAATATATTATAGTTTTTGAGGGGATTGGTCTTTTCTGCTAGCAGTCTTATTTTCTTAGGGCTGTATTATGGTTGTGGCAAGCATGGAATGGATGTGCTGTGGATTTTAACTGGAATAAACACCTCTGCTGTTCTTCTCTGGGATTTGTGGGGAGTGATCTCAGTGCCCCAGCTGGTCTCCAGTCCAGAGGAGATAAGTGATGTCCATATCCTGTTCACTAAGCAGTGTCAAAGGGATGATTTACTGAGTGCAGTATCACGATGCATATCACAAATGATGGTATCTGCACTAAATATCAGCAAGGAGCTCAAACGGGGGATTGGGGTCTCAGTTTGCTAAGCACAGGGATTCGTTGTGCAAGGAGATGGCTTAATGTTGTCAGTGTGTTACAAGGAGCAGCAGATGACCCCAGCCAGACACAGAAGCCCAAATAACAGTGGGAGGATGACTAACATGTCTGTAATCAGCAGGCACTGCAGCCCACTGCTGCTGTTCGGTGCTGTCAGAGCTGAGGCAGCTGCAGAGGTGCAGAAGTTATGTCATCTCTCGCAGCCTTGCCCTGCTTGACACAAGGCTAGGTTGGAGAAGGGTCTGCCCAAATGGAGGAGGTGGGAAGGATCCCCTGTGAGCCCAAGGTCCTCACAATGACCAGGTGATCAGGTTACTCATAAGTATAGGATGGCCAAGGGAGCTCTGTGGAGCTTGGGCAGGCTGGGTGTGCTGTTTACCATGCAGAACTGGGTGATGCAGGAGCAGTCTGAAGCCCAGGGTAGGTAGGAGCCATAGGAACAACAAGGTTGAGTGCAATTCTCCAGTTCCTCTCTGTGTGGTGGCTAGCTGCACTCATGGGTAGGATCAAGGGAACGTTGCCTCCTGACTCTCCAGCTCTTCTCACCAGTTGACTGCAGCATGTGGGATGAGTTTTAATTCAATATCCTCAGAGGAAACTTAAAAGATCTATAAAAATCTCATGATTTGTCTAGGTATGCTGAGAGTGTATTTTAATAGTGGATATCAACCAGGAGGAGGTCTTTGGGGCCGATTTCTAAGTGTAGGTGCTTTGCTGTAGGCATTACAGAGAAGCTGGTCCTGATGCAAGTTCTTTTCAGAAAATACGTTCCGCTCCTGTGGTGATCAGCCTCACTGTTCAGGGTTATCCTCTTCTCGAACAACAATGTGCCTGGCCTCTGCCTGCCATTTATCCACCCTGTGTCAATTTAACTCTCATTTCCAAAAGAACAAACTCTTTCTCCCTTCCTTCTCCAAATATGTCCCCAAAGAGAAGTTAAGTAAATTATTCTTTCTTTAATATGAGACATCTGGTCTCTCGGATATACAGCAAAAGCAAAGAAAGCATGAAAAAATTTGGGTGGAAAAACATCCCAGCTTTTATTATTGCGTCCCACAGAAATGCCTCCCACAGAGCTGCATGAGAAAAGTGAGAGTAGAGCTGATAAACAGCCATAGGCCACGATTCCTTCACGATTCCTTCCCTCCACTTTCCTTTTGCTTTACATTATGCCCTGCTCCTCCCCAAAACATTGTTTGCTTAGCTGAGGTGGAGTGTCAGGTTTTGTCTGCTGCTAAGGACCCTTCAGTGATAACTCAGGTTTGTAGCATATCTGTAGGTGATCGGAAATGGTCTGGGCGTGTTTGATTGTTTTTTTTTTTTTTTTTTTTGGTCAGGAAATCTGATTTCTCAAAAAGGAAATGTTGCTTTTTTTAACAAAAAGACTATGAACTATAGAAAAATACCATGGAGAAATTTTACCTTTAAGATTAGTATTCAAGCAATCTGGAAATGCTTCTGGTTTGCACCCCAAATCACATTTTTTTAAATCTGAAAATGATGCTGATTCCTGGGAGCTCTAACATCAATGCCTCACAGCACTGAGCTTTCCCAGGACACCTTCCCACCAGGTCTTCTCCTGTGGTAGGGCAGTGATGCACTGTGGGAGGCTCTTGGCTTCCAGAAGATAATGGGAAATGATGATCATCAGCCAAACCAGAAGTTCTGCACTGCAGGAGTTTCCCTGAGCACAATGATTTTGGTCTTAGGTGAAGTAGTCAAGTGTACAGATTCCTGCCCTGAGGTTTAAATTGTCACTAGGGGTTTTACTGAAACTGCAGGTAAGAAATTCAGGCTTGTCACAAGACGACTTATCTTCTGGCTTCCTGCAACATTCATTCCATGGCTCAGATCTGCAGCAATGGATTCATCATTGCAAGAATAAAGGAGAGAATATGACTCTCAGGCACTTTTTGAATCTCTGCATCGTGAGTCGGCTTGGCATTCATCCAGACTCTGAGTAAATTAGAGCAGCCTGAGGTTTGGGTTAAATTTGTACCAAAGATGACCAGGCACTGACTCCGGGCCTTGAACCAGACTCATGCAGTCAGTCCAGGTGTGAGGTTCCAGAGTGGTACAAAAGCTTTTTTCTTATTCGAACAGGGAAACACACCCAGCCCTCCCGGGTTAGAAATATTGTCCCTTCCACAAGTCTGGCTTCAGCTGGGTGTCAAAAGTACAGGATGCTGAGTTTGTCTTGGAAATGTTGTTGCATTTAAAGGAGTGTGAGTTGGTCCACTGGCTGCAGCTGGAAAAGGTACTTAGTTGAATAATCTCATCTGGGCTCCTTATGGAAAATTGGAGGGTTTCACATGAGACGTGAGGTTAGATATAAGAGAGTCAGGTCTGAAGAGAGGGCTGAACTTCATGTTCTGGCCCAGACAAGTTAAAATGAGGATGAGAACAGGTCTGTGTGTGGCTTTAATTGCTGATAAATAGGACAGGAATAACACAGGGTTGTTTTCTTTAACAATTCCAGGAGGTAGGAGGATGGATATTCAGCACGAGATGAGCAAAAAAAGGACTATGTCTGGTGCAGAGATCATCTGATGGTCTCCATGGACCAAGATAAGCCTCTGAGGACTAGAGAGCTTTAGGATCTTACTGGAGCAGCTGGGAAATCTGAGCAGTCAGAGCACTGCCTGTCAGGGTGACAGACAAGTCATTACAGGAATCAGAAGCCATGGAAAGGGCTGGGTTTGTAGCATATTATTATAACTTATAATGTGCCCTGTAAAAAGCAGCCGTTATGATCCAGACCTTCAGCTCTCCAATAGCTACCATAGCTCAGAGGCTGAGGTAGATTGTTGGAGAAAGGAAGGATGACCCCACTGAGTTTTTGGGTGGAGTAGTGTAGATTTGCAACATGTGCTTATGAATTCTTTCCACTTGCACAGTGGTTCCAGATATTCTTTGAAGATTGATGGCTGTCTGCTAGACTCTGTAGGGCAACCTTCAAGACACCATCCTTCAGTTACACATCTGTTAAAAAATGAACACTGTTGAGGACAGGGAGGAGGTCCTCCCTGAGAAATATTTGGGATCTGCACAGCCATAACACCATCAAGCAGCAGACACCAAGAAGGGTATGCTTGCCCTTGATTAAGGACACAGCACTGAGAAGGATGATGAAGAACCTGGTAGAAACTTAGTAGATGGCTGATGGCCATTCACCCATTTCTGAGCGAGGCTGTCACTCTGGATTTCAGAACTTCTCAGGTATTCAAGATCTCTGACAGAATGTTTATATTGGTGGATCAGAAGTAACTTGGGGCCTTTCTCACTGTGGCTATTTGGTGGATCTCCATTGACTAGAGCGTGATTCTTGGTATTGAATAACAGAAATGGGGAAATCTTGCTTATAACCAAATGTGAAATGGAAAGACTTGCCTGTCTGGAGTGATGCCACACTTTTCATCGTGCATCCAGGAGAGGGCAGAGGTAGGCATGTAAGCTCTGACACCTATTTTGGCCATGGCTGTCACCAGCTGTAAGCTGGTGCCTCTTTGGTGGTTGGTGCAGGCCATTGCTTTCTATGGATATGGGACCAGGGTTCCCTGAACCTCCTGTACAGAGCAGGCCTGCAGATAACACCTTCATACTGAGGCTGTTTAATTTGTGACTCAAAATTCACAAGGGACTGTGATTCACTGTAGCTTCAAGTCCTGAGGGACTTTCCACAGATTTCAGCACCCGAAGCAAGAGGCAGGGCACACCCTGCTCAAAGAGGTACCACAGAGCAGAGACGGGGCAGTGTGACCATTTGTTTCCCCTCTCCATGACACTTCACTGGATGTGTAACCTTTGCACCCTTTTGGAAACCTCTGGAGCAGCTGCTTGTAGTGAGAGCTCCTCTCGTGAGGGAGCAGCACTGCCCCATGGGATAACAAAGAAGATTGGAGCAAACAATGGGTATTTTTCCATGTGGTGTTTTTTGAAAGTGTTTATTTTTCTTCTACACTTCCAGTAGAGATATGAGTCTGGATCAGAGACAAACTTTATTTTCTCTCACTTTGTAACCAGCCCCTTCCCATTAATTAGGAGCTGCTTAAGCCGTAGACAGGAACCTCTCAGACATCAGTGGCTTGTCATAGGGGCCTACCCTGATTGCAAATGTTATTTGCAGTTGTTCCTGGATTGCTGTAATGGAAAGATTTGGGCATGACCAATGCGGTGTTCTTCATACAAGAACATGTAATATTTCTACATAGTAGTTGGTGTATTTCCATTTAAATGGGAAAGACAGAAAGTAGGGGGACCAGGTCCATGGAAACAACAAAATGCCCAAGGCAAAAAGTTTCTGGTAAGTATGACTCACAAGAGTCAAAATACATAACCACTGGCCAGCTGAGCAAGAAGAGGAAAAAAAGATAAACAGGACAGGACAGCAGAAGAGCATCTCTGCAAAGTTTCCAGTCCTCCTGCCCAATCTCTGAACACTAGTTTCCAAACATCTTTCCCTCTTTTACAGCTCGTTGGCAAGGACAGCAGGTGTTTCAATAGGATCTTTTTGTATGACCTTTTCCAGTAAAGGTACATTTTATGGGATTTTTCAGGATTGAAGTAAAATCCAAATAAAACTGAGAAAAGGAACAGCTTGAGTACAACTCTGGTAATGATATCCTGATTGCCTGTAAGTCTTTAGAAGCATCTGTCCTTCATTGCTCTGCTACATGACACACACAGATACAGGTGTATATGCATATATTTATACACACCTGAAACCTTTAAGAATCAGGGGTTTCAAGGCCAGATTAGACCAACGGTTCAGTAGCTGGTTTCTTGTTTACAAGAGTGGTTGTTGCTCAGTGCTTCAGGGGAATGTGTAGAAAGCCTTTTTATGAACCAGTTCTCATGATACTCTGCTTCAGAAAAATATTTCTGCCTGCAGTACTTAAAGGTCAGCTTCAACCTGAGATATATATTATAACATTGCCAAGTGCCTCTGACTGATGTAGGTAGCTTTGGGTATAGCTGTAATCCATAATTTCCGTATGTCCCTGCTAAACTGCCCAAGTGGCAGGGACCCGCAGTGCACTGCATGGAAAAAATGAGGTGAGGGGCTGGTTCCTCAGAGCAGTGGTGATTAGCTGCTTGAAAGGAATGTCTTGAGTATCTTTTCTGTTTGCAGGCAAAACTATGAGCAGTTTGCTAATCCCATGGGGGATATTCTCAGTGCAGAGATGCCTGCATAGAAAGAGGAGGCTCATCCTCCTACCTGCACCTCTAC
This sequence comes from Todiramphus chloris collaris, assembly GCA_025345505.1. Classification (NCBI taxonomy): domain Eukaryota; kingdom Metazoa; phylum Chordata; class Aves; order Coraciiformes; family Alcedinidae; genus Todiramphus; species Todiramphus chloris. Next base: position 13,985,700 of record JANVCC010000022.1, read on the forward strand.
CAGGATGCTTTGTGGAAAGCTTTCTTGGAGGCCACAGGAAACAGCCTAGTGCTATGGTGGACCAAAATGCTCTCCCTTTCCCACCCAACAAGTGAGAACACTATTTTCCCTGGAAACAATGAAGCCAACTGTTTGTCTTCCATCAGAAAAACAAAATTTCTACTTGGTCTCTAGTACTAGAAATATCAGAAACACTCACTTTCTCCCTTTTTTCTTTTTTTTTTTTTTTTCCCCAGCAACACTGGGATAGCTTATGAGGTCTTAGAAATGTGGACACCAAAAATACAGTTTTTGAACTATTCCTTGACACAGGGTGAGTTTCCACTGCACTTTTAGCCTGAGTTTGAACCTTGACTTTAGCCTCTCCACACAGAGAAGCCTCTGTGGGGGTGGTTTATGCCAAAGTGCATTCAGCAGGGGGTATAGATAAGAGAAGGCCACTGTATTTCACTTGAATTCAAATCACCCACTCACACATGCTGGTTGTTTTCCATTTCCTTCCCAAGCCACTCCTTAGAGGACAAATATGTTCCCCATAGCTGTGTTACACTTTTGAACATTCATCTATAACAGTGCAAAATGAGTAGAAACATTTATATTTATTTTTATTTTGCTTTGCAGTGAAGAAAATCAAACCACAAGGCAGGATGTAGGAGAGAAAGATTTTTTACTGAAAAAAAGACAATAATATTTGCATCAATCTAGTCATTAATGACCAGCCATCTGGTACAGTGATAAAATTCATAAATAAACAGTAATCTTTATTAGAAACGTTTATAGTGCTCAGTACATTTGAGGACTCATGGAAGGAAACATCAAAATAAATGTTTTCTTTGTATCTAGCGAAACTTCCAAAAATGGTATCTCTACCATAACTTCCTTTTGAAGGAATATTTTCAAGCATCCCATGGAGTGCAACAAGTTTCAAATACTTAAATATCTTTGAGGAATGGCACAGATTAAAATGTGCAGTGCTTGTTGCCTTGTAGCAATATGAAAGATTTAAAATCATGGCAAAAGCAAAATATGCTGAATTAATCCTGAACACCACAGCCCTGAAAATGTTGGACCCATCCTTTGCTGCTGCCTGTAATGTTGTGTCTTTGATCCACCAGAAATTGCTTGTTTACAGCCTCAGCAATTTTTATTTCTCTTTCGCAAGAGCAAGGCATCATACTGTCTCGTTCCTGCCTCCGTTATCTCATCTGCTGTTCTGAACTTGCATTGCTCAAGCTCCAGTCCTATTTGCTTCAGCAATGAAAGTTGCATAAATGAAGCAATGCCAGGAACAATACAATTACATTACAGCCTGGGTTTTATTGTTGGTTTGGGTTTTTTTCTTCCTTGGGGTGGGGTGGGAGGGGAAAAAAAAAAGGGGGGGGGGGAAATGAAGGGCAAGAGACTTTGGAGAAGACTCAGAGCAACTCTCTGACACTGAAAAGTAAGAAAACGGAAATTATAATGTTCTCCATAGAGAAAATGAATGTTATAAAGAAAGAATTCTTTCTGCAGTTGAAGATTAGAGCAGATTACAGCAGTGTCTGGAAGAGATAACTGGTATCACCAGGAGATTTACAGGAACTAATTGCATTTAAGCCTCTTGATAGGACAAGAGTGAATGGCCTCAAGCTGCATCAGGGAAGGTTTAGACTGGACATTATGAAAGATTTTTTCACTGAAAGGGTTGTCAGGCCTTGGAACAGGCTGCCCAGGGAGGTGGTTGAGTCACTGTCCCTGGATGGGTTTGAAAGCCATATAGATACTGTGCTTGGGGATATAGCTTAGTGGTGGACTTGGTAGTGCAGGGCTAATGGTTGGATTCTGTGATCTTAAAGGTCTTTTCCAACCTGAATGATTCTGTGGTTCTAAGTTATTGCTAATAGAAGTTACAGGGATCAGCACTCGTTCCTGGGACACTTTCCCACCATGAGTCTCAAGTATGCTTGGTATGCATTTCTCTGCTAACAACTCAGGCATTACTAGGTTGGACTCAGTTTAGATTAAGCCTCTACTGCAGTTTTAGTAATTCAATATTTATCTTTAAAAGGATTTGGCTTTCAACTAACTGCTGAACTATTGTTATGGCCCCGGCAGTGCAATGCTGAGCTCAGAACAGGGTACATTTCCTGGACAAAAATGGACTGAAGTGTAGATATACTTTGAAAGTGAATCTGGTGTTACTCAGAAATTGCATGGTGAAATGATGTCTTACAACAGGATGGTATTTTTCCGAGTGTTTAGAAATAAAGAAGCACCTGAAATTGAGGTAAAGAAAACACTGCGCATAGTGGTAGCAAACGTAACCCTGACCACAAAACGTGACTCTCTAGACCCCCACGGTTCTGCTTGATGTGAGCTGTAACTCCTCACTGTTGGAGTGGTTTACTAGCTTTGAGACTACTCACACCAAAAACTTTTCCACCTATCTTTCTGTTAGACTGACCTGGAAGTTAGGATGTGCTGTGGAGGGTAAAAAGATGATAACAGAGGTTGCTTTTTCTAAGCTTTGCCCTTATCACATGCAATAGAGCAGGAAGCAGAGCCTGGGCTGCCCAGAAGTTTGATAAGCTATGAAGCAGGTCAGTAAATTGTCTCTTCCCAAGCTTCTCATGTGTCTCTGACAGTTGCATCATTTTTTCCATGTCGAAAAGCCAGTACTCTTGCTGTTAGCTTGCAGATGTCTGCAGTGCTTTTTCCCTGCTGTGCAGTCTCCTTCTTGATGTAGGAAGGAATAATAAAGGCTAGTATCGGGTTTTCTTCCTGGGCAGAGCAGAGGGAGAGCATGTGCATCTCACTGTTCATTTGAGATGGCTTCTGCAGTTAAGCAGCAAAGCTAGGCTTTGGGTTTGTGGACTTCTCCCCTTCCAGGGATGGCTCATGCAGTGAATAATAGTGTGCTTAATAATATGAAACAGTGTGTAACCCCATCTCTGTCTTCGGCCAAAGAAAAGACCAGTAAAACATTCAGTCAACTGTGGCACCCTGACTTCATCCTAACTCTTGCTGTTGGTACAAAACACCAATTTGCGGCCCTAAAAAGAAAAGCTTCAATTGCAGAAAAGGAGACATCAAGTGTTTCGGTTGCATCTGAGTGATGAAGTGTTAGAACTCTTTCCCAAAACAAGCCTTCAAAGTCTTTAGCTGATCAGATAAACATTTTACAAACATTTCTGCTGGGGCTGCAAACTCTTTCCTCTCCAGCATGCTCAACCTAGGAGAATGAATGAGGACAGCAGATGATGCTGAAGAGATGTGTCTGCTGCATTTCCTGGTTGTGGTAGACAAAACACACAGAAGAATTCCCCCCCCCCCCTTTCTTCTCTTGAAATTAATGCTGATCTGACACAAGTTTTCTCTTTCCTTCCCCCCCTAAATCTGGTATGGCCTCTTGAAATACAGCTTAAAACCTGAGTAGTCTCTGGAAGTAGGACCTTTACAGTTCTCCAGACTCCATCATCTACCAGCAACTGTGTCTGTGTACACAGGGGGATCAAAGCTTCCTTTGAGAGGAAATTTAGACTAAAAAAAAAATAGAAATAACAACAAAAGTCTGCTATGTTTAGAAAAAAAAAAAAAAAAAGTAAAATAAAAATATTATTCTCTTGTAAAATCATTGCCACCACATCAAGTGAGGGTCCAAGAAAAAGAGCCCCATTGCCTACTGTAACATTGCGTTCACAGCTACATATCTAGAATAGATCTTGTCCAAAAGTTTCTTTAGAAGCTGGCACATTGCTGTAAGAGGGCATCACAGTCTAAGCCCAGGGTACAGTCCCGCTGCAGAAACCTGACACATGAGAAATGAGGCTCAGCGCTTTCAGAATATTGATTTACTCTCTGTGGGAACCTTTTCAGTGAGCTGGGTTCACATCTTACAGGAAAAGAGCCAGTGCAAGTACAAGCGTTGTTCATAAGCAAGTTGGGTGTGGAGGAGACTATTCTCATCCTTGTCGTGGCTGTGAAGCTGCCTGGGAAATGTCAGCAAATTGTGTGCACAGCAGATCTTCTTGTAAACACACGAAGTCAGCTTTGTAGCCTCCAAACACTGGTTTCTGCCCCAGTAAAAACCAGGTGGTCACCTGCATTTCAGGAATCCTTCCAGTCCTCCCTTCTCTCTATGGGTTCGTCACTATCCCAGCACCGTGAGTCTGAGTCTGGGAAGTGCCTGCTAAAATTACCTCTATAAAAAGATGTTGGCCATAACACTGGTCTGCGTGCTGAGGTTTAAGCCGACCTGAAGGCACAGGCTGCCATTTTCAAGCTAAAAGCTAAGGTGCAGTAGCTGTTATTTATCACAAAGGGGAATTGCTGCATAGACATGCTGGAGGGGGTAAAGGAGGGTTTATATACAGTGTGCACCTGAGGTTCAGAGGTTTGGTTCCTGTTCCACTTTTGGGCAGCAGTAACTCTTTCGGAAGACCTTGCTGCAGCTCAGGAGCTAGAAGAAAGAACAGGGGAGACAACAGTTTGTAGCAGAGAGCTGATGCCCTGTAGACCAAAGCAACACGGAGCCTGTAAGCCATCAAGTTGTTTGTGTTTGGTGCATCAGCAAGGAGAAAGGAATATGCCAAGTAACGAGCGCAAAGTTAATGTTTAGTTAAAGTTTCTCTCTGGTGAGGAAAGGCTGAGAGACTTGGGGCTACTCCTTGCATACACAGCCAGTCCACATAAGCTTTTACCATGGATGGTCTTAGAGCCAGCCAAAGCATTTGCAAATTTTCCTGTAAAGTGCCAATACTTTTGCCCATCTGCATGTTTTCTACTTACAAATCCGTTTGCAAAATGCATCCATCCTACGTCAGCCTACAATTTTAGGTGTGTAGGAGATACTGGTTGTTCTGGCAAGTAAAGGCTGTGGGATCCAGGCTTGTTGCTGTAAGCATCTTGAAATACAGACTTTTCCCATGGACTCTCCCTAATGCCCCAGGATTGACACTCATAAACAAAATGATATCTGGGATCAACATTGTTCTCTAGATTAGGGTCCTACATCCGCAAATATTTGCAAAATGTTTATCCCTAAGCACATGGCTGGGCCTGCCAGTTTCAAGATGCTTAACTTGGAACTGTGGGGAGCTGGGCTTGGTTTGGAGAGAGTCCTCCTTTGAACACCACCAGAACCTGGAAAAGGCAGAGGGGAGTGGCTGAATGGATTCATTTCTGCTGCCATCATGGCATGAGAGAGCTCCCAAAGTGTTATCAGCAGATGACAGAAAGCCTAAACTATGGGATGGACAGGCTTTGTCCCAGAGCACCTTGGGTGGACCTGAACTTTGCATTGGCTGTAGAAGTCTGTAAAGACATAACGCACAACAGTGTACACAAAGGGTGTTTGGGGTTTTTTATTTCACTTTGCTTCTAGATAGGTGAAAGAGGATGCTAACAAGAGATTTATTTCTGCAGAAGTGTGTGACGTAGCCTATAGCCAAGTCACTGGGGCCTTCTAACAACTAATGTCTTTTGGCTAGGATCTTACCCACTGGTCTCACTTCAGTGAAGCCAGCACATACTCTTACTCGTCCAACAGGTTCCTGTGACAAAGAACAATACTAATAACAACTTATCAAGGAATATTTATGACAAGTTTAAATAATTGCTACATATGTGTGTCTTGTTTAAATTATTTGGTTTTCTTAAATATATCAGAATATCTCAGATACCTCTTTACCCTTAACAGCAGTAAGAGAAAAAGGGGATGATGCAAGCTCCTTCAACTAATGGGAAAATCATTTCTCCTCTAGTTGTCTATTCTTCATTTTCATCAGGCAGGGCAATGTGAAGAAGCCAGGCAGGTTTGGGAGCACAGGCTACTTGTGCTTGTAACACAAGCCTTGCTTACCTCTAAATCTGAGACAAGAGTGCCTGTTGGAAATGTGCAATTGCAATTTATGAAACAGGAAACAGATGTATTCTGTATTGTAACCGTCTGTGGTTTCTGGAGTGGGGAGGTAGAAAGGGTATGATAGCTAAGGTCAAAGATATACTGCAAAGTAAACTACCATTAACTCAGAGAACAGTAAGTAGGACTTACTATTTACTGCTGTGCTTTTCTCTGTGGGCCTCAGGGTGTTCTGCAGACAGCAACTAATTAGCCATTGACCCCCCTGCCTCCCGCGTCTTGATAGGGACATGAAGACCATAATTTGGTGGTATGGTAAAACCAGCTCTCACCTTCCTAGCGCTAGATCAGAACATGATGGCAGAGTGATGCAAAACAAGACGATCCAGTGTAGAGTCACTTTCCTACGGCAAAAATGCTCTAAAAAATGCAGCTGGGTGAACTTTGCGCTGGCAAGTGTTGCTCTGCATTAGGACCTGTCTGATTTCTGACAGCCAGGCCAAAGCCAGGGTAAAAGCATGAAGGCAGGCTAAGTTCCATCTCCTGTACTCTGGATCATTTGCAAAAATGTGATCGTGTGAGCTGGCGTGATGGGGGTTCCACAATGCAAGTACTTAGATCTGGTTTCAGTTACCATGGAACTGAGGTCTGCAGGACAGAGGTGACAATTTGCAGACCCCAATCCCTGCAACGAGGCTCATAAAAGTAATTTTTGGCCACACAAGAGGAGCTGTTGAGCCTCTTGCTTCTAAAGCGCTTCTGGGTGGCCTTGGGCTTGGCTATGTCTGTGTTGTAAAGGTTAACTAGTCTAATTGCACTTGTTGGCCCTCCTGCTGTGGACAAAATTGACACTGACAAATGATCTCCAGTGCTCAGGTGCACTGCCCAAAACATGAGAGCTGCTGAGGCTTAGCTGGTACCCGTCAGCTGCCCTGCATATCCTGCCTACCTGTGTGCTCAGAGCCTGCCCGAAGTGCAGAGTGACACAGTGGTGATGAACCTGTCATGAAAAGTGATGTGATTCGTGCACTTTGTCTCCAAAAACTGAGCCCAGTTAAAGCTCTACCTGCCTGGATGTTTGCCTCATCCATCTACCAGAGATTGCTTATCTAGAGCAACATTAGCAGAAGCCACTATTACAGGATAGTGAGATTGTGTCGGGGATGCGTATGTCTTTGTCCAGGACAGCCCCGTTCACAGTGTCACTAAGATCTGATTCAGCAGGGTATGCACGTATGTAAGCGAATGCAACAATCTCGTGCTCACGTCTGCCTTGCTGAGCTTTTGCTCCGGACACGCCAGCCGTTGCCTGGACACACACCTCCTCTTTGCTGATGGGGCATATTTGGAGATGACACACAAAATGCTTCTGGCTGCGGATTCAGCTCTGGTGATGTCTTTATCTAACATGCATTGATGTGTCCATCACCAGAATATCCAGCCCTTAAACTGCTGGTGGGACAGTACCTTTGTGAGTTACCGTTGTGCTACTCTTCTGTTAATGAACTGGGCAGTGAGGCACCAAGGCAAGAAGCCCTGGTTCTGAAGGGCTGAGTTGTCCCTGTCTTTGGTGCTCTGACACCTACCACAAGTCCTGCTGTTCTACTATCAAAAGAAACAAGAAAGTGGATAGTAGGGGTGTGCTTGGATGTAGGCTGCTGGATCACAGCTTTCTCAGACTTCAGAGGTCAGCAGGAGCTTTGAGAGCCAGGCATTCTCCCAAGATACTGCCACAACAGCATCAGGGTCTCACAGAGCTTAGCAGGAGACACAGGAGCCTGAGGTATTCTTCAGAGGCCAATACCATTGCTGAGCTGTGCCTTGTAGCTGCAAGAGACAAGAATACCTAAATCTACCCCCTATTTGAAAATGGGTGTATACTTATCTCAAGAGCAAAATAAGAAGTTGAGGAGAAGGAGTGCCATCATATATCTCCACCATTCACACTGCTCTCCGCTTCCCCCAGTGTGGCCACTGTTTGTGGTGCCAACTGTGCTCACTCTTACATCTGAGCTCCATGGGAAAGCAGGGATACAAATGGATGTGAAACTAATTTCAGGCTAAATTTCTGAAAGACTAGCAACTTTTTTTCCCAGCAACTCAGGTGGACTTTGTTTAATTTTCCTGATTTTTTTTTTGCTGTTCAACCCCCATTTTTGGGTCTGTTCCGAAAACCAAAGCCTAGGGGCTAGCATGTGTGATAGGAGGAGGAAACAGGGCTCCATAGTGAAGAGATTTTACCTGGGCTTTGATTTCTTTTCTGTTTCCAAAAAGAAAGGACTTAAGAATTTGGTTAGAGGCTGGAGCACCTCTCCTATGGAGAAAGGCTGAGACAGTTGGGGCTGTTCAGCCTGGAGAACAGAAGGCTCCAGGGAGACCTTCTTCTGGCCTTTCAGTACTTAAAGGCGCCTATAAGAAAGATGAGGACAATCTTTTTTAGCAGAGTCTGCTGCAACAGGACAAGGGGTGATGGTTTTAAACTAAAAGAGGGAGATTTAGACCAGAAGGAAGAAATTTTTTTTGCAGTGAGGGTGGTGAGACCCTGGCCCAGGTTGCCCAGAGAGATGGTAGAAGCCTCATTCTTGGAACGATTCCAGGTGAGGTTGGACAGGGCTCTGAGCAACCTGCTCTAGTTGCAGATGTCCCTGTTCTCTGCAGGGGAGCTGGACTACATGACCTTTAAAAGCCCCTCCCAAACCAAACCAGTGAACTTGATCTACGAACTTGACCTAACTGTGGCTTCCCCACCAGCAAGCTCAGACAGTATGTTGAGCAAGCGAGGTCAAGCTGAGCTGAGTGTGCAGAGGTGGGTAGCACCAGCACGATGCCAGAAGCAGAGAGAAGGAAATTGGCACATCGAGTTTTTCTTCTGTTGTGCCAAGTGAGAGTTACTGGAGGGAATAGGTTGTTGCAATGGAGGAAAGCGGAAACATATGCACTTTGTGCTCAGCTGGTGCTGCAATCGGCCATGGCTTGGGAAGGCTGTGCAATGGGAGAGCCATGAGATGCCCAAGCATCAGAGCAGGGCAACTGAGGTCACCAGGGTGGATTTCAGAGTGAGCGCTGACTTGTGTTAAAATGCTGTGTGGTATTGCTGTGAGAATATGAAATAAAGCCACATTTGGAGCATTTGTTGGTCTGTTGCTAGGCAAGCATTTCAAAAATAATTATATTTTGCAAACTGATTCCTTCTTGTCTTTCTTTTTTTTTTTTTTCCTGAGGCCTGTAATAAATCATCCAGGACAGACTGTGATTTTTATCAGCATATCTGTTCTCTGCCATTGCTGTAACTGAGCACTTATCAACTTCTTTAATCACCCATGAGTTAATTTTCAAAGTATTCATCCAGGTATCAGGCACATTGCAATTCAGTACATGGCCATGTTGGTTCCTAAGGTGCAGGAATTGTTTCTTCTCACTGCAAACAGGCTCAAGGAAATCAGTTTTCACAGTTGTATTGATGGTATGAATTTCCCTCTGTGTGAGGATTGGAAACCCTTATTTCTTAGACTTTATTAAAGAAGGTGCAATCTGTTCCTCACAGTAAAAGAATGAATAAAACATAAAGTGCTTTAAATTAAACACACCGGATCAAAGCTATTTACTTTATAAGATTACTTTGTAAGTGAATTTAAGCTACTTGTCAAATATTAGGATTACAGCTGTGAAATGGTCCTTTTTTTCTTTCATGAGTGATGGAAATAAACCTGGATTCAGCCTTCCTTTCGTTCTGTGACATCCCACTGCCCCCACTGATTTGCTATTTGCCAAATGCGCTTTTGTCAATGATCTCTCTGGTGTCCCAGGCTGGCTCCAGACCAGCCTGCTTTCCTCACTGCGACCGTGGGGCCACAACGATGAGATGCACTTGCATCAGTGTGCTGGGAGAATTATGAGCGGATTTCTGCTAAGACCCACGGGTGAGTGCTGGGAAGGCAGCTGGGAGGGCAGCCTGAGTATCAGCCACACTTTGCCAGCGGGAGATGAAAGGGTTGTGCCCTGCTCAAGGAGCCAGCTGCTTGCCTTTGCTCTTCTGGGCTCTCATTAAGACCTGCATTCACTGAATTGAATTTTAGTCATCTACCTGAAGCATCTCTCAGTTACCCTGAATTTCTTCCTCACGATTACAGCCATGAAACTCTCCAGAGCTGTAAATCCTGTGGGCTAACGCACAGATGATGATGCACTGCATGGCATCTGAAAGCCTCTTGGTATGTCACCAATGCCCAGCCAGTTCAGTTTGTTTGTCCCAGGAAAGCTCCAAAGCACCTAAATCTGGTTTTCCTATGAGCTAGAGGCGAGATCATCCCTGGAAGAAACACTGGAGCAGAGATCTCCTGCCTCTCCCAGCCCTGCTCTGGGGCTAGCTACTCTTTCAATCTCCCCTCTCCTGAGTGTGTCCCACCCTGACCAGGAGGCTGGGGCACCCACAGTGTGTTCCCTCCAGGGCAGACAGTTGAAAGTAGGAGGCCATGAGGTCCTGAGCCACTGGGCCCAACAGCTTGGATGTTGTTGACATAGATGGCCTGTTTTCAAGGCAAAGGATGTACATCACTTCCTGGGCTTCCCCACACAGCACTGATTTTGTGAATTGAACGCACAATCATTGCCAGTGCAGCCTTGAGGACAGCCACAAAAATTAGCAGCCAGTCTCTCAGTGTTGACTACTGCTGTGCGTTTAATGTGAATAGTATTGGCAGAGGATTACAGCTGAGATTTGTATCTGTCATTCATTCTTCGTACTCTGTGTCTGGTATCTTGCATTCTCTCCAATCACTTTGAGATCACAATTAGCTCATCCCCAAAGAGTAAATGGGATACACTTGAAAACATATGACTTTACTTACAGAGCACAAGTTGCTTCCTCTGCCCAAATGTTTGCTCCTAGCACGTTGGTTTTCCCACACCACTTTGGGTGCCTTTTATCTCCTCAAAGGCCACAGAGGAATCCAAATTGTCACACACACATGCAAAAAAAAAAAAGTGATCTTGAATGAATTAGTCTTTGTATCTCAGCTGGAAAATTATAATTTGAACCATTCCATCAAGGCAGTGAACTAATATGCGCAAAGTGCCCGAGAGGACCCCAGCTTGGAGGATTCTAGTGGAAAAAGAAAGTTTGGATAGACAAAAAAAAACTGGCATGAAGGAGAATGTCATGAGATCAGCCCATAGAATATGCTGAGGAAGACAGAAAGTGACTGAACTAAGTAGTTTGGGTAGCAGTTTGCATTTATTAAGTTCTGGCTCATCAGATGTATCAAATTAGGCAAGTGCACAAGTGCCATGTTTATCATACCAGTCTCTTAACGAGCAGCCTCTGTCTTAAGGAGCTCCATTTAAACAAACAGACATGGTTGGGGGAATGGCTGGGGGGTAATGAGGTGGTGAGAGGAATGTGTGTTGAGTTCAGCACTTCTCTGGCTAGCTATCAAGCCATTAGTCCCACAAGAAATTCCCAAACATTGTGTGTTAAAGATAGGCTCTCTTACAACATGTTGTCTACGTGACCTCAGCCACGTGGTGTCTGCTGCCGAGAGAGCCCAGATGCCAGCCCAGCTCCTGCTTCCATGGAGAGCTTTGGAGAAATCCAGGATTCCTAGGGGTGCAGGATTTGCTGGTGATGTGAACCAGGCCTGTGTTTGCCTTCTTCCACACAGACTTGCTTCCTGCATTAAACTTTTGTTCTTCAAGTGCTTCTTGTAGTCTAATTAGGCTTCTAGACCAAAGAGAAGTGCTCTGATATTTAGCATGAATATCCCAAACTAGTTTTCATCAGTTCCTCATCATTGCACACTCTGACTGTAACCAACAACCATGAGCAAAACACATTTGAAATCACCCCAGGAAAGAAAAAAATCTAAACAAGCCAGGAGTAGATCTCATACGCAGAGATGTCTCTCCTTAAACTCAGCTTCTCCCCAAACAATAAATTCACAGATGTAATCTTAAACCTAGCTAGTAGGGAAACAGGCGTATGTCCTGGCTAGCAGCTGGCTTTGCATGCCCGAGAGCAGATACGTGTCTTCAGTACCTGGATGACTATATTTTCACACTGCAGTTGTTACCATTTCACAGAGAGATTGGTTGATTTGTCCTACATCCTAGATCTCTTACTAGATCTATGAAAGATTTTGAACATTTTTTTTACTTTTTCTGAGCAAACACCTAGTGCTTGTAAGTGGCTTTGGAGTATCACAGATTCTCTTAAGGGTTTTCTAAATTTGACTATTTCAGTATGTCTTAAAATTATGTTCATTTATCCCTTACTCATTCCTATTATTCTTGCCTGAGTTTCCTCCTTTTTTCCACTGAGGGTTGGAATCTCCAGTAATTTCCACATAGTCAGTCAGTCTCATTGCATCTTTAATACACGCAGCAGTTACATACAAATTGATCACAGAATCACACACTGGTTTGGGTTGGAAGGGACCTTTCAAGGTCATCCAGTCCAAACTCCCTGCAGTGACCAGGGACATCTGCAACTATAGCAGGTTGCTCAGAGCCCTGTCCAACCTCACCTGGAATCGTTCCAAGGATGGGGCTTCTACCATCTCTCTAGGCAACCTGGGCCAGGGTCTTACCACCCTCACTGCAAAAAAATTTCTTCCTTCTCTCTGGTCTAAATCTCCCTCTTTTAGTTTAAAACCATCACCCCTTGTCCTGTTGCAGCAGACTCTGCTAAAAAAGATTGTCCTCATCTTTCTTATAGGCGCCTTTAAGTACTGAAAGGCCAGAAGAAGGTCTCCCTGGAGCCTTCTGTTCTCCAGGCTGAACAGCCCCAACTGTCTCAGCCTTTCTCCATAGGAGCCATCTTGCCTTACTGTTTTATAAGTCTGCATCTCAGACAGATCACCTCCACCTTGATCTCAACTTTCAAATTGTATCTCTTCCACTGAATATCTGCATTTTGGATTACTCTTTCTTTCTGGCATTCACTATCCTAAGCTGAGTCTCTTTTCCCTGTTTCCTCCTCATATTTCTAAGTGCTCAGTGCAACACGGATGTTGGCTGCATGTTTCAAAGCCATTTCAGATGTGAGTATACTCACTCCTTTTTATTCTCAAGGAATTAATTAGGTTGTTAAATAAAACCAGACACCAACTTTAATCTTTTTACCACTCCCATCAGTATCTCTGCTTTTCAGTCTGGAACAGTTACTAATTCTTCTTGTTCTATGTTTCTTCCATCAGTTTGCTATCTGGATGAAGGATTTCACATCTTCTCCACTCTAAATGTCTCTTGAGCCATCATACTTAAAGTTTTATTCCTTTCACTGCAACGTCACCTTTCATTTCATTTAGGACTGCTTGTCCATGTCTAAACTGGGGTTGTGGTTTATTTGATGTGATGAGTTCTCTTCCTGCATACATGTGAATATGCAAAGGAGACAAAAAATGAACATATGGGCTTAACACAACTACTGTTTCTTGCTCATAGTACTGTTTGTCTCCTAAACTGTAATTTGCCCTCAAGGATACATCTACTGTGGGCTCCTCCTTCCCACGTAATCTTCTCTCTGTTTATGGAGACAGAAGGAGACATAGGCTGACCTGTTGTGTTGTGTTGTGTTGCCCGTCCACGGAGAACTGGGCAGGTTGATCTTAGCAACGTTTTCCAGGACTTTGCTGAGACAGCTTTGCAATGACTCGACCTCCCTTTGAGAGCTGACACTACCATCTAGCAGATTTCACAGCCCAGATTTGTTTTTCACTTCGGCTGCTTCTTTGCTCATTTTGTTCCCTTCATTCGGGTGCCACATCCCATTTCCTCACCTTTCAATTTGCCTGATGCATCCAGCACCTCTGGACAAAATATCTCCAGTTAGAAGCTTCACACTCCTCAGAAAATGCCCATATTTAAAAAAAATATATTGTGCACCCAGTATTTTCCTTAAGGACCAATGAAAGTTGTTGTGTGTTAAGCACATGGGAATCATGGTCAATTCTAGATACTTATACATGGACTTTAAGCATTGATGTCTAGTTCTGAAAGCTTAGGCTGTAATGTAGGACTGCAAAAGGAGTTGTCCATATGCATGTATAGTCTGTGTATCATTTAGATATTGTACCAAGCTCAGCCCAAAGGAGGCATATTGCCTTTACCTCCATGCTCTCTGACAGGTTTCAACACCCAGATCTTTGCACTGCTTGTTCATGTCTTCTGCAGGCAGTAGAGTCAGAACAAATTTTGAGAAGACATTTATTCTGCAGTTGTTACAGCCCAGGCACTTTTGTATTTGAATCACTATTGGACTGGGACCGTAGAGGTGGCACATGTGTGTATTTATATATATCTCCACATTGTATCACACAGTGACGTTTTTTTTAATGCAAATGGACAAAACCTAATTATCACAATGTTTAAAAATACAGGATAATTACATTTGAATGGAAGTTCTTTGGGGTCAAAATTCTATTCCTGTGAAAACAAATAGGAACTTTTCTTCTGGCTTTCACGGAATCCAGCTCTGGGAAGCCATGAATGCAGACCTGTCATTTTTTTTTTTCTCTTTCTTCATTAAGTTACTGTGATTTTTTCCTGGGAATCAGATTAGTGAATTCTCATTTGACCAAATACCTCTCTGAGGTACCTCAGCGAGACTGGAACATTTCCTGTGGCTATCATATCCGCCTCAATATCCTTCAAAGTCAATGTCACAGCCCTTAACCATTGAAACAGGCTTTTCTTTCACAGCAGCAAGACAGCAAACCAGCCTGGATAAGATGAGAGGGACACCGTAAATATTACATAGGGTCTGAGGCATTTACTGTAAATTCAACAAGAACTTTTCCAGCTTCCCACTGGGAGAGGTTTCTTGGGAATACAAAACTCTCTGGAGTTTATAATAACTTCTTAAGCAATACTGGGATTTTTAACATTCCATATTACACAACAGGAAGCAGAATCTTAATAGAAAAGCTTCACAGTGGCCTCTAAAAGAAAACAGGTGAGGAAATACGAAAAATGGAGCAGTGGAGGAATATTTAAAATACTCTTTCTTTTTTTTTTCTCTTTAAATGAAAACTTATTTCAGGTAGTTTTTAATTTATAGAACTCTTTATGCTGCTGAGTTCAAGAATAAGCAATTCAGGACAAGGCGTGGCAGTCACAAGAACAACTTGTTGTACTCTACAGGCTAGCTGTTCCTCACTCCAGTTCTCTCAAAGCCACTGAGAACCCCTGAGGAACAGCCTGTCTGGTGAGTGCTGTCAGGCTTCAGCTTTGTGTTTGCAGGTGTCCAGTTCTTGTGCAGATGCAGCTTTGTGCTGGACCTAGATCTGGGCATTTTTCAATGTCAGCAGGACCTCCTAAACTTTATATTGAAGCAAGCTCAGTTTCCTATTCATCCCCTCTCAGAATGGGTTCAAGCTTCAAATCTCAAGTCAGAAGAGTCTGGTTTTGTTTGGCTGGCAGATGCATGTAGGATTCAAAAGCCCGATGGGGAATTGCAACCTCACATCACGGGAATGGGACACCAGTTAACTCTGCAAGGTAGGCTTCTGACTCGTCGCTTAGGCTGAGTTTCAGAAAAGGCATGTGGAAAAGTAGCGCCGCTCCTGAAAAGGGGTTTCCATACCCTCACTGAAAATGTCAGATGCCTCCTTTTCCTGGTGACACAGGTGAAAAATCACATTCAGCACATCTATACCAAACTAGGGTTAGCAACACCTTAGTAACTCCTTCACACAGGATTTACTCACTAGGACCCTAATTCACTGAGGCATCACTTAGTCTTGTGCTGCTGCATTTGGTGGTCAGAAGGGTTGGGTGGTTGGTTGAGGTTGAAGCACGTGGTCAGAGTGGTTTACTGAGCAGGGTTTGCTGGCCACAGAGACAACAACTGACAGCGAGGAAGGGATCCCCCTGCTCTTCACCCTGGAGAACTATCCTTGTGCTCTGGCATTCAAAAAATACCCAGACCATTCAAGATTCATAAATGTTTTCCTGACTTTCATCTGAGAGAAATTCCTTCCAACTGATGTTGCTTTTTTAGACAGACCACAGGGTACATGATCTTGACTCCAACCCAGCCCTTTCGCTTTAAGCTCATTTGTGGCTGTTTCTTGGGTCTGAGAGAAGAACAAGGCTTGAACTTCTCCTTCCCCACAAGAAGTGGCTGGTGAGTAACACTTGCGAGTAAGTCTCATCAGATGTCTGTGCAAATGAACCTTTCCCCCACCCAGA
Source organism: Todiramphus chloris collaris (assembly GCA_025345505.1). Taxonomy (NCBI): domain Eukaryota; kingdom Metazoa; phylum Chordata; class Aves; order Coraciiformes; family Alcedinidae; genus Todiramphus; species Todiramphus chloris. The sequence goes on from JANVCC010000022.1 coordinate 14,001,727, forward strand.
CTGAGACACATACAAAGCCATCCAAAGGAAGTAGAGGTTTTTGATGTAAGTGGGCAGGCAGGAGGACTCGAGCAAGCCTTGGCAGCAGAGATGACCTCTGGCTGCAAGGAAGCACTGACCGGAATCCAGATTCCTTGCCTCACCCTTGTTTCATTTCCAAATTAAATGTATGATAATGTTTACAGTAAATACAGGTCACCTCTATGTCTGGGAAGGAATTTCATCTCTGTGTGCCTCTGCACTTTCAAAGAGTTGCATTTTCTACCAAGTCTATTATTTATAAGCAGTTGGAAAGGGGCTTGTGTTTTAATAAATGAGTAATCGATGGGTAGCACCCAGCAGCTTGCTGTCAGTAACATATAATTTTCCTGTCTGTAATGTGCCTAAGGAGCTCTATTGACCATTTATGAACTCTGTACATCACTTAGGAACCAGACTGTGCTGTGAGGTGTCCTCAATTGCTGCAGAGACTGATGAAAAAGCAAATATAAGAGGCCATGTATTAAAAGAAATCTCCTGCCTGAGAGCTGCAGGAGGTCCTGAGTGCTTTGGGATCACGCTGTTAGACCACAGTGAGAAAAGTGCTCCTCTTCTTTTTCAGCTTTCCCAAAAGGACCAGGACAGACAGAAATTTCATCCTGGAAGTTTGGCTGTGTGGCCATCCCCATAGTCCAGTACTTTCTGCCCGTGTTCATAGTCATTTTCAGGCAGAGATGTTGTGAATAATAACTAAACTGAGACAGAGATCTGGTTGAGTGCTGCTGAAGAAATCTTTTTATCTTCTGTGGCAGAGGCTTGTATGCTGGGTTCAGGCTCAGACAAACACCAGACTCCCCTGAAACAAGCTTGTAGGTATAAAGCTGTAGTGGAGGGAAGACTCTTTCCAGCTAAAAATGTGATTATAAAAATGATGCTATGGTGGGAAGCAGCTCCAGAGTTGCAGGAGTTCTCTCTTCACCTGCTACACCCTGCACATAAACTTTGGATTTGTGGCCAGCACGGCTGGGCAGTGGGCTTTGCAGTCTGGTGAGAGGGGACATCAGCCCCAGCTGCAGTCAGGAGGGGTGGGAGGGATTGGGAAACTCTCCTCTTATCTGCTTTTTGCTGCTCTGCAATGGGATGTGGGAGAGAAAGCCAATCCCTTTACCTCACTCCAGATCCTGCTCTTTGCTGCAGGCCACGCGTCACTTCAGCCTCAGCATTTGTGTGCCCTTGGCAGGTTTCTTTCGTAGTCCCGGTCCTGGATGACAGCAAGATTGTAAGAAGTGGTTTCACAGCTGCCCGCCTTAGTTCCCACACACACAGTGAATTTTTCAGGATTAGTTAGCTCGTGCCTGTCTCTCACCCCTCTCTAAGGTGTGCAAAGCAAGACATCTATCTAGGGACTAAGTTACCTGTAAAAATGATCAAAGAAAGGTCCTGGTTACAGAACTAGATTCCTGTTTAGTGGCTTCGGAGCTTTCCCCTTTCTGGGACTGCAGTCTATTTCTGTTTACAATTTTGAGCAAGTCTGGACAATTTTGGCAGGTTTGGTGACAGGATTTGCTGCTCTGGAGTTGTCTGCAAGAAAAGAGGATCTGGGTGTATTTTGGCCTCTCTCTGACTGAAAGTTGCTGTAAGTCCCAGAAAGGCTTTTCCAACATTAATAACATTTGCAGCTTCTATCCTGAGGCATATTTTAAAAAGCTTGGTTTTCATAAGGTGGATAATAAGGTGAAAATTGTCTCCTATTACAATTTCTCCAGCCTAGCCCTCCCCCTGCTTAGTACCAGAACTGTCCCCCCCCTGCTCCCAAGCATTAAATTCAACTGCTCAGACTTGTTAAAAACTCCAGGTCTAACTTCCTGCTTAAAGCTGTAATTTTAGAGCCTCAGTGGGTATAAATAGACACAAATACACAACGTAGTTATGCTGACTGACATTAACTGGGAATAAGGCCCAAACATTTATTCCTTCTCTTCACCTCTGCTGCCTGGCTTTCAAACGCAGACACACACACATACCCGCACACACACTTCTACAGACTGAGACACTGCAAAGGTTTTGCAACTCAACCTTCTGCAAAACCTACACTTTTCCTTCTACAGCATAAATTGATCTGTAGGTTAAATCTATATGTGAAGTAAAATGGCCATCACAGGACCTGTGTGCTGACCTTTGACGGCATTTTTACATGGCAAGTTGTGAGAATACAAAAGTCTGCAAAGTAATGTGGTGACCCACCATCAGCACTGGAAGTTTATTATTCCTTCTCCATGACTTTATGTATGCACTGTTTGGAGGAGGAGGCTTTTTCTGTTGTTTGGTTTTAATCTGGGGTTTTTTTGTGTTTGTGTTTTTTTTATAAAAGAATAATTATACCCCAGCAAATGCCACTGGAGTTACAGGGGAAATCATCTCCCATAAGTCTGTCTGGAATGACTCAGCTCTTTGTTGGGGATCTGCAGTGCAGAAATGAGGATATGAATGTATTTCTCGGACATTTCTTGAGGCATAGCTGCTTCCCACAGAGCTCTGTGGGTCCTCGCTCCCAGCTGGTATCCCTCCACCCTGGACAAGGGCCATGCTCGACCCTCAGGGACAGACAGGAGAAGTGGGAGTCTGTAGGAGCCGTGTGCGTGTTCGCGTGTTAGTACACATGGGTATACCTGCTGCAGCCCCAGCAGATGTGAAGGGCATACGATCTGAGGTCAGTCATCACAGGATTAGCAGAGCATGTTCATAGGGGACTGTCCCAAAGGCTCATTCCCCATCTGGAGTGTCCAGCCATCATGAAAAGGCTGTCTGTAAGTAGTGGGTGTTGCCTATCACATGTGATCTTCGCCTTCTACTCCTGTTTTTGGGAGCTCTTTGCAGCACCTGGTGACTGCAGCCTATATGTGCACAAAGCAGCTGGTTAGAACTGTTTGGTCAAGGCTTTTGTTTTCCCCTCCCCCGTGAAAAATTACTTTATACAAACTACGTCCCATGCAGAAATTTCCTTTTGCATGGACATTCCTGGTGGAGGAGGGGATGCCCAAAATGCTGAACAGCCTGTGGAGGATGCAAACATCTGATGATGCTTAAACAGAGGAAAAAGAACCTGAAACACATCAGTTTTCACTGCACTTGGTTGCTTGAATGTGTTTTATCACAGCAGCAATGTATGATTAACCTTAAGTGGTTTCCATGACTGATACATCCTTTCCCAAGGGCCTGCTCTGCACTGGCTACTCAGAGCCTTAATTCCTGGTATGGTCATCCCTGTCCCTTCCCAAGCCTTAAATCCCTCTTGGAGAAGCACATCTGAGGGGATCGTCCACATCAGGCTGGATTTATAGGAAGCAGGCAAGAAAGGAGGGGGAGTGTTTTCACATTCTTTTGAAATGTACGCTGGAAAATTTCCCTAGGAAAGAAAAGTGCTTATGCAGCTTTAGTTACTGTACATGTGCTTTGGATTGAGTGAAACCCTATCTGCTTTTTCTCAGCAGAGTCCTGATCTCCACATGAGAGAGGCAGACAGACAGGCAGACCGGCAGAGCCAGCGATGGTGACTTGCTGCAGAGCTCCTTCGAGATCCCACAGGCAAGCACTGAGAAATGCCCCTACTGCCTGCATGTACCAGTCCAGGTGGGTGGGACGAAGAGGAGGAGATATTCCTCCTTGGGCCCAGGCCCAAAGAACTTGAGAAAATAAAATATTTGGGGTGTAAAACCTGTGCTAGAAAAGATGGTCATGGCTTAGATATGCCTCAGACTTTTATCAGATGAGTCTAAAGGGTTAGCAGGTCTGTTCCCCTACTGTATGTCATGCTGCTGCTTGTACAGCTGGATGATCCCTGTCCATGACAGAGTGTGCTTGGGATGTCAAACCCAGGACAAATCCCCTGACAGTATATGTGTACAGAAGGGCAGTGAAGGACAACTCAAACACTAAGAGCTAGGTCTGACTAGTCTCAAGTCTCCACTTGTTGAAGGTCTCATCTTCTGTCCAGAAGTTTTTGGAGCTAGATGCTCAGATAGTTTTGTTCGCCTTTCCTGGAAATGAGGAGATTCCCTCCTCTCCTGTACACACATGTGTCTTGAAGAAGAATCTGGGGAAAGAAATGGTTGTGGACTTGTTTGTATGTGTGCGGGCAGCCATGCTGCCTCTGTAGACACCAGCAAAAATGACACTTTTTTGTTGCTCCTGGCAGGATCCAAGGGTGAAGGCACCTGTAAGAGGACAGAAAAGCCCTCTCCTGCTGCAATGGAAATGTGATGCTGGAGAGAGCAAGTGGCGTCTTCTAAGAGACGTCTGGACTAACTCTGGGTTTTCTCCGCTGCTGCTGCCCACGGAAATGTGTGTCCCTGCAGGGGCTCGGCATAGATGTGAGGAGGAGGAGACAGCTCCCCGAGAGGGGGTAAGGCAGGGGAAGCACTGGGAATGTGAACATCACAGAAACAGATCTGTGAATAATTACAGCTCAGCAGTGCTGCCAGCAGCTGCAGCTCTTAAGGCTGGACCCTCACCCTAAACAGATATCTCAGGCAGCCCTGGACTCATCTTGGCTGAAAGAGAAGCAGGGGCTGCTAGAACAGCAACTTGGGGGCAGCTTCCAGTCTCCTGAGTCAGCATTTTGAAGGCTAGACATGTGTTTGTGTGTATATACGGATATAAAATACCCATACAGCTATGTGCTAGTACACACACTCCCGCCTCTGTGAAATGTCAGCCAAAATATAATTCAAAGGCTGCTCGGCCTGGTTCAAATGCTGCTAGGCTTCAAAAATTGCACCCCCCTCCAAGAATGGGTAAGAGCTGACACAAAACAGCAATAACCAAAAATTTCCCAGCTGTTGTGTCTGGCCTTTTGAAAACAGGAATTCCTTGGTACAGAGCCTGAAACTTTACTCTTCCCAACTGGCATTGCCTGAGGGCTTTAGCATTAAAAGGCTGTATGAGGAAGGATTTATTGTCAGCGAGGTGCTTGTAGCAACAACATTAGTTTTTTAAGACCTGGGTATAGACAGGCATTAGGAGGATGGGAGGGTAACCATTGCTAAGGCTGTTTTTCTTCCCCAGACTGTCTGTTTGGAGAGCCACTTGCAAGAAACATGTTATGCTCCAGAGTCCAATGGCCCTACGGTACTAGCGGAGGTGGTACATAGCTCCTCATGGTTTAGTCAAGTTGTCTACAGTCAGGGCTAAAGAAACATGAAGCAGAATAGGATCGTATCAGGAGAGCACCGTGGGATAACAAGGTATGATGTTCTGTTTGACCTATTTTACCTGGTTTTTCTCTGGGGACATCAATTCTCAAAGGCTGGTGAAACAAGCACAGCGGATGAATGTAGGCTGTGATTCCTTCAGCTGTTGTTAGTGTAGATTATTCCTAGAAATTCAGGACTGGGATGGGATGGGAAGCTGTTCCTTTTTGACTTCCTGGTGGACAGGATCTGAGGCAGGGAGCATCCCCATGAGAGCAGCCGGGCCAGGGCCGCAGGAGCTGTCTGGCAGCATGAAGAAGCTTTAAAATGCTCTACTGAGCCCCAGTCCACCTTTTGTAGGTCTTTGGTATGCAGTTTGACGAACTGAAGCTTCAAGTAAAGCTCTCAAAGGCTCAGGATACTGCTGCAGGGGTTGATTACATAGTATATCTCACTTTAAGAACATAGAAGCCCCCAGCTTTTGAACCAGCACATTTCCTCCAGCGTATAACACTATCTCAGCTATTCCCAGGGCAGTCAAAACCTACAGGTTTTGATCTGGAAATTCTTCATTCATGGCTTGTGACATTGTCTCTAGCTCAAAAGGCTGTTGGTAATGTGTTTTCAGTTGCATGAAGGCTGCTGCACAGATTTATGCTAAACTTCATGCTTCCTCTGACAAAAGCCAATCTGTGGGAGCTGAGAGCTTTCCTCCTTTCAGCCTCCCCCCAGGCCATCCACATCTTCCCTCCATCTGAGGATGCAAACATGCAGCTATTTCAGTGCAGACTCCTATTGTTCACAGAGTGCTTTGATGGTAGAAACCAAACTTTGTACTTGGAGTGCTTAACTGGGGACTAGCACAAGCTCTGATTTATAGTAGTATATAGGGATGTGTTCTACATTTATTAATTCTGTCTGCATAATCATGCTGCTAAAGACAGAACCTTTCAGTCAGACCTCCACACATGAAGCTGAATATTGGGATCTGACCACTGTGATAAAATTTTGAATAATTAGAATCGCAAACAGTTGGAAATCACACTGACATTTCTTCTGCAAAGTGTTACGTTGAAAGGTTTCTTTCAAAATATATATATATGCATGAAGAAAAATCTGGTGCAAAACACTTGAACTTGGTGAGTGTTTTCGTGTAAGAGTAAAAAATGGCCTAGATGGAAGTGTAAAAAAGACAAGTCATGGTTTGTCTCATGGTTTTAACAACAACTAGTTTGATTTCTTGGTAACAAATGCTACAAATACACAGTCCTGGAATAGAGTTGAAAAGTTCCTAGTGCTTATTTTAGCTCTGAGAAAACTGGTTTTTTGAGGTGAAGAGCATCTGCAGCTCCTGTTGATTTCAGAAGGAGGACACTATCTCCAGGACTTGAACACCATACGATGGAAACAGTTAAAAGCGAATCATTCATCACATAGGTCAGCACTAAGAAAATGATCTCATGTTTATTTATGTCCCTAGTCGAATTTGTACTTATTTGCTCTGTGAAAGGTCATAAATTGCCTCAGCTAGAGTCTTCAGCATCAAGCTTTTAAGCAATAGGATGCCCACAGTCCCTGTGGCATTGCTTGTAGCCTAAAGAGGTCACTTCTGCAGCTGAGTGGACAGGAATGGATGTCATAATGTCTCCCACACACCACCTCTTCAGTGCCACCTTTTCCCAAGGGGTGGCAGAGGCTCAGGACCACTAGTCTCGCAGGAGACCGTGTTTGTCTGTGCTATGCTTCTCAGATTATCAGACCCTGCAGTACCTCATTGGCCAGCCTTTCAGCTTTGCTCTTAAGGTAGAGAAACAAAAGACCTAGTGTCATCGTTATATCAGTGAAGTGAATCTGTAAGTGAAATATAAAGAGCTAATCCATAAGTAACAGTAAAAATGTAATCATTTGGCACCAGCTCTCAGCAAGTCTATTGAATTAATACAGTGCCTTTAACCAAGGTTTAAAATCATCTCCATTGCTTACCAACATTTTGTGTCTGAACGCTAGTAATTTGTACCTATAGCGTGTGTACAATGTCCAATACTCATTTCTTGCTTAGCCATCTAGAAATTTATCAGGGAGCTGGGAATAAAGACCCACTAGTATCTCCAATTCTGAGAGCAGTTGTTCTGTATTTTTAAGTTGATCAGTGTTCCAGTAACTGGCAGGGCTATGAAAGTGGAGACACAGTTGGTAACACTGTAATTATAGTTACATTCCATGATGTTTTATTTAAATTAACTTTTTTATTTTGCGCTCTAAGCAATGTTACTCTGTTATCTTCATGATGTAGTCCTGTGGTTTCTCTACTAAGGCCCACAAAATGCTGCAGGCAGCTTGTTCCGGAGCTGATCCATGGGTTGCAGATTCAGAGTGATGGGCCTTGTTGACGCTTGGTAGTTCCACCCACACAGAAGTTAAGCCAGATTTGGGAACCACTCACCTACTACATTCTTGTTCTCAGAGGGATAAGGCTTTGTCAGTATTTTACAAAGAATTATCCCTAAGGCATGGCGCTGGAGAAAGAAGTATTTAATTGGTTCAGAAGGAGCTAAAACCTGCTCCCACAGCAATTAAATGAGGGTTTGCCATTGTTTGATGAAGTTGGAAGAGATTCAGAGCACCCTGTGATGGCTGCTTGGGGTTATGGGAGTTATGATTATGGTTTCTACTGCTGTTCTCTGAATCGCTGCTTGCTCCAGGTGCATAAAATTCAAAAATTCGTGGGTTTGGTGTACGAAATAGGAACAGGCTTGGGAAATGGAGGGGGATGGGATGGGATGGAATGGGATGGGATGTGGTCTCCAGGCGCAATTTCAGCCCAAGTGGTAGAAGGGATATGTGGTACCTTTCATATCCAAAGCTATGGAGCTAACCTGAAATTCTGTAAAGATCTTCCCTCCATAAGCTAACCTATACTTACTAGAGAAAGACTTCTTCATGGTGGTACCAGTGATGTGGTTATGTTGGTGTCCAGAAGGTCTGGGGTATGCTGGTATCAAAGCTTTTGTCCATCCTTGTCATAGTCTCACTGTCTTTAACATAATCATCTCATTAACATAATCACCTTCCTCAAACCCTATATTTCTGTGTGGAAAGAGCAGTAGAAGGTATCTTGTCTCCAGATATATGGAGAAGTCATTGGAATGACTGAACCTGGGTCTCATAAGGTCCAGACTCCAACTGAAATCACCCAACTCCAGCCCTCTCTCTCTGCAGCTACTGATCTGGAAAAAGCTGTGGTCATAATCTGGTGTTAATCTCTTCAGATAAAATAGCTTTGCTCTTAGCAAAATAATCCTATAGAATGACTTGTCTCTCAGCTGAGACCGAGAGGAAGATCTGGGCAGTGTATTACAGTCAGGACACAGCACCAGGAAGTGAAGCTTTATTATGTGTGCTCTGGCAATACAGCACACACAGAAGTGATGTTTATTGCACACGCACCACTGTTCTGTCTCTGATTTCTTAATCCTTTGCCCCTCACAGTTTGGTTGGGGAGTTTTCATAGGGGAAAGCAAGGCTAATTTCTAGGTTCACTGTTGAGAAAAATAAATTTAAAAAAAAAAAAATCTGTCTGTGAAGTTTTCCTCCTTTCTTTTTTTAAGCTGCCAGATGAGCTGCCTTACCTGCCCTGTCTGTCTCTGTTCACTTCTGGAGCAGGCGTGTCAGGTGGGGCATAAGTCAAATGTATCAAGGGTAGGTTCATCATCGAATAGCTTGATCCCCAGACACAGAATGTCCTCTTCTGCTGACAGTACTGCGTGGACATGAGGCCAAGACCACCAACATGCCTCCTGTTTGGAGCTCAGGACAGAATAGAAATATTTTTATGCATCATCACTGACAACCAGACCCACAGAGCACAGGACAAAAAAGTCACTTAGAGACCAGCTTGCCTGCCACGTGGCAGCATATTAATAAATCTGTGGATTAACAATCTTTCATTTAAAAGCATTATTGTATTTTTCCCCCAGCTCTAGGAACCTGGTAGTGGTAAATGCAAGTCTGAAGCAGTGGCTTTGGGTCCTTTCTCATTTAGAGATTAGATACCAGACTGTAGGTGAAGAGATTTGGTGGCTGTTTTTCAGCTGTTTCCATTTCTTCTGGCCAAATCTAGATACAAAAAAAATCTGGAGTCATGACCCACTGCAAAATCCCCAACCACTGATGAGTGTTGCTGACATACTTCATGGCCTCAGGGAAACTCTGTTATGCTGGTGAATTCCCAGATTTTACTTTAGGGTATCATAATAGTGAAAATCAGAGGACCAGTCTCTAAGGAACTGTTCCACAGAAGTGATTCTCAGAAGAACACCTTCTCTGTTAACTGTAGTGCTCACTGAATGGTCAGTTAGCTTGCATCCCTATTGTGAAGTCTCTTGCTGAGCATGGCCAAAAGGAGGAGCATAAATGGCAGCTTGATAGTTTACAGCAAAAAAATAAAAGTCCTGAGAGGCTTTTCAGGAGAAAATGAGGGCATGCTTTCAATATGTGAAGGTCTCAGCTTGAGATACCCATATTTCAGATACAGTGCAGATGTGAACTGCAACTTTCAACTCAGTCAACACATTAATGCTAAACATTTTTGAAGCCACCAGGTTTCTCTCTCAAATAGATTTCCTAGAAAAAAATGTTTATTTTACAGGATCTCTCTGTACCCAAATATATATTTGTTTAAAATTGTGGGAAAACATTTGGTGAGGCTTATTCAGAACTGGACCTTTGCTCACTCACACGGTTCATGAACCTTCACAACTCTCTAGATGAACTCAGCCTGACTTTCCGATGTATAACCAAATCCCAGTCCAGGTCAGTCTCATTTGGTTTCACATTTCACTACAGACATTTCCTTACAGCTCAAGTTTTAAAGGCCTGAACATGAGACAGATGCAGAGCTCCCATAAACACAGTCATGATATTAGTTGTGCATCTTGTCTGTTGTATTGGATGCTGACATGTATTTCCCTGTAGCAAAATCCTGGAGTAACTGTGATGTGAATTAGTAGCAAAGCAGAAATAGAAGACAAGTGTTTATTGTTCATATGCTAAAATAATTCCACCAAACTTTGATTTACTCCAAATCTCTGTTTGGTCTAAGGCATTGCAAGTTTGCAGAAGTACCCAAACTGTTGAGGGAGGCAGCTCGGTTTGTTCTGAAATGACCACAAAAGGGCAAAGACTGGTGAGAAATGTATGCTATAATGCATAGTATATGAAGTCTGCCAAAAAGTCTGAATTAGACAATTCTCTCATGCAGTTTCCTTGTAAGAGCCCAAAGAGGCGGTGCTTTTTTCAAGAAGCATGACTTAATCCTCAGAGGAGGATGCTCAAATGGAAAACAGATCGAAGGAGGGCTCTGCAGGCTGTGCTGCTGCAGGTCCTATCCCTTGAAGTGAAAAGCAGAGAAAGGGAGGAAAAGTGGAATCGGTAACAAATGATGTGATGGCAGAGTGTCAATCAGAGTGGAATTTCATCCTGGCCCTGTAGTACAGCGACGCTGGGAGTGCTGCTCCAGCGAAGGCTGCGTCAGCACTTTGTTTAGCTTGTACACCAATTTATTATCTGCCCTTTGCCTGAGGCTGATTTTTCTAGGAGTTAACCTGGCAACGGTTCTTTTCACGTATTTTCAGCTAGCGTGCAGCTCAATAGTTGTTTAACCTCTCACCCCTGCAGCCTCAGTCCCAGCTTATCCTACCAGGACACAATTTTCTTGGAGTGTCTGGGGTTGTAAGCCTGAAATCCAGGCTCTGTAGCAAAGACAAAGGTTTGTGCAGAGCTCCCTCATCCTCAGAAAACACCTGCACCCTGTGCCTGCCCTTTCCTTAGCCTCGAAGTCCTTCAGTGGCTGAGAGAACTGGTGAAGCTTGAGGCAGTTACCAGCGAGTTTGAATATGAACATCGTGTGTGCCAAGGACAATGATTTACAATCACAAGCAGTGAAATTGTCCTACCCCTAATTAGTTACTACCTGTCAGAAAAGCTGGAATAAATGTGTTGTCTTTATCCAATTCTGTTATGAAGTAAAATGTAATTGATTAAAATCCCCCCTCTTTGTAATGGGACTATAGTCAGCTTGCCTGGTGGGTGATAGCTCGTTAACCCATGATGACTTGATCAGACCAAGCTGAGAGAATGAGCAGCAATCAACTGCTAGACAGAGATGCTGTTCTCCACAGAACTCTGGTGTTGCAAACCTAAAAAACTACAGCCTCACTTGTAGTGTGAAGCCTCTCGCTTAAATTAGTTTCTGTGCCTAAAGTTTGGAGCATGGTAAATATGTCAACAGTTCTTAAAACATCTTCTGGGACCCGTATACCAGGAAGCCTGACTTCTGTGTCAGACAAACTGGCAGAAATTTTGGAATTAGCAGGCACTTGGATAACACTGATAGTCTGGGGAGGAGCTAGCAGGGCATTTGTAGGGAGTAATCATACTTCACAAATCTGTTACAGCTATTTGAAGTGTCAAACATCCTTTTAGGCTGAGATGGCTGACAGGGTCAGGAGGCTTTAAAGGAGACCCCTCATTGGGAGGGAAAGACTTTGTCAATTACAAACTTGTCTTAGTAGCAAAGGACAGGATGAAATCCTGGGGTTTTGCAGTGAAGTGTTTACAAACACTCAGGAGTGTGGCAAGGAAAGTGATCACATTTGTTAATCAATATTTAGAACTAAAGCTGACATCAGATAGATGCAGGAGGATGTCCTGGTACTGAGGGGTATTCAGTAAAACAACAGATGAGATCTGATTTTGCCAAATGCAAGGTAAAGCACACAGGGGAAAGGAGCCCCAGCCACAAGTGCATCCAGTTATCACTGCTCCAGAAGGTTTACTGTGGATTGGCCTGTACAAACATCAGCTTAGTGTTCACTAGAGACCAAAAGGTAGGACTCAGCACAGACAAATAGCAAGCAGCACAGAAAACACTCCGTGTGATTATACAAATCTCTGAGATAGGGATTCTGTGCAGCTCCATTCATCTCGTTGCACGAAGGATATAGTGGAAAGACACAGAGAAGGAGAACAAGTAAAGGAATGGGTGCCTCAAATGGATATGAGAGAGGGTTTTCAATCACATGTGGCATGGAGAATGACACATAGAAACTCCTCATCAGCAACCGCAGATGTAAGAGGATTCAGTGCAGCACAGGTCAGGTTCAGAGAGAAGAGTCTGTCCATGCTGTTGGTGGTCCCTGACCCGCTGGTGGCCACAGGGAGGAGGGCATGCGAAGGGAAGGGTCCCTGCAAACTCCCCTCTTCTTTCCCTAACACTCTAGCTATGGTCAGCATATTAGGTATATTGGGCTTTTGATTTGACCTCAAAAAGAGCTGTTCCTATGATATTTCTACCCTGTGCCATGTCTTTATATGCCATTAGGGTCAACTCATATGCTTTTTTCTAGATGAACACTTTCTAATACTGGCCTGCTCCAGCACCTTGCCATGATCATCTCCTAAAGATAATCCTCCCCTTTGCCAGCATGGATTGCCCTTGGTCAATGTATTAGCAAAGGCTCTTTACTTAAAGTGTTTAAGCTAAAGGGCCGTGCTTGCACTGAAATGCTTTTGGGAATCATCAAGCCACAACTGCTCAAAGGACGGTGGTAAGAAGCTGACGGTGTTGTTTCCTTTTTATGCACAGCTACAGGATGGAAGAAACTTCCCAGGAGCAGTTGTATGAATCTGCACCGGTTTATAAATCAATCCACCTTTTGGCTGGGAACTCCCATTCTGGTAAAGAAATTTTGGGTTCATTTAAATCTGTGCCCAGCCAGTACATAGTTTTGATTTACAAAACAAAAATCCATACAAGCTGGATAAGGTTATCTAGCACTGTTCTTAACTGCAATGGTTCACACTCTAGTCCAAGCTCCTGTGGAAAACTTTTCCTGGGAAGTCCTAAAATCTGGTGGCAGATGAATTTATGCCATGAAGTGAGGGTGGATGTTTTTAGATCAATACATGAAGCATCTCTTATGACCAATCTCACTGAGAAAGCCCAACAAAGCAAGCTGTAGATCTTGAAAGGGGATCTGGCCAGATAAAGGAGTATATGATGATGAGGGAGAGGTTTGGGGCTGTAATGGGTGTGTAAATACCAACAAAACCCAGTACAGAGAACTATTGTACTGAGACAGTTGGAGTTGTTCAGCCTGGAGAAGAGAAGGCTCTGGGGACACCTTCTTATGGCTTTCCAGTACTTAAAAGGGGCCTATGAGAAAGATGGGGACAATATTTTTTAGCAGGGCCTGTTGCAACAGGACAAGGGATGATGGTTTTAAACTAAAAGAGGGAGATTGAGACCAGAGAGAAGGAAGAAATTTTTTTAGAGTAAGGGTGGTGAGACCCTGCCCCAGGTTGTCCAGAGAGGTGGTAGAAGCCCCACCCATGGAACCATTCCAGGCGAGGTTGTCTGGGGCTCTGAGCAACCTGCTCTAGTTGCAGATGTCCCTGGTCACTGCAGGAAGGTTGGACTAGGTGACCTTTAAAGGTGACTTCCAACCCAAACCAGTCTATGATTCCATTATTCTATGATCTTAGCTAGTTTTGTACTGTCACCTACACCAATGTTCACAGCAGCTCAGCTGTGTCCCTACATACCTCTGAAGTCTGTCACCTAGTTACTATTTCACAGAGATTTTCTAGTCTTGTTAATGGAAGAGTTTAGCTTTTCTAAAGAAAAACATACAAAATTTCACCATAAATGACAAAGGTCCTGAAATAAAAGGTTAAATGACGAGGAGTGAAGGGCTTAGTTTCCAGAAAGCAGGTGCTTCAGGGCTGCAAAGGAAAGAAACCCAAATTGAGAGCACTGAAGCTGCACACAGGAAGGTATCCAGTGATAGTTGGAGAATAGCTTGTGTTGGTCACTGACCTGGATGATAGCATGCTACAGTTATTGCTCTTCCCAGATATCAACCGTGCAGTACAAGTCAGTGGCCAAATCAGTTAGGAGCGATCACATCACACCACAGAAGGCAAATACACTGTCAATCTTTCACTGAGCCACAGCGCTGCTTATTAGCTTATTGGGGATGGAATAGAAGTGAATAGTTCACAACAGATTATTTATGCATCACATTTCCTCCCATTTGGTCTGCTTGCAAATCGACCTTGACTTTCCCTGATACATTCATAAATCAGAACTACTTGGTAATTGATTTCAGTGGCACAGCTCATTTGAGAAGATTCCATTTCAGCCTTCTGACATTTGAAAAGTGGTCTGTTTTTTTAATGACACTGAACTGTCTCTATCCAAAGGTTTCAAGGGGGTCTGTGTCATGCCGGAGATGTTTTTCAGGGACCTGTATCATGCCAAAGATGTTTTATGGATGCAGTATGGTGAAATAGAGAGGGATCCAGCAGCCAAGTGCCAAGAGCAGAACCCCTCCACTTGCCTTCTTTTGAGCTCAGTGCTTTAGTCCCAGGACTTGGCATCCATGACCATATGCAAAGCCTGATGACATCCCTGAGTGCCTTCCCACTGACCCCTATGGGTTTTGGGTCAGTGCTGGATCTCCTCACTCCTCTGTCTGTGATATCACAGCCTGCTTTCATACAAATGAGTGGTGAGGTCACATGTTCAGACCCTCAAGTCTGAAAGCACTGAGGTGAAGACGCATTTCAGTCAGGGGAAATAGAGCAGAAAAGTATTTGGCCCTACTCAGAGACAAGGGAGAGGAGAGGATGAGCTGGGCAAGAGCCCACATGTGCTTGGACGGAGAACATCTGATGTTTCACAGACATGGGGAGGAATGCTTCAAGAGATGCAGCCCAGGCTGGACAAGCTGTTACAGCTCTCGCTTCAAAATAAAAGCACAGCTCTCCTGAGAAAGCCACGTGCTCACATAGAAGGGACAGGGAAACAAACCACTTCTCCTAAAGCCTGCCTGTGTTAAGTCTATAATATAGTTAAGATAATGCTCATCCTTGGCCTGTGTAGCTGGGACTTGCAGTGCTGAGAAGTGACCAGCTTGTTCCTGACACCTAAGAAAAGCCATCTCAGAGGCAGTCCTGGCATGGGTAGTGCGGGCAGCTTCTGTTAGTGGTCTAGGGAAATTACTGACCAGACAGGGCCACTGCTGCATTTTCTAGAGTGTCACAATTCAGGGTCATTTTGATGAAAGTCTGGTTGCATTTGAAGAGCTCTATTTATCCCTTCCAGCAGCACAAAGGACTAGCAGACTGTATGCAGCATGTAGAAAGTTCAGTGTCATCCTGACCCAAGTTCTGAGTCAGCCTGCCCAAAAGTGTCCATCTCCAACACGTTTGTGATTGCCCTGGTCCAGCCTTGAGGGCAAGTAGGGGCCTAGGACAGTCCCAGAGAGGCAGATGTCACAAACACAACACTCCAGAGACACTTTCTGAGGTAGCTTGAGGAAAGTACTTTTGTGCTTTGTGCAAAACTGTGAAGAGCAAGAATCTGTCTGAGAGCAGAGAGGTTGTGGAGTCTTCTCTGGAGAGATTCCCAACCCACCTAGACAATGTATTCCTGGGCACCCTGCTCTGGGTAACCCTGCTGGAGCAGGGGGTTGGTCAAGATGATCTCCAACTCCCACCAGTCTGTGATTCTGTGACACATGCCCTGGCTGCTAAATGGGTAGTTGATTCATCTGCGGTAGGTTCAGTTCTCCCCCACTTCTCTGCTCCACCACCCAATTAGGCAGCTTTTCTTATAGGGTGAGGTCTGCCTCCTGACCCTTGCATCCTGGGTGTCTCCAGAAGTGGAGGGAGGAAATGACTGTCGCTGGTGACACATCCATGAGCAATTGCACAGGTATCACTGGGATGCTCCAGAGACTGAAATTTATAGTAGGTATATATCATTTTATGATGTTGGATTTCCTTCTGTTGTGCTGAGGCTCAGCACTTGATATTGTACTTTTTTTTTTTTTTTTCTTTCTTCTCCTGCCATCTTTCTTGCAGGTTTTTGCCAGCCAGAGTCTTTAGTCTGAGAGCGAGTTGGTAGCCAAGTGGCAGATGTCCTAATCAGGCATTTGTGTGGTATAATGAGATTGCTCAAGAGGTTATGTGACAGGGGAGTGGAAATTATAGTGTTACTGGGAGCCCCAAAAAAAACCCCAAACACTTTTGGTAAGTTGCACGAGAGCTCAAAAGCTGTTTAGGGGACTAAGGGGAATTGGAATACCTGGACTTGACCCCACAGAAGGCTTAAGCAGTAAGACTGAGGTGTGCAGGTGCATATGACTGCTTCTGGGGTTCTGTCTCTTTACATCTCTTCTCATATCTCCGGTAAAACAAAACTGGCCCATGACTGTGTGGGGCAGCCTTTGCGTGTCCTCCATGCAGAGGTGAAGCTTTGGCCAAACGTAGGCACAAAGGTGGTGTGTAAGTGGCAATGAAGTGGAATAAACACCAGCAGAAGGGGCTGACTGCTGTGGTAGATGTTTATGATAACCTGCCACCAGGAGATGGGAGTATTTTCTGAAAGGCAAAGGTTTCAGCAGGATTTAAAAGCAAATAAAAGGAGCCCTTGAGAACTTCCAAATCCTACAAATCTGTAAGCTCAGTGAGAGAGAAAAGCAAGTTCACATATATCGTGGTGACAAATCAGATATAAAGAGATGGAAGAAGTTGCTCATACTGGCAAACCCTTCAAGGGCATGTAGATTGCCCAAGCTTTCCTTAGAAAAATAAACAAGATTTTTAAAAATAAAATTAAAAAAAAAAATAAAAATCATCACAGCTGCTTTTGCAGGGAGTTTCTGTGTCAGGAAGTAATGAGATCTTGCTGCCTGATTGATAAAACACACAGAGGCTTGAAGTAAAGAGGTTTCATCTGTTGTGGTCTTCAGGGCATTGCTGTGCTCTGTAATATTACTTAAAAAAATAATAATGAAAAAAAAAATCACTCTCTCTGCTGACTCATGCTCTGCTCACTGGAAACTGTAGCCCTCTTGGCAATCCCCTTCCTTTCCACCCTCCACCTCGGGCATTTGTTTTCCTTGACAGCAGTTTTCCTTTTTTTTTTTTCTTTTTTTTTTCTTTTCTGTTATCTCAAACAGCATTTGAAAGAGTAGAAAGCATATAGCTTATTGAAGACAGTGTTTGGCCTCCTCTAATTCTATTGGGAGCAGATGGAAGATTATGGAAAAACATGCCAGTGGAAAAACTGCCACAATATCTCTAGCTGCCTGTGCACTGTTGTCTTGCACACATCCAGCGCTATGCAAGGCTGACCTGAATTGTTTTTCCCAAATTATTCCTGTAAAGCAATTTGAAAAGAGTTAGGATGAGAACCATGAACATTTCTAAACTACTTTTAATTTCAAAGCTTTCTGGAAAACAATACAATTCAAAACATTCAGTTGCTGGTTTTCCTAAACAGTACTATTTTGGAGTGCTTTTTCCCTACTGAACTGATGTTTCTACTTGGCATGTGTTTGTAAGATGAAGGCAAATCTGTTCTGACATTTGCTGTATTGAGACTTCTGATATCTTTCCCCTTTGAAAGATTTTGGTTTTCTTCTTTTTTTTTCTGTGCTCCTCTCAGTGAGAGGTAATGAAGTAAGTGCTTTGAGCATCCTTGGAACATGGTTTGCTCAGGGCAGAAAAGAGTTTCAGAATCAATTTGTGTTTCCAGAGCTCTTGGCTCCATCATCTTTCTCCTAGTCTTGAATGTCTAGTCTAGTTGTGGAGCAGTGGAGTCCCCATCCCTGGTGGGCTTTAAAAGCTATGCAGATGTGGTGCTGAGGGACATGGTTTAGTGGTGACCTGGCAGTGCTGAGTTAACAGTTGGTCTCCATGATCTTAAAGGCGTCTTCCAACCAAAATGATTCTATGAGTCTGTGACTGCTCTTCCCAAAATACCAAAGCCCTTAGTGTTCAGAAAGTCTGACTTGGTGGCCTCAAGCATCTCTGGTGA
This sequence comes from Todiramphus chloris collaris, assembly GCA_025345505.1. Classification (NCBI taxonomy): domain Eukaryota; kingdom Metazoa; phylum Chordata; class Aves; order Coraciiformes; family Alcedinidae; genus Todiramphus; species Todiramphus chloris. The sequence goes on from JANVCC010000022.1 coordinate 14,019,784, forward strand.
GAAGCAGTGGAGTGGTTAAGTTGTGGTGGGGGAACCTTCAAACCTGCAACATCACTAATGTTTGGGGGACTAATTTAAAAACAAAATCAAATTACAAAAAATACCCTGAAAAAGCCGCAGTAATATTAAATTACCATTATAATTTTACCATGATTACTTTGCCCTTTTTGAGATTCTTCTCACTCATCACCCAGTTGCTGCTTAGCATCTGAAATTTATGACAATTTCAAGTTGATATCCTTGCCTTTAAAACCCCTTTTTTGGTTCATTGTTGCTGTCACTGTGATTACTGTTATAATAACAGCAATTATTATTTTCATAATTAGAATGACAGACCATCTGGATAATTCTGGCTTTTGAAATTCTAGTGATGAGTTCAGAGAGCTGAGTTGTAAGCATACCATTCATTGGGATTTGGTGGAGGAGGAGAAAGCTATAATCCCATGTTTTTCTCAGGAATAACAGGCCAAATATAAGTAAGTGTTGGCCACTGTCATGCTGGTTTTCTGTATCTTATGTACCTAGCCAGACTTTTAAGCTTCCCCTTCTCTTTGCTAGCTCAGAGTTGTGCAACTACTTAAAATTCTGTTCTCCTTTTCTTTTTACCAAAGAAAAGTTTTGTGCTCAGTGTGGCAGAGCAAGTCATGACAAATGCAAAAGCAAATCAGATACACTCAGTTGTGTGATTAGGCTGAATAATCAATGTCTTTAAAGCCTCGTGCTGCCAATAAAAATCCTTCACATATTTTCTTTTAATAATGGCTAGGGACTGTATTAATCCAGTAAATAGTCTGCTCAACTCAAATTTCTTCTTGCTCACTTGACTGTTGTGTTTTCCATTGGAAGTGTGATGAGTCCATGAATTTGGCTGAAAAGAGGAAAGTGATGCTCTCCATAGCATCCTGGGGAGTCTAGTACCAGCATACCTACTGACAGAGCTGCTGCAAATGTCTGTGTGTGCTCTTAGGTGCTGTAATTTGCCCCAATTTGTTTCCTGAAATGGTACTTTCGTTAGGACCTGGAAATTATAGGATATCTAGGGAGCGGTTGTATTTCTTGTGGTTGCTTAATTTAAGATGTTACTGTTTTTTCTGCCAAGCAGCAGCCATATCAGCTTGGGCTCTCTCTGTACAGAACAGGTGTTTTCTTAGTCATTTTAAGGGAGTCAGCTTTATGGGACACTGAAATGATTGAGAGAAAGTAGAAATGTGTCTCAATCTCTGCCTTCCCTTCAGAGGCTGTGACTTGTTAGTCTTCTTTGGTCTTTTCTGGAGACAGAAGAGCAACAGGACCGCAACATCACTATCTATTTCTCCAAGACTTGGGTGACCCAAGCCCACGTGTGGGTCTGCACGATGCACTGCCATCACAGCCTTCCAGGAAAGTCACTGTTTTTGCATGACCTGGAACATTTGCCATCTGCCTGAGTTTGTTCCCTTGTGCTAGGACGTGAGTGTTTGAGGGCAAGCACCATATTGTCTTGTTCTGTTTCATACAATACTTGGCAAAGGGGAAAGGGTGTCTTGGCTCTATACCAGGTCTCCAAAGTGCTAAAATAATAATAACCCTGTAATAAATCTAAGATTTTTATTATTGTCTGACACTCCACAGCTTATTTTGGCTTTGGGAATCTGAATTTTGACAAAAAAAAATTTAAAACTTCTCAATGTGGAGGAAATGAGAGCACACAGCTTCAGCCTGTTTAGCAAGACACAACTATGACTCACTGCTCCTGTGGTGAGAAGAACACAGGATTTCCTGGAAGCAAACTCAGGCCTTGACTGAGCTCTTTGATCTTCAGTTGATGTTTTGTTTTTGTTTTCTAAGCAGCAATAATGTCTTTTTAAGCTATAACCAGACCATTTTCCTGTGTCTTTGAAATCAGTCATTAATTAGTTAATAACTTAAATTAATTGCTGCCTGTGCATAATTAAAGGGGCCATATTTGTTTTATCTGCTATGTTCTTTCTAGCAGAATGTTTGTATTAATAGTCTCTCAATATCTAGTTTTTCCTGTCACTCTCAGGATCGGCTCTCCCTAAAGCCTGGTACAGCACCCATGCCTGGGATGCAGAAAGATGCAGCTGTCAAGGGGTGAGATATGCAAAATAATTGCACTTGTGTGACAAAGTGAAAGCTCTGAGGACTGGGTTCACAAAAGGGTGCCTTGTTGTGTTGGGGTTTGTTTTTTGTTTGTTTTTTTTTTTTTTCTGAAGGTTGGATCCCAGCCTGCCCTCCTCACTGAGAGCCACTCTGTGGTCTTGGAATGGGAATTTCAGTGCTGAGTTTATGGCCTGAAACTTTTGTCAACTTTTTTGTTGTATTTGGTGGCTAAATAAATGGTTTGCCCAATTAATTACCAAGAAGATTTTGCTGATGGGGCTGTGGACAGTTTATTGTGAAAAGTATGTGCATTTTTTAAGCTGCTAAAAGAGGACATGACACTTCTTAAGTCCTCAAATAAAACAGACCTTATTCTTCTGTTGAAGGTGCTTCTGGTAAATGAGCAAGGAAGAAAGAGGAAAGAAGCCAGCCTGAGAGTGCAGTCCTCTTACTGGGAAGCCAGTTGAGTGCTTAGCTTGGGCTCCTTGTGCTTGGATCTTGCCTCTTCCCTCAGTAGCCTGTGTCTTGTTGACATGTGCCCTGAATCAGGTGTCATGGTTTGTCCTTTGAACTAAGTTTGAGTAACCTGCTGGTAGCAATGAGTGAGGTGTGCCACAGACAATAAGCATAGTAACTTCCAGGAACGTATCCCTCTGCCGGGTCTTTTCACCAATCTTGGAATGGCAAAGACTGGTGCTAAAGCAAAGTGAATCTAAAAAGCTATTCCATGCTTCACAGCATCTCTTAGTAGCTCAGCCATTGCACCTTTATCACAACAGATTAAAAATGGATTTAAGTTTTTTTTTTTAGCTCTCAAACTGAATGGAAATCTGACAAGATTTCAGGAAATATTGAGGGAGCTGGGGCTCTTTAGCTCGGAGAAAAGGAGACTGAGGAGTCACCTCATCAATGTTTATAAATATATAAACTCCTGGTGAGTGCCAGGAGGATGGAGCCAGGCTTGTCTTGGTGATGCCTGATGATAGGACAAGGGGCAATGGGTTGAAATTGAGGCACAGGAAGTTTCATGCAAACACAAGGAGGAATTTTTTCACAGTGAGGGTGCCGGACACTGGAACAGGCTGCCCGGGGGGGCTTGGAGTCTCCCTCTCTGGAGACATTCAAAACCCACCTGGAAGCATTCCTCTGTGATCTGGTCTAGGTGATCCTGCTCTGGCAGGGGGGTTGGACTGGATGATCTCTCAAGGTCCCTTCCAGCCCCTGACATTCTGTGATTCTTTCTGTGAAATTCACAGGGGGGGCGGGAATAATCAGTTGGTTTCTTTTACTGAAGTAATAAAACTGCCTTGGTGACTCAAAATTGCGCTTCATGTTGTGGGGGCAAATGGTTGTCATTCTTCCAAAACTTTTGGCCGTAGAAACTTGTCAGAACCCCAGTTGTGGACACCAGTGTTGCTCAGGGATCGTGTATTTTACTGGTACGTATGTGTGCTTTGCTCTTCATGGAGTACCACACAGTGTTCCTGTGGCCATGCCAATCTTTGGGCCTGGGGGCACATTTGGTCCGTGCACAGGCACACTGGTGTGGCTAGCTGAATGGGGACTGTGGAGTAGGGCTGCTGCTGCTGGTATTCTGAAGGGGTGGTATCTTGAAGGGAGAAAGTTCCATGGTGAGAAAGGGTGGCATCCTGACTCCCAGCCATAGTTTCTTCTTGAATCCTGCTCCAAACCTTCCTGCCTGGCTCCTGTTTGTTCTGGATCTTTATGGCCCCTTATTTGTTTATTCTTATACTGAAAAATATGGTGTGTGGTTTTGGTTTTGTGATGTGTGTTTGGGGGGTGGGGTGATTGGTTTGGTGTTGCTTTTTCCTCTCTACATGGCCATGTCTGATCTGACTCTTGTGGTGTAGTCGATAGGCTAAACCAGAGCTCCCTCACTGTCAGTCTCCAAAGGATTTGTGAGGCCTGGGTGCTGCACATCAGACGAATCTATCCAGAGCAACAGGAAAAGCTCCCCTTCCTTCATGCTTCTAGTGTCTCCCCTGGCCTGTTACAACCACAGATCTTCTCATGCTTTGTTAAATGTGGTGTATGCCCCGCATCAGCAGCCAGCTGAGATATGTCTGAGCTGAGCACTTGTCCACTGGATCCCTCTTTTTGTAGCATTTCAGGGTATTTTTTATATATGCTCCAAGAATTGACAGGCTGAAAGAAGTGAGATGTGGCTGGCTGTCACCATGCACGATTTGTATGGTCCGTGGTGGGACTGCAGGGAGCTCAAGGAGTGAAGCCCTCAATCCCCGATTCCTCCCACTGAAAGATGCGGCCATTGCACCAGGGTGTACAGCCCTCTGGAGATGCTTGGCTGGGATCAGTGAGGGGGCTGCACCTAGGACAGTGCCTGCAGGGCTGTGGTGGGCGAGTGCTGAAAGGTGGCTGGGACCAGAGGAAGTTTGGGCTAGTGGGGAGGGAGCAGGGCAGCAGTCCAAGAATATTTGAGACTCTGCCAGCTGCTAGCAATGGAAATCTTGCTGATAGGTGGCTATCAGCCCATCCTGCCAGGTTCAGCTTCCCTGCAGGTGTGAGTCCTCCTTCCTGCTCGTGTCCTGGGCATGCTCTGCTCCCAAGAGAGCTGACAGGCAAGAAGATTACACCAGCATCAGCTGATGCCATGATTTCATTCCCAGATGCTTTTCCACATGCTTGTGATGTGTTTAGCAGGTAAGGGAGAGCTGGCAGCTGTCACGATTTGCAAAACACAGACTCCTCTGCTCTGTTTAGCTCCTTCCAGTTTGTTTGACTTAGAGCTCCCCGTGTGCTTAACAAAACATGTCAACAGCTCTGAGTCTCCATCCTGGCTTTAAACCCACCTTGTCAAATGTTAATGCTGGCTTCACTACCTGAGTGTGGGATTGTCCGAGCCAAAAAGGTCGAGGCATTGAAAGCATTATGGAGAGTTTCTACAGCCCCAGAGGTCCAAAGGCCACTGATTCCCCTCCATGTGTGGGATGGAAGAGTATTTGAGGGAACTGAAGAGCTGTGCGTTTGGGTTGTTTTTACTGCTGCTGTCTTGCAGGTCTTTTGGAAGATGTACTGAGGCACTTGAGCAGAGGCTGTGACCCATCTGTCCTCTGTAAGAGGTGTGTGTGTTTCTATGAGTCAATATGGACTCAACTTCTGATTGTGAGCCTTTGAATTCATCAGAAAGCCTGGGAGCTGCACAGCAGATACCAATACCCTTTCTCAGCTGCAGCTTCTTCCTGCTTTCTCTCACACCATCTCTTTGCTCTGGAGAAACCAGCCCGAGGCCATGAACCAGCAGTGAATGTTAACAAAACCAGCCCAGTAGCATGATGTGTGTTCCCTGCTGTGCCTAAGGCCCTGATGATCGGATTCTTTGGTTCCAGCCACAGGCATTTGCAGAGGTCTCTGCATGATACTTTGGATCAATCAAAACAGTGGTCATGTGTCTAATGCAAGCTTCACAGTGGCTTCTGCGGGACACAAGGAGTTTTATAGGGAGTCCCAAGTGATGTTCAGTGCTTTGTGCTGACCCAGTGCTGTTGTCCCTCGTAGGCAGCACTAATCCAGCCACCTGCAACCTGCTGCGGTCTGCTTGAGCTGCATGTGAGGCATGTATGTGCTACGGGGACGTGGAGGGGTTGTTCTCACAGTTGCCGAGGAAGAACCTCTCCCACTCATCACTGTGGAAAAAATGCTTTTTGCTTCGCAAAGGCAGTGTTTTGCTCCTCTCTGGGGAAATCTGAGTATGAAGGGCTGTTGACAAGTATGAGTGCTGATATTACAGCCTTCTGTCTCCAGTGAAGGAATGTGGCTATGGGTAGGGCTCAAATTTGGACGAAGAAGTAGTGACAATGGGCCTTATTCTCACATTCTGTTGAACTGGCCTAGTGTGTGTCCAGGTAGGGGGGAATGTGCTTGCTCTTCCCCCTTTATCCAACCCTGTTGTCAAACATTATTGCTTCAGTCCACCTTCAAGAGCAATGCCTTGCCTTCTTGGAGCTCCACGGAGCTTACTGGTCTTTGAGCACAGCTGAAAGCACTTGAGCAACTGCAGGGCTGATGCTGCATCTGTTTCTAATAATGTTGTCTTAGCCCCTTTCTAAGTGACTCTGATCTAAGCAAGCATGTTAAGCTAAAGGTACAAGTGTCTAGGAGACGCTGACCACATTCACTGCTGCCTTCCCTCCAGGCATTTGTAACCAGAGGCACTGGAGACAAAAACTTGTATTTCAGCCTGCAGTCACTGATAGCTGAGACCTTATGTTTCCTCATGTGCC
>JANVCC010000022.1:14031148-14155565 GCA_025345505.1 Todiramphus chloris collaris
GTGCCACAGCAGTATGTAAGAGCAAATGAAGAAATGCTTTCTGAAATAATTATTAATTTTTTTTCTAATGTGAAATCCTTTCTAGGAAGCTGGCCTCCTGCAGTATTTCTAGGCCTGACTGTTGGTTTAGGAAGAGCAGAAATTGGGGAAACTGCTGACTTTTTTTTTTCCCCCCACTTTATCACAGATTCCCTGGATAAACCTGTTCAATTTTTGCTTCCCCTATAAAACATGAGGAATGATAAAAGCTTTGCATTCCTGCAGGGACTGTCAGGGTTCGTGCCAGTAGATGCTACTGGTAATGAAGGGCTGTGACAATCAGCTGCTACATGTGGTGGGAGGTCCCTAATTAAAGAAGCTTGTTCCAGCCTCGACCAAGGGGAACCAGAAATTGTACTGCCCTGGAAAGTAGGGTGTGACTGGCTGCCATACTTGTGGGGCTTTTGGATGCTGTGTGAGGTGCATCTGACAACAATCACACAAGGAATGGGTTTGGAAGATTCTAGGCAGCTCCTAGCAAGCTCTTGAAATGAGGAGGTAAGCCAGGGATAAGTGACCTTTCTGGCTGAGGGAGGTTACATTAAACACAACCACTTAGTCCTGCCATTGGTTCAACATGGATCTGACACAGGGCTCTTCTTACATCCTCTAAAGCTTGGGTACTTTCTTCCCCATCCTTGATTCTCAGCTCTGATGAAGGAGTCAAGAGCTCTAATGTGAATCAATATGCTGTTGATACCCCTTCGATATTGACTTTTCAGGTTTCAGTGAGACTGGACATACAAATAAAAGTGCCATGAGAATCACAGGACCTGAGGCTGAAAATACCATATCACAGAACAAAGCTTCTATTGTGAGCACAAATACAAAATAACAAACTCATCTCATGACAATTAGCTGTGTGGGTGTTCTTGTTTTTAAACACAGATTTCCATATGCAAGAGATGTGGGCAGTTCCCACTTCATTTATCTTTGCTATTGAGTTCATGTACAAACAACCCAAATTCCAGATACGTTATTTCATGGTGATAAAGTGAATGGGATCCCGTAACACATAGCTCCTTGAAGCTATGTTGAGTGACCCTAAAACTCTGGGGGGGGATGTTCTGAACTGATGTAAACCGCAATTCATGGGATTATTCCTGACTCTGGCTTTCTATCTGTTGATTTAACCCTGGCAATTCCAACAGAGCTGTGCCTGTTGTGAGACTATCTTGTTATCCCCTCTTCCTTTCATATTCCTTAAAGAAAGTGAGTCTGTGTGTCTGGAGGAGAACCAGGAAGATCACCTGTGGCTTGTGGAGAAAGAATAGCATCCTTTAACATATAAGATGGGGGTCGGAATATTCAACAAAAAGCTAAAGGACAGGCTCTGAATTATGTTCTCTGCATCTAATGACCTCATTCGGTCTTGTGAGATGCTCAAGGGCACGTCTGGATGAGGGAAGCTGGAAGAACTACTATGATTCGGGAAGAAGTAGTGTAGCAACTCGTGTCTCACCAGCACACTTATGTACTGACAGCCAGGATTCTCAATGCTGTTTGCAAAACCAAGAGATTTTTTTTTTTTTTAGGAGGGAAACAATGTAAAGTCTCCTTTTCTGCCATACTTTTCAAACAATTGGATAGGATCTCTGAAGCAAGAAGTCTTATCATAAATTATTGCTCTTGGCTGATTCTCATGTACTGTTTCCAGCATGCAGATCTTGCTTTGTGTGTTTTCTCCAGTGTCCAGATGACGTTATTTGTGATTAAATGAGAGAATACAAGGAAAAACTTAGTTGGCTGAGTAGGAAACCATTTGTCTCTCCCTCAAAACCAGGCAGGCCTTAGTGAGCTTTTTGGATCAAGTTATTTCATGGTCCTCAAGGATGAAACTGGCTTCCAACAATACCCACTCTTACTGTTATTCCAATGATGAGTAGTTTTAGGAACAGATCTAGGGGTGGGGGGAAACTAGCTCTTCAGCTGCTCAGGAAAACCTCAGACATTCCTGTTGTGGGAGCAGGACTCATCAGCATGGCTCCAACACAAAAAGCGTCTCTCCAGTTGTATATCCTTTTTCCTAGCAGCTTTTGCTGAATCCAGAGAAACCAGAATTAGACTATTGGCTTAAGGGAGTCTTTTCCAAAGCATGATGGAAAGGCAGAGGGATATGTGGGGGACAAAACCAAGGTTCTGGGTATGCTGAACCTGAAGGGGGAATTCGAAGCTTCAGCCTGCCAAATTCAATATCTCAAAAGGCTGCTGGTCTTCTTTCCCTAGAGGAGTTTCCCTGCCTCTCCATAACTATTGGGGCTGCTTCTCTGCCCTCTGACTTTTTCTACCAGCTTCTCCAGCCCACCTGACCTTATACATCAGGCCTCTGCATGCTCCCTAGGTTGTCCAGTCCTGTCTCTGATGACTCCTCCTTGTGACGCTTCTGGAAAGGTTGAATTCTTATTGCCTCCTTTCACAGTATCAGTGCCCAAGAAAGAACAATTTCAAATATGTTAAGGAGAGAAGAGCTTGCCATGACTGAACAACTGAGGTGTCCAACTGTCCTGCCAGATAGCTCAGATGAACTGTGAAAAAGGTTGTTATAAGGGTAGTAAGGAAACCAGTGGAGTAGTTCCCTGCTGCTTTAAAGCCAGAAATAACACAGTGGTAAAGGACTGGCTCTCCAACCCTCTGGAGCAACAAGGGAGAGCCTTACTAATGGTGGATGCAGCTCTCCACAAGATCAGACAACAGTCCCAAGTTGCAGGCAGAACTGATCTTTCCTCTGTAGCAAAGGCTGAAGAAAAACAAAATGCATGAGTGAGAAACTTAAGGCTTTTCCCCTACTTTCAAAGCTAAAACTAAGCCAAGTGATGCACTTTTTCCACTGCATTTTTTTTTAAATGCATCTTTTTCTCATAGCTCCATTTCCTGAAGTGATTCTATTTCTCAAGGTCATCCTAAGGCTGCAGATCCTTGTTGTATTGCTCTTCCAGCAGCCTGCCTGCCCTGGTGGGCCTGAATCTGACAATTGTTAGGGAAACTAAGCAGCAGTGATAACTTGTCCCTGTACCAAGCTGTGTTTTTCTTATTGTTATCAGGTTCTCCAGCTATCCCCTTCTGTGCTTTGGAGACCACAGACTAGCATGTCACTTCTGATTCTCCAATTGAAGATGGAGATTTGGCCTCATGTTTCAAGGTTCAGAAGTTAATCCTGAGACTCCATGACTGTATTTGATATCTCGGGAGCAGGACAGCATTTGCTCCCTGACTGAAGGCTCTACTTGGGTAACTTCAGCCACTGGAAGCTGGATGGGTGGTTTCCCTAACTCATTTAGTCTGGAGCTGCATCCTGCGAGTGCCAGCAATTGGTGTGACTGCTTTAAAGGACTAGGGGCTAAATTAGTCCCTCACGGTAGAGAGGAGCTGAATGGTTTCTTTGTACTCGGATGGCTGGTTAATTCTATTTTAGGTTCACTTTTGTTCCTTACTGACTGTCTTCTCCCTATTACTCTCCATTGTTCTCTAAATCAAATGAGTCCAAACCAAAGACTAAAACCAGGAACTGCAGCAGGGGGGGGAGGAATCTAAGAGCCTGGGTCTGGCTGTCATGGAAGAAATCAATTGGCCTTTGTACTCTTGAGATAAATAGCACAGGGGGGATAAGGGCTTCTGGCTGAAGTTTGTAAGTTCACAAATGTTATCTGCTTTCAGAAAAGCAAATATTTGATCAATTGCCCTGGATGGAAACTTTTGCAGGGTAGGGGAATATGTACACAATCTTGAATTTGTGCTGTCATTGTTCAAATGTGGCCAGGGATGTCTCTTTGGCTTGAACTGGTGTATGAAGGGTCTAGTCGGCAGGATGTGAAATGCCCCTGACAGAAAAGGGGTAAGAAGTTCAGCATTAAAAAAGAAAAGAACCCCTGCTTTGCCCAGAGGAGAAGCCTCTAGCTTCTGCTTCCATAGAGATCTTCTGGATGTAGGTATGCATCATTGGAGAGAGGAGGTAGGAAGAAAGGGAAGTTCATAAAATAAATAAAGAAGATAGAGACTCCCTTTTTACAAGGAGTCACCTAGAAAAGATGAGGGTAACAGGTACAAGCTGCTCCCAGGGACATTCTGATTAAACACAATCAGGGAATTTTTTCACAAGGGTAATCAGCCATTGGAATAATTTCCCCAGGGAAGCAGTAGAGTCTCTAGCATTGAACAGTTTAAGATTCAATTGAACAGGGTGCCGGGCCATCTTGTCTAGACCACGACAGGTTAGACAAGATAGTCCTTGACGTCCTTTCCACCCTTGTTCTGGGATTCTAGATCCTGCTTGCTGCAATGCTTCCATTGCCTGGGAAGCAACCATGGTCAATCTCAAGGACTGCTTGCAGCGGGAGAAGCATTTTGAAAGACACAGAATTGCGAAGCAAAAGAATTTTCTTGTGCTTTTTTCCATGCTTTTGCTGACAGAAAACAAGACAAGGCTGCTCCTTGCACTTTTTTTCCTGAAGTCATTCCTATAATGGTTCCTTTATTAGAAGAGGAAACATGAAAATTCACAGAAAGGGAATAAAAGCTCAGCCTAATCGTTGTTGTTTACCGAATGTAGGGGCATCTCCAGGGGCTCAGAGCAAAGGTTAATTTTTCCCAGCATCCTTCCTCTACAAGTGACTAGGGTGCAGAGGAGAAGAATGCAAAAAGAGCACAATACAGGGTGAAGCGTCCATGGACTTACCCACCCCACATCTACCAGTCCAGCCTGGGAACCTCTGAAGACCAAAGACTGTGTCTGCATCTTTGGTCTGTTTTACCCTCTTGTGTGTTCTGAGATGACTACCAGATACCATGGTATAGTATGTTCCTTTTCTACTTAACAGCATTTTACATACCAGAAATTCTTTTGATAGCCTCCTTTTGTAAGGTTAAATACAGTTAGATGTTAATAACAATGAAATGAGTTGTCATATTATTTTCTCTGCAACTTCCTAGCAAGAAGTGCAGACTTTTATTATTACAGTGGTCTTAGAGGCCAGATCGCTCATTGTTTTAAATCGGGGTGTTTCCATTCAGAATTATGTGTTCCTTGCTTTTATCAACAAACAAGCTGAGAGCTGGCTCATGTAACAAACTCACAGATGTGGGTGTAAACCCAGACAGGATAAAATAGTCTTTTGCACCTCTTGGTGTACCCTTCTTTGCCTTCCTTCAGCCCCTGGTGAGAACTAAAATTTGACCAAATACGGTCTTGCCTACCACAAATAGAGACTGGGAACAGGGCTCCAATGTGAACAGATGATACACCCTAAGCCCCAGTAACTCTGAAGCCTGCAAATATGTCAGAGAAATAGTGAGAAGAGCAATGTTATGACAGGACTGGTTAGTGGCTGGTCTTGAGAAAACATCACTAAGATCTCCAGTGTCCACCAAGGGTATTAAATTCAAAGTATGTTCTGAAGAGGACTAGAAGTGGTAACAGGGTGTTGCAGTCATCTCCCAACCATGTAGCTGAAGTGGGAGTCCAGGAAGTCTGAAGTGTGGAGACAGACCACATCCAGGGAATACTGCAGCAAGCAAATAATGCAAAATGTGCCTGGGGAATACACCTGAGGTACTTGTGATGGGTGAGAGAAACTCAGACCTCGCCATCTGTCTCCAATTCTTGGAATTTAGTGAAAATGGCTAGATGATCCTTAAAGGTCCCTTCTGACCCATTCTGTGACAATCTAGGCAAGCATGTACCAGTGTCTGTCTGTGCACACATGTGCTTGAGGATAAGTGTGGTTGTGGGGCTGTTGTTTGGCTTTGGGTTTTTTTTTTATTATTATTTATTTCTTTTATTTAAGTAAACATTGTGGTCCTATTATTTGATGGTCTGAAGGACATGGGAGCCTCTCTTTCCCAGATGCTTTTTCTGGGAATCTGTGTTCTCTCCCCAGAGTGCAGAATAAACAAACTAGAAATTTTGGGTTCTAAAATTAGAATAAATAACTATTGTTCTGCCTTCCCCCCTGACTCCTTCCCTTCCCACCATCTCCCCAGCTGGCTTCCCTTGACCAGATCATCCCCTGGGAACTCTGTCCCAGACGTGCTGGCAGTCCTAAGACACCACCTCCCACCATCTCCTCCTGCTGAGGCACAAGGGCAGCACTCACTGTGTCCTTGCTTCCGTGTCCAGGGCTCTAGAAACCAGCTCCAAATCAGCAACTAACCGGCTTGATGGTGTGAGGTTGGACTGCAGCCTGGGTTAGACCTGATGGCTTTAGGCTCTGTCACAAGCAAGTGAAAACAGCCTGGCTGGTAAAAGTAAGACATTGGTGCAGGTAGATGATTTTCCTCTTGAGTCGCAGGAAAGTTTATGGACTTTAAAAAAAACTGAAGTTGGAAGGACTAAAGTTACCAGAACTGACTGGTGTCTGGCTTGAAGCAACTTGCAGAGGTTGCGAGGTAGCTTGTAGAGTTGATGCACTGAGTTGGTACATTTCGGAGAGTTGCCACTGAGACAGTGTGAGATAACACCACTTTGGGGGTCAGTTGCTGTCAGGATAACTGGTTTTAGCTGTTGGTATGCTGCACAGGGGCAAGCATCCTCACTGTGTGCTGCTGGGGAAGAATGCATATTAAGTTCTTCTGGTTTATGCTTAAATATGATCCCACAAACTCTTCCTGGGAAAGCTTTCTCCTGTCAGAGTTTCACATCAGTAGCTATTTTCATGTAGTGCCTGGTATGATAGATCTCTTTTCAGGCCTTAGAGACTTGGACAGGATTTGTACCCATGAACTGTTGTGGTTAAAATGGGAGGAGCAGGAAATGAGAATGTTTCTGGTGTGGCAGGGAGAGGGGAAAATCTATTTGCCCAAAGAAAAGAAAAACTACCCCAAACCATCGAGACTTGCCTACTAGGAGAGGAAGAAAAGGTGGCAGGGTCTCCTGAGTCCCAGGCAATGCTGATATGGCATACAGGGGTGTAGATGTGATGATTATAAATCAGTATGAAAGCTGGTGAAAGCTTTTCACCAAATGTTGTAATTAAAATAAATAAAATCCAATAGGGCACTAAACTGACTCAGGGCAATTTGTGGTGAGAGGAAAGCTTTGCTAATTCACATTAGCTATAGTGCAGCTTAGATCCCATTGGTTATTGCTGGGTACCAAAGACATCAGTCAGACTTTGGTGGCTGATTTAAACACGTCAGTGAAGCTTGACACAAGGCAGCAACTGGAACAATTTGCTGCAAGCATGTGCCAATGCCAAGGCTAATTACAACTGCTAACGAGCTTTGTTCTACAAGCTGTGTGTTAGGTGGACATGGGTCGTCTTCACTGAGGCTCTTCTGTGAATAAAACAGTCGGTGGAGCATGTCCCAACCTGTGGGCTGTGGCCACAGAGACTGGAGAAGAGGAAATGGCAGCAAGGAAATAGGTGGTTGCCTTTAATTGCCACAGCTTCCCACAGCTGTGGGCACCAGTGGTTGTAAGGAACTGGGCGTCTCTCCCACACCTCATGCCTCTCAGGTGTCTCCACGTGCAGCAAGTGAGTCCAGCAAGTCTAGCTCTGCACTCCTGCAGAGTTCAAGGGGTTACAAGAAAAGATCATTTATTTGCAGAGAGTACATCAGACCATGCTCCCTACCTCATCTTGAGAAGACTGAGCTGCTGCCAGCAGCTGTTGGTAGTTATACTTCTCCTGAAAGTGTAAATACATGCAAGAGGCTCTGAGAGCAAAGAGAGGAACTGGATGATGAAGGCAGATGATCCCAAAACAGGGGAAAGTAGAGAAATGATGGAGATACCCAGGTACAAGCACCACTGTGGTGCTTGTACCAATTCCTTCCCAAAGCTTTGCAGGAGCCCAGGGAGATGCTCCTGTTCCTGCAGTGCAAGAAATGGTTCTTGAGCCCTTATCACAGCTCCTGCTTTGTGCAATGTCTTTTGGAATGGCACCACAGCATCTTCCCTGAGGTGTTTGGTAGCTTAGGGCTTTCTTATCTCATGAAGGACCCTCTTTTGCTCCAAAACAGTGGGGTCTGATCCCCAAGCACCTTTCCACATAGTGACTCTTCCCATAACAAGCAGAGGAGTGAGGGGTGCACTAGTTCTAGTAAAAAAACCCAAAAAACATAAGAAGGAAAGACTAAAGCCTATCAACTCTACTAGGTGCAAATCAACAACAACAAAAGAGTCCATCTTGTTCTTCGAAATCTCTTGAGGAAGACTCAACAGGAAAGCTTGGAGAGCAATCATAGGAAAGTATGGAAGCGTTGATGCAACTTCAGCCTGTTGGTACTTCTACTGTCCACCACAACAGCTAAGAAAGGATCAATCCATTCCTCTTTATCCTGCATGTATCTGAAGGACATAATCATGTATCTTCTAGACTAAATAAACCCTCATTCTTTCGCGCTGTTCCCAGAAATCATGTAATCTGTCCCTTCTTTCTGTTGCCTTTTGGACTTCCTCTGGTTAACTCACATCTCCAAGAGCTCAGTGCCTGGGACTGGTCACTGTGTTCCTGACTTCCTCTTTGAAGTGAAATAACAGCCTGTGTTTGTGAAGCTGCTGGGTAAAAGCGAAGGTCTGGGGTTACACGGGGAGAGCGTGGGGACGGTGGTATGTAAATTTGCCTCTTGGAAGCTGAAAGTATCAAAAAAGGGCATGTGAGCAGTCACTCACACGTTATTCAGAGTATGTTGACCAGCACTGGGTCTGAGGATGTTGGTTGCTGATATGGCGAGCAGAGGTCCCTTAAGGGGAGGTGCTGTCTGGATTCCAGCCTGGAAGAAGTGTGTCCTATAGCAATACAAACTTCCCTCTTGAGTGAGTTGCACACGTCCTGACATCCCTGTCTTACTAACTCACAATTCCTGTTTCATAAGAGCTTGTACCCCACACATATATCCTTTTGAGATCAGGTCCAGTTTATTGCTGAGCCCAGGGGCATGACTAATGAAATCATAGCACCATTTTGTCCAGCTCATAGTTTTTTATGACATTTTCCTTCTTCCTTCTACTCTCTCTGCAACCTTATCTGTCTATATTGATCTGTGCATTAAAGAAAGACTGTTTTGATGTTTCACTGTATGGTTAAAGGATCTCAAGTCTGGATTGTATAGATACTTGAACATGAGCTTAATTACTGCACTTGCACATAGAGGACAGACTTGCCCGCGCGTGAAAAAACAGCATGATACAGAGAAACTGTGGGACATCAGACACCAAGACATTTCCCTGACACTGCTCTGCATCTTTATTGACTTCGTGAGGATCTAAGCAGTGGTGGAAAACTCTGCTGTGGTGCAGCAGGGGCATCACCAGTTGTCCCACAATTCTTGCTCTGGGAGCACGTGTCCTACATGGCAGGTCTCTGACACCAACAGCTCTTGCTTCTTGCAGTGTAAGGCTGACTTGGCTCAGGTCTGCCTTGAGAGAAAAATACCAAGGTAAGGAGTGAGCTTTTTCCTCCAGTGATGGGCTAATAGCTTCGGTTCCTCCACAGCTTTACTTCTAGAAACGTGCATTTCTAAGTGTTCTCTTATTTATGTTAGAAGCATCATACTTACTGAAAGATAAGTGTGAAAAATCAAAGGGAGGGGTTGTCTGTCTTTGGTAGTTTTTTGGTTTTTTCCTTTTGTGCATAATGCTGGTTCAGTGGAGACAGAAAAGGCATCATCCCATGCCCTTGGCATAGGACACCTCGCTGCCTTCAGGAGCTGGATATAGCAGTGCTCCTCAGCACTGTCAACCTCATTTAGAGATGAGATGGCAGCTTGGTGTTGTGGTACCTAAATGTAGATGGCTATGCTCAAGCAGATGATCCTTTTTCAAGAGCTGGTTCATTTGTCCACCCACTTTCTAGGCAGGGCAGTGGCCAAGGAGCTGTGCCCAAGGGTACCCCTGTTCACCCCTGTGTCATAGTCCTGTCCCCCACCTCCATCAGCCCCAGAGAGCACCTTGGTTTGGCAGAGAACTACGAGACAGCACCCTCGGCCCAATGCAATACACAGGATTTTGTCCCAGTTTGACCACTGCTGGGCTTTTCTCACTGCAGCATCCTCCATGTGTGGACAAAGCCCAGCTTTTGTGCCTGGGGTGGCCAAGCTTTGTTTATAATTGACTCTCCTTGTCAATGATGAAAGCACGGATCGGACTTGTTTACTTTGCGTGGGTATCGCTACCTGGCTGTTCTGCAAAGTCCCTGTAGCACGGATGACGGGGCCGTATTGGGAACCGCTGAAATAAAAGCAGGACGGCCACACCGTGTGTGGAGCCAAATGCTTTTCATAGTTGCACTGTCAGCAAACACAGCGAGCCAGAGGGCAGGGAACCAGCCGCTAGCACGGCTGCTTTCTTAGCTTCTATTTGCCTTTGCATTTGTTATCTTGGACAGAGAGGTCTGTGAGCCAGGGATTTGGGCAGTTAACCTCAAATAAACCCTAAAAGACCTACTTCGGTGAAGTGTAACAGTGTCTGTTGAATTTAATGGTGCCAGGCTTGCTCTCAGCAAGGGTGATTTGGACTCTGAAAGCTTGCTGTTTCCTGGAAGCTAATGGCGTCTGGGGGATGTTTCTTTTCTTTTGTGTGCAACTTTGATCACTGCTCTTTTACCTTGGCTTTATGGCTGGCTCCTCTGCACAAATGAGTGTGTACACACGTGTGAGAGAAAAGGCAGCAGTGAAAGGATGCACCACTGCAAAGACAGACACTTGGCTTTGCTGTGAAATATCCTTTATACTCAGACAGACAGCAAATATTTGACACAGAGCAAGAAAATCAGGTATGCTATTTGACAAAGTGGATGGCTACAGAAAGTGGTGTCATGACTCACCACCAGACCATTTCATAGCCTCACCCAGCTCCATTACTTAAAAGTACTGTTTAGGCTCAAAGTATCCTGTAGGCAGTCAGTTTTGTTTCTTCAAACAAAACTAAATCATGCTTTATAAGGTCATCAAGGTCCCAAAGAGCAACTCGGTGGAATACAGCTGCAGATAGATAGCTATGGCATGAAGTGAAACTGGAGATGCCATCAGCAGCTGACATGGCTCATAGGGAGAGCTGGGGGCAGGAGCTCTGCTTTCACTTATAGAGGCCAGTAATTCATTGATGGGTGAAGAAAGCTCACAGCAATTGGAAGTTCTGGTCTGAGTTCTTTACAGGTAGGGTGGTATGGGTTGTTTCCAGCTTTACTTGTTGATTTCTTGAGGCTTTTTGGGTGTTCAGGTGCAGGCTGAAAAATAACCCCTACCATGGACTGTTGGGAAGAGAGACAGGAATTGTATTAAATACAGGATTTGAACAAGCAAAAGGTTATCAAACTGGGTCTGGGTTTTTGCTCTATGTAATGATGAACAATTGCAAGATCATTGAAATGAAATGCAGATCCAGCAATTTGGAGGCCCTGGAAGACAAAAGCCTGACTGCATTTGTTGCATCTCCTAAAAGAAGCAAGTTGTTTGATGCAGCTTCCAGGACTTGGGGCTTCAGATGCAACGCAACTGAGAGCAGCAAACCAGAGAAAATTAAGCATCCCACACTGAGCGGCCCCATCTCCTGTGAGAAAAGCTTGGCCAAAGGTAGGCAAAGGCAGGAAGAACTAATTCCTGTTGAAACTCTAGTGAGGCCACAGCCAGAGTTCTGGCTCCAATTCTGGGCTCCCCAGTTCAAGAGAGACAAGGAACTACTGGAGGGAGTCCAGTGGAGGTTATGAAGATGCTGAAGGGACTGGAGCATTTCTGTGTTACAGAATCACAGAGTGTTAGGAGTTGAAAGGGACCTTGGAGATCTTCGAGTTCACCCCCCCCCCGCCAGGGCAGGATCATATAATCTACCCTACAATCTAATCTACCCTACAACCTAATCTACCCTAACACAGGTCACTCAGGAACGCATCCAGGTGAGTTTTGAAAATCTCCAGAGAGGGAGACTCCACAACCTCTCTGGGCAGCTGTTCCAGTGCTCTGTGACCCTTACTGTAAAGAAGTTCCTGCTCATGTTAAGGTGGAACCTCTTGTGCTCCAGTTTATATCCATTCCCCCTAGTCCTATCACAAGGCACGAGTGGGAAGAGGCTGTCCCTTTCCTCTTGACACTTAGCCCTCATATATTTATAAACATTTATCAAATCCCCTCTCAGTCTTCTCTTTTCCAGACTAAAGAGCCCCAGGTGTCTCAGCCTCTCCTCATAAGGCATGTGCTCCAGTCCCTTAATCATCCTTGTAGCCCTCCATTGGACTCTCTCAAGCAGATCCCTGTCTCTCTTGAACTGGGGAGCCCAGAACTGGACACAATACTCCAGGTGAGGTCTCACCAGTACAGAGTAGAGGGGGAGGAGAACCTCCCTCGATCTGCTGGACACACTCCTCTTGATACACCCCAGGATACCATTGGCCTTCTTGGCCACAAGGGCACATTGCTGCTCCATGGAGAACTTGTTGTCCACCAGGACTCCCAAGTCTTTCTCCACAAGACTGCTCTCCAGCAGATCACCTCCCAGTCTGTACTGGTGTAATTTATTATTCTTACCTAGATGCAGGACTCTACATTTACCCTTGTTAAACCTCATTTGGTTCTGCCCTGCCCAGTTCTCCAACCTGGTCAAGTCTCGCTGGATGGCTGCACAGATTTCAGGTGTATCTGCCAACCCTCCCAGTTTTGTGTCATCAGCAAACTTGCTGAGCAGACACTCTGTCCTGTCATCAATGTCATTGATAAAGATGTTGAACAGGACCGGACCCAGCACTGATCCCTGGGGCACTCCACTGGTTACAGCTTTTCAGCTGGATTTGGCACCATTGACCACCACTCTCTGGACTCTATTGTCCACCCAGTTACTAATCCATCTTACTACCTGCTCTTCTATCCCATACTTCCCAAGCTTCTCCACAAGGATGTTATGGGAGACTGTGTCAAAAGCCTTGCTAAGGTCAAGATAGACTACATCCACTGGTCTCCCTGCATTTAGCCATCCAGTTACAATATCATAGAAGGCTATTGGATTAGTCAAGCATGACTTCCCCTTGGTAAATCCATGTTGACTACTCCTGATAACCTTCTTATCTTCCATGTGCCTAGAGATAACCTCCAGAATGAGCCTCTCCATTATCTTTCCAGGCATGGAGGTAAGACTGACTGGTCTATAGTTTTCTGGAATCTCTTTCCTGCCCTTTTTGAAGACTGGAGTGACATTGGCTTTCCTCCAGTCCTCCGGCACCTCTCCCATTTGCCATGATTTTGCAAAAATGATGGAGAGTGGCAGGGCAATAACATCAGCCAATTCGCTCAGCACTCTTGGGTGCATCTCATCAGGGCCCATGGACTTATGTATATTCAACTTACGTAACTGGTCCTTAACCCAGTCTTGACTGACCAGTGGAGAGTCATCCTTCCCCCAGGCTTTCTCCCCTTCAACCAGGGACTGGAGTTCACAGGGGCTGGTCTTAGAAGAAAAGACTGAAGCAAAGAAGTTGTTGAGCAACTCTGCCTTCTCTGCATCCTCGGTTATTAAGACTGCTTTCTCATTCAGCAGTGGTCCCACACTTTCCTTGTTCTTCCTCTTGGCACTTACATATTTAAAGAAACTTTTCTTATTCTCTTTTACCTTACTCACCAACTTAAGCTCTAAGAGGGTTTTGGCCTTCCTTATTGCCTTCCTACGTGCCCTGACTACTTCTCTATAATTTTCCCAACCGACCAGTCCTTTTTTCCATGAACTGTATAGTTCTTTCTTCCTTGAAATCTCCTTTAAAAGCTACCTGCTCATCCATGTGGTTCTCCTAGTGTGCCTTCCAGATTTTTTCCTCAAGGGAATACATCTATCCTGGGCCTGAAGAAACTGTTTTTTAAAAATTAACCAACTTTCTTGGGCTCCTTTACCCTCCAGAGTACTAGCCCATGGGATTACATCAAGTAGATCTTTGAAGAGTTCAAAGTCAGCCCTGCGGAAGTCCAGGGTTGCAGTGCTACTTACTGCTCTAGTTCCCCCTTGTTTAATATTAAACTCTATCATATCGTGATCACTATCACCCAGGCTATTCCCAACCCTAATGTCTCCAACCAGTCCTTCTTTATTAGTTAATACAAGATCCAACAGTGCACCCCTCCTTGTTGGTTCATCCACGACCTGAATCAGAAAGTTGTCATCTATGCACTGCAAGAGCTTTTTGGACTGGGTATGCCTGGCTTTATGGGCTTTCCAACAGATATCAGGGTGATTGAAGTCACCTATGACTACCAGGGAGGGTGTTCTAGAAGCCACTTCCAGTTGACTGTAGAAGGTCAACACCTTCTTCTTGGTTTGGTGGCCTGTAGTAGACACCCAGAATGATTTTATTCCCTTTTCCATGTCCCTTGACTTTTACCCATAAGCTTTCAACCTGTTCTACCTCCCCTCCTGGATAGAACCTAATACATTTTAGTTGCTCTCGCACGTAGCGAGCAACACCACCACCTCGCCTTGCTGGCCTATCTCTTCTGAATAGAACATAACCTTCCAAAACAACATTCCAGTCGTGGGAGCTGTCCCACCACGTCTCAGTAATAGCAATTATGTCATAATTGTATATTCTCACATATATCTCTAACTCCTCCTGCTTATTCCCCATGCTCCGTGCATTGACATATAAGCATTTCAGAGAGGGGGTAGAGTTAATAGTTTTTAATCTTTTTATACAACCATTTATGGCCACCTCTGTGGCCACTAGTCTGTCAGAGACCTGTGTGTGATTGTGGTCACACATACCGGTACTATCCGCCTCAAGTGGGACAGCAGACTGAAGGGTGTCCCCAGGCTCATCAGGCTCATCACTAGCAAGACTGTGTGCATTGGCACAGAGGCACCCGATCTCTGCAACTGACTTCACCCCCATCCTTCGTCCTGCACCCCCAGGCTCATTGCTGGAGGAGCGGGTTGTATCCCCTTCCCTCTTCAATTCCACTTTCCTGATCGCTTCTGCAGTTCTGCAGCCACCACCCCACTAGTGGTGTACATGTTTCTGTTCTCCAATGTATCACAAGTATCAGAATCACTCGCCCCAAGTAGGACAACAGACTGGAGGCTGTCTACAGGCCCATCTTCACTGAGGCTGGTTTTATCCCCCTCCCCCTTCAATCCTAGTTCAAAGCCCTTTCAATGAGACCTGCTAACTCTTGTGTTGAGGAAAGGCTGAGAGCCCCTGGGGTTGGTCAGGTGGAGAAGAAAAGACTGAGGGGGAATCTGATCTATGCTCATCAGTATCTAAAGGGTGGATGTCAAGAGGATGGGGCCAGAGACAGGACAAGGGGCAATGGGCACAAACTGGAACCCAGGAGGTTCCATCTAAACAGGAGAGATTCCAGACCCATCTGGACAATGTGATCCTTGTCACCCCGCTCTGCATGCCCCTGATGGAGTAGCGTGGTTGGACGAGATGATCTCCAGAGGTCCCTACCAACCCAAACAATTCTGTGACTGATTCTGTGATTTTTTTAATGACATTTCTAAAGAAAAATGCATAGGATCTTGGGTGTTTATTCCTTTTCAAGCAGAGCTTCTGCATGTGGATTTGAGCGGATAGGGATGAGCTGCTGAAGGGGATCTGCACATGCAGGAGTTGATGAGGGGACACAGCAAAACTTTCTTCAACACATACCATCTGTTCTGATCTTCTGCTGGCTTTCTGCTCCCCCTGGTTTGTTGTTGCTGGGTGCATGGTGAGGGAAGAGGTGCTTATTGGAGAAGTCTGAGAGCTCTGATTTAATTCAAACAGAGCACACAAGGCAGAGTGGTTTCTCTTTCCCTCCCTGCCAAGGAGAGGGCAGGATGTTTATGTGCTGCTCAGCTAAAGGTACCCACAGCCTGAAAGCCTCTTACTCAGTTTTGCCTGGTAATTGGAATTTCTTATTGGTATGTCCAGTATCAGTGGATCCAGCTAAAACCTGATGTCCCTAAACAAACCCTGCCCTCAAAGCCTGTCTTGCAACATCCTCTGTGAGGTTTCTGGTGTGACGTCACCCTTCTCAGAGTTTCTTTCAAACAGTCCCTTGTTAGTCCAGGAACAGGGTGCATCCCTTGAACACACATGTTCACAGCCCCTGTCGCTGCTTGGGGGCCAAACAGCAAGGGGATTTATGAGATGTGGAGACCAGAGCCATGAGGAAAATATTGGGTAATCGGAGAAGTGGCCTCAAGGAGCCAGTTGGGCTGTTTATCTCGCCTTCAGCCTCCCCTGGGGAGGCAGCTGCACCATGTCACCTCCTTCGCACAAATCCCTGCCCAGACTCATTCACAGAATCCCACAAAAGCCCTGTATTTGTGAAGGGAGCCCTGCCCAGGCTGCGGTGGGGTTCTACGCAGACAAGCCCGCTTATCGGTGTGGGCTGCGCCTGGGGTGAAAGCACAGAGAGCTCCTTTATCCCTCCTGCCAGGGATGCCTGCAGCTCCCCTTGCAGAGGATGTACAGGAGGTTTGGCAGCAGCAGGATCAGGCCTGCCATAAACACTGTGTCCAGGAGAGAAGCACATACCACCCGTGGGTAGGAGAGAAATCTCCCTCTCAGCATTTAGAGGGAAGGAAGGAGCAAAGAAATGGTGCTGGGGAGCTCCCTGCTCCAAATCGTCTCTGTGTGAGACGGAGGAGGGAGAGCTGAGCAGTTGAGGGTTTTTGTGTGTGTTGGTGTTTTAATACCATTACACACATGCCTGGGGCTGGTTCCTGCACAGCTGTGAGTCAGCCCCTCGGGCAGTGTAAGTCAGCGTGCCCTGCCGTGCTGGTGCTGGACTCGCATCCAAAGCACGGTTGCCACCTGCCTGCTTCGTTAACTGGATTAGCCATTTACAGGCAGTCACTCTTTTATGGCTTTGGTGTCTGGTTTTCCAACATAATTCTCCCTTTCCCTGTCTCAGACTCTTGTTGAGTCTGGCCCCTCACTCTCTGTAATTGAAATATAAGCATTGCTGTGCATCAGACAGACTCAGGCTTCCTTTCTGGTTTGGTTGGGGTTTTTTTTCCTTTTCTTTTTTTTTTTTTTTTTCTTTCTAATTTCTTTCATGGTGACCCATGAGAGTATGACTAACTTTAAATACCTTCCAGCACCACCAGCTGAAATGAGGCTGGGGAACAGGGAGAATTAAAGTATGCTTCGGAGGAGTACACAGAAGGAATACAAATAGGAACAGATAGCCTGAATTTAGTCTTTTATAGGGTTTTTCATAGTGAATAACACCAGCTCAGGAGGGGCTAGTGCCTGTAAGGGTAGAAGGAGACAGCTGCCTCCTACCTCTCCTCTTCCCAAAGTCTTTTGTGTAGAGACTGCTATGCTCCAGGGTGGGCAAATATGGGAACCTGGGGTTTTTTTCCACTCTCCCATCAAATGTTGTTGCCTAAATGCTCACCTCTGCCTGGAAAGGGTTCTTTCTTTCCTCTCAGAGCAGATGTGTGATCCTAAAGAAGACTAAAACTAAACAAAAACCTTGTTTGAAATGGCAGAAACTGGTTGTACTCACTAATATTCTACAGCCCTACATGCTCTGGCTGAGCAAGGTGCAGACCTACGCTGTGCAAAGCAAGCAGAAAGTACACGCAATGTGAAAACACCACATCTGCTTTTTCCTGGGATAGAATATCATTCAAAAAAAGCTGTAACAAATGCTGTAAATTCAATCTGTAAAGTTAATATCTAGGAAAATGTGTGTTTGCTTCCACCCCCTTGTTTACTGAAGATTTCTATCTGAGAATCGGAGCAAATGCCCTTTGCTTCTCACTGCCATGTATCACATATCAACCCAGGCAACAGGTCACCAGCTCTCGGAGGGAGCCACTGCCCTGTCTTAGGATGAACTCAGTTCTGTATCTTCAAAAGACACAAATCATTTGAAAGTAGTTAGGGACGGAAGGGATTGGACAAATACAGTGTCTGGGGCCAGGTCTTGAGACACCTGGAATCAGCAGAGCTGCGGTGATTTATGTGAGCGTACTCCAGATCACAGACCCCTCCACTTGTGCATTGGTTGCAGAGTTGATCTCATGCAGGAGAGCTTGCCAAAGCCACCAAGAGAGGGCTGTGTTCTGAGCAACATCCATCTTCACTGCAGGACAGGAGGGGGAATGATGGGATGGCATTCTGGGAACACAGTTACACAAAGGCTTGTGCATCCTCATGCCCTGTGGCTGCTCACCAACCTTTAAAACTGCAGAAACACCTTGAGAGTGCTGCCTGTTGTGAGTGATGGTGCTGCATTGGCCTGAGGGATGCGAGTTGACATCCTGCTGAACCAGGGAGGGGTTTGAGAAAGGAAGTCAAGTGAAAAATAGCAATTGGTGCACTTAAAACAAGAAGATAAACAGCTTCAAACAAGTGTGTTTACAATTTAGCCACTGACATCCATGCTGACCTCTTTACCCACAATTTTCTGTTCTTTGTATGCAAAACCCTTTTTCCATGTAAGATTAAACAGATGTATTGTGTCCATTTGTGCATGTGGAAGGGGTTGCCCCACAGGGCTAGTTCTCATAGTTGTAGCTCAGCAAGGGAAAACACAGTATTAAACCATTCATGACATCAGGATCATTTCCTTCCCTCTCCAGCTTGCTCATCTTCACTTTCCTGCTCCTTTTAGAATCATAGAATAGTTTGGGCTGGAAGGGACCTTTAAAGGTCATCTAGTCCAACCCCCCTGCAGTGAGCAGGGTCATCTTCAACTAGATCAGGTTCCTCAGAGCCTCATTGAGCCTCACCTTAAATATCTCCAGGGATGGGGCCCCAACTACCTCCCTGGGCAACCTGTTCCAGTGTTCCACTACCCTCACAGTAAAGAACTTGTTTCTAACATCCAATCTAAATCTACTCTTCTCTAGCTTAAAACCATTGCCCCTCCTCCTGTCACTACAGGCCTTGGTATACAGTCCCTTTCTGCCTTCTTGTAGGCCCCCTTCAGGTACTGGAAGGCTGCTATTAGGTCTCCCCGGAGCCTTCTCTTCTCCAGGCTACCTTCTTATCCAGTGCTAGTTCACCAAGTGCAACTAGTCCTTAATGTAAAAGAAATGGAAAAAGTGAAGAACAGCATTCCTAAAAGAAGCTGCAAACACAAGAATGAAAAGCTGGGTGATGTGGACCACTTTTCTTTTCTGGATGGTCCTTCTTCAGTGCTGAGATATGTCTATTTTTACCTAGAATCTGCACAGTGACTACCAGCCCGGCTAGATTTAAGCCTTGACCTCTCTCCACTGAAGTCAGCAGCTGTATTTGCATGAATCATTTAAAAAGGAAAGAGTTCTGTTATCTCTAGCAAGTCTCTCTGCTTAGTGTGGTGGGTGGGAGACAGTCCCAGGCTGGCAGTTACGTCTGTACCACATATTTCACAGTATAGCTGTAGGTTTGCTGACTGTCAGTTTGCATAGTTTCATGCTTACACCTTGCTCTAAATATAGGAAAAGCCTGGTAATCACTGATGTCAGGCAGTCCCATTCCCAGTCAGCCCTCTACCACCTCATTAACTTTTAAAATGCACAGGTTTACAATAATAAAAAGTAGGAAGTAGGGAGGTGTGAAAGGCGAGGCTCAAAGGTAGAAAACATGTAATGGCAAACCTAACACGAAATAAGAAAAATAAAGTGTAAGGAAAGAATCTGAAAAAAGGTGATGGGTTGAAAAGTGAGCCCCAGTATTTATAACTACTAATGTAAATTGTCACTGTTAAGAAAAGTAACGGCTGGGAAGGAAAGAAACGGCTGCGCTGATCCTGTAGATCCTCTGCAGTAGCACAAAGCATATGAGTTGCTGTTAAACTTCTTGAGGCCTTCAATAACACACATACATAATTTAAAGAGAAATGAACATTAGCAAGTGGTATTTATGAGTATAGGAGCAAAAACTGCTTTGAGCTTACCATTAAGCATCCTGCTTGTTTGTCGCTTGTCTAGCAGGGTTTGGGTTGGCTTGCAGCCGGGGGTGCTGGATCCATGCTGTCAGAGCATGGATGCCCACATAACCTTTTGCAACTGAGCTTTCTGTGCACTGTGGCTGAGTGAGGAGCAATTAATAGTGAGAGGATGGTGTATTTGTGACTGTATTTGTCCTGTCTGAATTGAGTGGCTGGGCTGAATTGAGCTTATGGGAGACATCAGGGCTGCAGGGGAGTTGACTCGTGTCTCGCTTTCTCCTGGGGTGTGATGATCCAGGTACATGGGTACACTGGTTTCATTGTAGCTGTTCTGGTGGAGACCCTGCCTGCAGCTTCACCAGGCATCAGATATGCTCATCAATAGGACATCACTAAGCTCCTCAGCATGGGAATAGTGGTGTTCAGTTCCAGTGCAACTCCTTGGATATTTAAGCAAGAGGCAGATTTAAGTACTTGTTGGGCTTTCCAAACTGCTCACCATTCCCAGTATGTTTGCATGTACTTCAGGGAAGCTCCTTCTCTTCTGCAAAGCAGAAATCGAGCATAAGCTGCTTTGATACTTTGTGCATCCTGTAATTCCCCTATTTTGTGACAGACTATGGAGAAGTGACACAAACTGCAAACTACATGATTACCCAAACTGGGTTAATTTCTGTGCTGCATCTTGTCTAAGGAGTAGGAAGGAAAACTGAAAATCTTCTTCATGCAATTGGGCAAGTTAAAGCCAAACAACACTGTAAAAGTGCATGTCTGATTAGTTCAGGACCAGTTGCTATACGTTAACTGTTTCCCTCTTCAGCACATCTGCCAGTTCATAAGTGCTCATGGAAGCGAAAGGCTGCATCTGCCTTTAATTGGGACAGATAAACTGCAGGCAAGCCAGATTCCTAGGCATGCCTGCACATGTTCTTTGCAGAACTATAGTCTATCTTGGTGATCTCACTTAAACATAGTCAAAATGATCAAAAGATGCCCTTCCCTTATGTTTTGAAACATAATTTTCACTTGAAATGTAATCAGAACACTGCCGACTGTCATGCAGAGCGCTTTGTTAGTAGATCACAAAGACGTTCACAACAAAGAGTCAAGTACCAGGCAGGATTAGGATTTAAAACAAAACTAAACTAACCGATTTTCTGTCTGGAAATGCTGATTTGTCAGAGTTTAAACTATTTGTGGGAATAGGTATTCCCCTGAATTAAAAAAACTCACGGGTTTAGCAGTGCTTTAAAAGGCACTGCTGTGATCTAAATTGGAAGTTTCAGTTTCTGGATAGAAACAATGCTTTATTTGGCTGATACTAAAAAGCTGGAAAGCATTTTAAAAAAAAAAAAAGTCAAAATTGAAGCAAAACATCTTGAAATTATTATAGCAGAGTCTTTTGGGTAATAGCCTTGTGAACGTTTTAGAGATACAAAGTTTTGCTTGAAGACAGATGCAGAAATATCAAGACCTTGACAATACCTCTGTCACAGGAAGAACCATTTTCTCATCAGCTCTAGTAGGTACAACCTCCCCATCCTGCACCTGGATCACCTGAAGGGCAGACAGAGATGGGGCAGATCTGTCAATGGAGATTGAGTTTCCACACCCTAGGCCAGCTCCCTATCACCAAGATGAGACCGTTCCCTCCCCCTTTGTCCCCAGATGGCTGTTGGCTCCCTGATAACCAGATCTCCTTGCTGAGCATGTCCCATGCAGGGTAAATCACCCTGCATGGCTCTGGGCTTCCATTGCTCCTCTATCTGGCTTCTTCACCTAAGGAAGAGTGGAAATGTACATGTAAAGCTAACCCAAATCACTTGAGTTAGAGGTATCAAAGGAGTGTTTCATAGAGGGATTAATTCATTCCAAACCTGTCTTCCAGATGGGTTTCACAAATCTGTTATTTCACTTTGTTAATCAAAAGAAAAAAAGTTCAATCTATTTCATTTGTACCAACCAGTACTCCTTTGGCTGGGTGAAATGCAGGGTGTGCCAATGTTTTCTATACCAATTTCTCGTGCCATTTTCAAAAGGGGAGAGATTATTTCAGTCAAGAAGGAGGTTGGCTGAGATGACCTCCTGAGGTCTCTTCCAACCTGAATTTTCCCTGTGATCCCTTGGCCATGTGAAATGGTTTGGGGTTTACTTTCTTCTCTCAGGCAAGTAGGTAGGTAGGCATTTTTTTTCCTTCAGGCAGGTGGATCTTGTCATCACTTACGAAAATCTTTTCAGAAACCATAC
Source organism: Todiramphus chloris collaris (assembly GCA_025345505.1). Classification (NCBI taxonomy): domain Eukaryota; kingdom Metazoa; phylum Chordata; class Aves; order Coraciiformes; family Alcedinidae; genus Todiramphus; species Todiramphus chloris. Next base: position 14,053,223 of record JANVCC010000022.1, read on the forward strand.
TTGTTATTTTTGAGGCTTCGATGCAGAAGAGGAATAGATGGTCAGCTGGCAGAAGTTTTGTTTTTGACTTCAGTGGTGTCTGGACTTGCCCTGCTGTTTGTGCCTCCAAAGTCTGACTCAAACACAGTTCAAGCCAATGGAAAGAATCCCTGCAGCTTAGCAGATACAAAGTTGCCACTCTTGAAAGGATAAACTTTTGGTAACACATAGTTACATGAATCTCTCTTCTTTCTGATCCACTGGTGAGCTATCATCAAATGATGATGGTTTTAATGATGGTTATTCAGGCACACACAAACATACTTCATCCTGCTGGTGCTACCCAGATGACGCACCATCACAACGTACTTTGGCACCGAGGCTGTACCCATTGCACAGAACCTTCTCCACCTGCCAAATACTCTGCCCTTTTCTTAAGCAGAGGATGAGGGGTTGTGCCTGTTTGCCTCCATTTGCTGCTCTCCTGTCTTTGCTTCAATACATCTCTACCTCTTTGGCTGTTTGCTACCTTGAGTGCCTAAATCTGTTTATGTTAATACTGCTGGGATCCTGTCATGTCTTGATCCACAGTCTTCAGGGCATTTTCCTTTCCTAATCCAAGTAATGCAAAATAGTCACCTGAATTTATTAACACTTTGAAAAATGACTGTTCTCCTTAAAGGGTAAGGATAAGGCTTTTAGGGAGAGGTGCTACATTTCATTAGACTAACCAAGAGAAAAGGCTGACAAGCTTTTGGCTATGCAAATCTTTTCGTAGGGCACTTAGAAGCCATCAGTGAGCAGATGTCTCCACGGCCTCCTTTGTGCAAGGGCAGCTCCTTTATGGTTGCATCCACAAGATCTGCAATTTGTAAGCTAAAGAAATGTTTCTGATAATCCATAACTTACCTAATAAGGAATTCTCATGCAAAAAAAAAAATAGTTGTTTGTCTTCAAAGAAATGCTTTGGACACCTATTTTGTGGTAAGTCACAGTAACAGCAACAAGCCTCACTGATCATCAGTCATCGGTACCGAACATTAGTGATGCTCATTAGATTAGAAAAGTACACACTTTCCCTCCAGGAAGACTATGTAAGTGTTGGAATTTCTAACGTTAGAAATGATTGAAACTGAGTGGTTTGAAGTGGTAATTTTTCCTATAGCTGAAATCTAAAAGATGACAGTTTTCTTTCCCGTGTCCGTTCTCATTATTTATCAGACCTTACAGTGTGATTTACATCCATAGCCAGTATAACGGCAAGCCTGGCTGCTTTCAGGCCACTGCCTCCCATCAACTCCGCCTACTGCTTCCCCAGCCTTTACCGAACACCTCCGCTGCCACCTTCTGCCCGAGTTACAGCTCACAGCTGAATCCACAGCCCCTTACCCTGCCAAATTCATTATGTACGGCCTAGGAAAACTTGGATGCGAAGAAGAAACGGTGTGTGCACATGCACACTCAGTCAAGGTGGTCTGTAAAATGTTTTTTCTATATAACTGGTCTCTGTTAATAGATGGCGATTGCACTATATCTGATTCCTAACTTTAATATTGAGGAAGGCAACTCAACAGTGTTGCTCACCATGACCTGAAAAATGAAAATACTTTGCTCAGCCACTGTTGAGCCAACATACTGGCCAACGATTAGGCACTAGGGTTTTTCCACGCTTGCACGACAGTCTGATTGATAGAGGCAATGTCTGAAATAACCTAATTGGTGCTGGTGGAAGACGAAGCTTAGACCATCAGTTGGTCTAAATCAGGGTTTCTCATTTCGGAGAAGCTACCATCCTGATTTCTACCCAGTGGTTACCTGTTTCAGATGATAGCATGAACTGTGCTATAGCTTCTACCATGCCTTAGAAAAGAAGAACCCAGGTGGTACATGTCTGTGCCATATGTGTGGAAGAAAATATCCTTCCTTCCTTCCTTCCTTCCTTCCTTCCTTCCTTCCTTCCTTCCTTCCTTCCTTCCTTCCTTCCTTCCTTCCTTCCTTCCTTTTCCTTCTTTTTCCTTCCTTCTCTTTCTCCTTTCTTTCTCTCTTTCTCTTTTCTCTTTCTCTCTCTCTTCTTTCTTTCTTTCTTTCTTTCTTTCTTTCTTTCTAGTTGAAATAGTAGTTAAATACAAAGTCAGGTGGAGAAAAAACTAAGTACCTGAAAGCCAAGTGAACCCAGATGTACTTTAAACCCTCTCACATTACTCATTTTAAAGAATTCTAGGTATTTTTCCATTCCTAGTGAAGGAAAGGGTGCTAAAGTCACCTCCTATGTAGAAAAGTATATGTTCCTGGTGAACACATCCATTCCTGCAGCAGCCAGCCCCACACCAAGTGGTACTTCCAAGCAGGAGCAGAGGCCCTGGGGCCAGCCCTGCAAACCTTTGAAAGAGAGATGAGCTCACCGCTGTCTCCTAGAAAACACCAGAGAAATTATTAAATCTCTAAACTCCAACATTTAATGCAAAACTAATTCTTGCAGTCTTGAGAGGCTTGATGCATGCAAGAGAAGGTTGGGAAATTTTCCCCTCCACCATAAAGATGATTTTCCACTGCATGCTGCAGAGTGGCTAAGGGAACAGTGGCATCTGGTGTTCACTGTATTGTCCTACAGCCACTTCTTCCCATCTGGGTGCTGGCAGGGCTTGGCTTCCACACATGCAGGTATCTAGAATCATAGAATTGTTTTGGTTGGAAGACATCTTCAAGATCATCAAATCCAACCATTAACCCAGCACTGCCAGGTCACCACTAAACCATGTCCCTCAGCACCACGTCTTCATGGCTTTGAAACCCCTCCAGGGATAGGGACTCCACCACTGCCCTAGGCATCCTGGGACAGGACTTGACAACACTTTCAGATAATAATTTTTCCTAATATTCAACCTAAACCTCCCCCCGTGCAGCTTGAGGCTGTTTCCTCTTGTCCTGTCACTTGTTCCTTGGGAGAACAGACCTATCTCACCTGGCTCCAACCTCCTTTCAGGGAGTTGTCGAGAGCAAGAAGGTCTCTCCTGAGCCTCCTTTTCTCCAGGCTAAACAACCTCAAGTCCCTCAGCTGCTCCTCACAAGACTTGTGCTCTAGTGCCACCTGAGATCTGTAGGATGTCAATGATATCTGTACGAGTGTCAAGGTGATACGGGTCATATGGGAGACTCAGGCCAATCCAAATAGCAGCTGGAGTTCTGGATGGTGCAACAAACAAGAGAAACCTAAATTTGCTTCTAGTGAAGAAGGTAATCATTCTTGTTGAGGGATGAATGTTGCTACCCAGGACTGCAGTGGTGACCAGGGAGTCTCTGACATGAATGCTGTTTGAGATTTCTGTATTTTAGGAAATCTTTATTCCATCTTTCTCAATGGACAGGAATTTGCTGCCTAATGAGGTGCCCTGGTCCCACATTGAGGCAGCCTGTCCACTCAGAGGCCTATGATACCCACTCTGTGCTGCAACAGCTCCGGGCTGTGATAGTCAACCATGTGTGTCTGACTTCATTTTACTACTTGAACATCTCCTCAGTTTAATCTCACGTTCTTGATTTGAGACTCAAGATGTAAGAACTGCCCAGGAACCTTTCGCTTGCTGGTGCCAGTGATTTTAATTTGCCCAAAATCTAGAATGAGTTTCACTGGGAGATGTTTGTTTGTGCCTCTTTCCCCATCTTTGTTCTTGACATTGAATAGTATAGTCCCACCATATCTGCTGTGTAGAGATGGTTAATATTTCCACTGCTAGACCATAAATATGTCTTCTACTAAACACCTTTGGCAGGCCAGTATCACTAGGCAACTGTGCAGTATCTGAACCTTACGATGAGTGTATGTCATCTCTAGGTTCCAGGTAGAGGGTCCTCTACTGCTGGTCCCTGAGACACAGCCAAGGCTTGCTTGGAGACCAACTAAGCGGGGTTTCCTTCTCTGGCAGGAGAGGAAGCCCAGACTTGAGCAAAACAAAAGTTTAAGGTGTGCATCTCCCTGGTAATTTCTATGCAAATTACAAAAGGCAAATGACTCTCTGCATTTTGTGAAGTGAAATCAAGTTTATCAGTCTTCTACATCAAGTGCATGAGGGACAGGGCATTTCCTACAGAGATGAACAGGACAAACTTGAGCTTGGATCTCTATGGAAACAATTTCTGCTGGTTTCTGTAATTTTTCAAGTTGCAGATTTTTAGAAGTCCTGCATCCTTGATACTTAACCAAAGGCTGTTTGCATTATTTGCAGGCTCCTCCATGACCAGTTTTATCTGAGTTCTGGGACTGACAGACCTTTTTCTGTTCGTGTTGTGATTGGAACATTGTCTGGTGGCCAAGTGCCTGAGCCTGGTTACTTGTCCCTGCTGTGCAGAAGCAAGTGGCTCTGCTCTGATGCTGCTGTTACTTTCTGAGCTCAGAAACTCAGCGCTTCCCATGCACAGGGCCTTTCTTCAGTAGCTAAACTATTGCAGAGATCCTAATTATTGTCCCTTTTAGGCAGTTTGTGTCCTATTAAGTTACAACAAAATGCATTTTATTGGCATCATGTTTTGCAGCTACAAGTGATAGCAAGGGGTGGTTCTGCAAAGGCACTGCTTAACAGCAACCTCCCTTGCCAAAACAAGCAGCACCACAGCTAATGAGGTATCTCCTCTTCCCTGTGAGATTTTGGAACTCATCAGGGTTTTACATAATGTGTAGTGCTATAAAATGATAATATCCCAAGGGCTGACATTTGGGTGGTGTCATGTACTTTGGCATGATGTTCCTCCCACTCTGGATCTCTCTGTTCTGCAACAGTTTGTTCAAATCAACCCCTGAAGTTACCATACACTGAAGTTTATTTTCTATAAAAGCACAGGAGGTTTTCCAAAGTGCAGATGAACTTCTGCTAAGAAAAAAAATGCAATCAATGGGAACTGGGCAACTGAAATGAGATTCAAACCCCATCATCTTCTATGAAGACTTTGGTCTTGGTCTGGCAAAAGACACTACTCTTGCAAGTCAGCTGGTGGAAAGCGTGTGGAGAACAGGTCACAGCGGAGTATGGTCTTTTGCTATCAGCAGTCAAGATAAATGCTGCTGCCTGAACAGGGTTACAGAGTGTAAGAAACATTAGTTTCATTATGTGTTTTGTTTATTAAACTCAGTTTTCACTGATGTCCTGAGCTAACAAAAATATTTCCCAGGAAGACTGGCAAACAGAAACAATTCATAAATATACATATATATATATTTCAAACACTGTAAGTATAAACAAATAAAAGCTCCATTTTGCTATTTTGGGAGGTCCTGTGTAACCAGCATTTTCAACTGGCCAATTAGCAGCACATGACTTAACCAGTGCAGGACTTCCACTTGTTTTAAATGATCAAATCCAGTGTTTTAAAACTATTGTTCATTATCAGACAAAAACCCAAGTTATAAAGGATGTTCATTAAAAATCCTCTTTAACAGCAGGGACAGTTGTATTAACAGTACAAACAGCTTTATAGTGGAATTCTTTTAATGCAGTTAAGACCAAAACTTTCAGAAATTAATAAAGACGCTGGGCAACCAGTCTGATGATATTCTAGGAGCCAAATTCTCAGCAGCCTTGGCACCTTCCTAAAATCTACCTTTTAGGACATCAGGCTGGGCACCCCTGACACAAATGCCTCCAAAACACTTAATGGCTGGAGGTAGAGCACTCAACTGCAACACGGCTCCAAGGCCTTGCTGCCCGGTGCTAACTCCTTTCCAGGCTACGTGCTGCTCCTGTCTCTTTGCCAAATCCCCTGGGACCTGCCCAGTGGAGCTGCCATGGGCTAGGGATGAGGAAGGGGACCAGTACACAGAGAAACATCACAGGGGTGTAGACAGCTGAGGTATTTTTCCTCCCTTGCTGGTCCTCCCGCTAGCAGGGTTGAGGGAGGGGACAGCGTGGCAGCTACCAGCAGAAGGTGGAAATGCAGATCTCCTTGCAGTGCTTGTAACTAGAGGCATCTTGACTTTTGCAGCTACTGGTAGCAACGTCTCGCACAGTGGGTTCCCCCCATGCCTATCGCACACACTAGTCAGCTAGCAGTCTCCCACTGGGGCTAGGCTACAGCAGTTCTTCAGCTTGGGAGCACCGTGGGGCCAGCATCTGCCTTCCCGTGCCCTCCCAGCAGGGCACAGCTCGCAGACCTCCGCGCTCTGCTCCAGGTGTCCCACTCATTTCTCTGCAGGAAAACAAGGAGCGGCACGACTTGTGCTAACCCCTTGGCAGAGGAGCCTGCTCCTGGAGAAAAGGAAACTCGCTATCCATCTTGTGCCAGCAAGGCATGTTCCTCAGGGCACAACAACAGAGATACACTGCGGAGCCTTCTGGGTATCGTCTGCTCTTTCCCCACTGTGTCTCTTCGGATACATCACACTGGCCATCTTGAAGAATTCATCTGCAGCATCCAGAGCGATGAGCCGATCCTGTCAAAGCAACAGGGTTTTACAGTCACTACGGGCTGCTTGGGGCAGCTCCCTGGTCAGGGTCCTCCCTCCATGGCTCCTCTCATGTTAAGCCAGGCATTAGGCCTAACCTTTTCCCACTTTGTTAACAGGCTACAGTGTTAACACTGGGAGTGCCCAGTTACATGGTCATTAAGGAACTTGGGGCAACAAATTTATGGTGCTACAGCACTGACATTTCCAAGCCAAGCAACATCTGACAGGGACATCCCAGATGCCACCATGTACTTGAGGATCCTCAGGTGCAGTTTCCATTCCCCTTCATCTGAGCTCACTTGCAGAGACGGGGGCAGCAATGGAAGAAGGCATGCTCAGAGCTACTCACCACCACGAAGAGGTAACGCTCAGAAAGCTCCCAGCTGGTCGGGAAGATGTTTGTTTCTTCAGACAGCTTTAACAGGATGTCCCGGGCTTTGCCCATGTTCTGGGAGTCACTAATGATGCTGAGTTTGGTCACAGATAAGAGGGAGTCTGCTTCCTTCTGGAAACCTGTGAAAGAGAGGTGTTGCATAAACAAGTCAAACATGTGGGCAGGGTCACCTCCGAGTCCTTCAGGCTCTTCCAAGGTTCCTTATTCCCCCTCTACCTCGGCCTGTTGTATTCCCTACTTGCTAAAACAAACCAGCAATTCCTTGAGGCAGGCTCCATGTCCACACTTGGGGCAGGTATGAGCTTGCTGGTGGGGAAAAAAAATCATAAATCCATTCAGGGCAAGTTTGCTGCTGATCTTCCAGAGAAGGAGTATGAACATCCACACCCAGGGTGTTGTCTCAGCTCTTGCATGTTCCTCATGCTGCCAGAACTTTCAGGGCTGGTGAGGCTTCCTGAGCATTCCAGCAACTATGTCTATATGTTGTTGGGAGGTAAGAGTGATAAAAAACCTGTGGCAGTAATGGAATCATGGGTGATTGTTCCTGTAGCAGTCATCATCTCTTATAGGAAGGGTATCCAGGGAAGGAAAGGGGGAAGAGAACAAATGAAGGATCCTTACCATTAACTCTTTGTTCAGCTCCAGGGAGCTGGTGGTGATGCATCTCACCTGAAAACACTTATGGAGAAAGAGTGGTGGTCTTATGATGAAACCACAGGCCTAGATAACCAAAGATGGCAGGTTTCACATCTATATAGTTGCACAATTAGCTTTGCTAAGGCCTTGTGCTTCCCCACCCTTTGCAAAACAGCTTCAGAGCCATTGCGGATGTGAGGGAGATGTGGGAGTCTTTGTCAACATGCAGCAACAGATGTAAGGATGTCAAGTGATCCCTCTCATGTTTGGTCTGTACAGGCTGCACAAGACAAATGCTGATACCTAGTTATGAGTTTATAATGTTCCTCCCATCCAGATGCCAGAACAGCAAGTAGGGCAGGAGCGGCTGAGATACTTATCTCTCTTGCTCCCAGTGATAATATCCTTAAACAGCCCAACGAGCGTGCTCGACTTGCACATCCTCCTCATGTTAGCTGCCAACCACCTCCAGAGCATGATGAAAGTCACCAAGCTGACGTGCTGGTACGACACATCTCCTTGGCCTGACTGTCACATGCTATGTGCAATGCAATGAGGAAAACGAGGTCACGCCCACCGCTGCCTTCTCCAGAGGAACAGCAGCTGAGCACACAGGACCGGTGGGTGCAGTTCACTGCAGGCTAGGAAATAGCCGGAGTAGGAAGGTAACTGTTGAGCAATTCTGTTTGGTGAAAGTATATGTCACATTCACTCAGGAGCAAACAAAGTGGGTGGTTTATCTCTGATCATCTGGCAGGGGCTAAGGAAGGAAAATATATGTATCTGTGTTCATATCTGAAAGGAATATTCATTTCTCCCTGCGTATCTCGTTCAGAAAAAAAAGACAGGATGAATTCCTAGGGAGCCTACTAAGTTTGCACAATGAAGCTTGACATGGATGACCATGTGTGCATGGGCTTGAAAGGCTTTCCTGCTCATTGTGGTTCGTGATGTGCCTGCAGACACAGTGGCCCCATCTCCTCCCAGCTGTGCCTGGGCTTCCACAGATTCCCAGCAGCTGCGCAGGCTACCTGATGTCACTGCTCAACAACCTCATTTTATTGCACCCCTTCTCCCCTATACCAGCCTGATTTTGTGGAGCTGTTCCCATCCTCACCCACTGTGGGCCCTTTCATTCAGTACCACAGAAATGGCATCCTTTTGTCATTTGGCTTACCTAAATCCTCCAAAATGTGTTTCCACCTGCTTCTCACTTCTTTTCTGGTCTGCCGTAAGGTATAAATATCATAATTGAGCTTTTGCCATTCCTGCAAAACAAAATGGTAAGAGACACTCAGTCATTTGCATGTGGGGAGGTCTCTGCTACTTTTCTAGGAATTTCAGCTTTTAGAAACAGCCCCAGAGCTGAACAGTTGATGTTGGCACTGAGGACCTGGTGTAAAGGTCAATGGCCAGGCTGCTGTTGGCACTGGAAGAAATTACACTGACCAGCATAGAATATTTTAGCTTGACATTTGCTACAGTACTTCTGTATCTTCTCTGCACATACAAAACAGGCTTCCAGTCGCCTTGAAACGGGATTACAGAATTTAGTTTACATATTGCTGATGACCAAAGTGGTCTCCTCACTGACAGGGAGAATATAATTCCAGCCCTGTGCTGGAAATTATAACGCTGTAGTTGTAATTGTCCTAGGCTGGAGAACAACATGAAGTTCCAAATGTAGCTCATCTGAGAGACTTCAGTGTCTATGGTACAAAGCCTTTTATCCTTGAGACTCCTTGTAGTAGCAAAACCTGAGGTTGTGAAGATACCTTATTCAGCCTTTAACAGCTTGAGAAAGCACAACCACATGTTAATAATTACGTTCTATGAACTACTGCTACACCTTATTTCGTTACCCTTGCAGTTAAACTGGCACAGAACATTTTCTTACAGATAATGATAGCCCATAAGAAACTAAAAGTCAAAAAAGAAATTACTGCTCTCAGTACAGTCACACATTCAGTGGCTTCTCCAAACTGCTCAGGCCTCTCTTTGGCATTTAATTGGAGCAGGGGAGTTTTCAAAAGCACTGGAAAACAAGACAAACAGACCTCTTTTAAAGGCTGGAGTGCCCTGTTTTAAATAGCAGAGAAGAGAGATGCACGTGGATGGCTGAAGGCTGAGCTGGAGTCATTTGACATAGTAACTATTAGTGGCTGCTGGATGCTGCAGTTAATGCCTCACTTAAATAAACAGCTTTAAATCCTTGCACTTGACCTCAAGCTTTATATCTGCATCATGGGACACTGTCTACAAGGGAAGGTTTTGAGGTTATTTATTAAAATTATAGCAGCAGAAGCAAACACATCTGTGTAAATAGGTATGCACTGCTGGGGAAACGTGTGTATTCTGCAAGAAAACCAAGCACTTTTCCTAGCCCAGTTTAATCAATGCGTGCACTGCATTTAGAGAAGCATCCACACAGTGGGTCATAACATCACCCAGGTAATTTCCCTGAACTAACAACCTTAATTAATCTCATTTCTCAGCAACAGATTACATAAGTGGACTCTTGTAGCATAAACGGGTGTTAATCTGTGCCCCCTCCCTGGGAGTTTCCTACATGGCACGCTGAGTTCAACGCAACACTCAGGAAGGTCGGCTGTGTGCTAAAATTCCCACTTTTTCTGATACCTGGTGCTTTAAAGAGCTGACTTGATTCAACAAAGAGTTGGAGATTTCTTCGTGGTTTTTCCCTGAACCCGGCTGACATGGTGTGACTGCAGGGAATGAAATGACGAGCCTGTTTTCTCGTTCAGTGATAGCTGCAGGAAGACCTTAGGAGATTATGCTTTGGAAGAAGCAGCCTGGTGGGTTAAGACACTGGTGAATCCAGGTCAGGAGAGCAGGGGAAACACGGCTCTGCCTTCAGCCGCTTGTCCTCCCAGAAAGCAAAATCCCGTTGGGTTTTGGCTCTGGTCGCTGCCCGCACTGCCCGCGGCACCTGGAAACAGCTGTGTCTTGGCGCAGGAGAGCAGCTGGAGCCTGCACAAGGCACCAAAACGCCTCTTCAGCCCTTCCTGAGGGAAGGGGGGCGAGGAAAGGCTCTCCCCTCTCCTGACACCGGCTCAGAGCTAGGAACTGAGCTCCTCTCAGTGAAAAAGAAAAAAAGGGGGTTATTGTAGTAAAGCTTTGTGGGAAGTTTATTGCAAACTTGGAAGTTTTAAATAAAGAGGTTAAAAGGCTGCATGATACCTTGGTCCCTCGGAACCAGCTCAGCCCGCTTGTGACCCCATAGTATAAGCAGGAAGGAGAGCAAATCAGCCTGGGCATGCTGGTGCGCAAATGAGCTGTGGGTCTGCCTTCCCATGGAGGTAACCAAGTGCTTTAATGCAGATGATCAATCAATGTGGCCACAGTGATGCCGGGTGTCCTTCACGCTGCCAAATTAGGGAGTCAGGGGGGTTGGAGAGATGCTCCTCTTGCTGGCACCAGGCAGCAGCTTTCAGGGCTGTGGGGATTTACCCCCCCCATCATAGCAAGCCAGACTCCTCGCTAAGCTAAACAGTGAACAGTGCTTAATCACACAGGGAAGCTGCTCTAAATTTTCTCTGGATTAACAGCAGTGTGGTTTTCTCTTGTCTATTTTTGTTTTAAGGGAAATCTAGGTTATCGCTTTCTTGTACATCATGGTTACTGAGCTGTGTTGTGGAAGCGAATACAGTGCATATTTAGACTCAGAGGATGTCTAACAGTGTTATGTTGATGAAGAATTGGGGGAGTATGCAAAGGAGCAGCTTTGGTACAGAAAATGATGCTTAACTGTGGTGCCTGGAAGAGGGACCTCTTGTTTTGGTGGGATTTCTTTATCATAAGCATGGAGCTGTGTGTGTTTATATTTCTGTAGAGAAAGCTGGGAGGAAGAAGGATGCATGTGGTACCAGTCATTGAAAAGCAGCTACAGACAGCAGAGATTATCAGGACGAGGTTTGGGCAGCTACAGGCTGAGCTATCCAAGGGACTCATGCCCTCTTCTGTATCTGCCTCAGAAACTATGGAGTTTTCCCAGGCAATTCCTTGTAGCAGAGACATCCTAAATGCTGTGGGCACGGGGCTGTCTCCTGTGTTGCTTTAATGAGGAAACAAAGTTAAGAGCATCTTTCCATCCCCAAAATAATTCTCAAAAGCATCTCCCCTTAACTACACAGCAGAGGAAGAGGAAAGCTTGTCCTGCCCACAAAGAGGAATGGGAACATCAGAGGCTTTGGGAAGGGTGTTCCCCATGAACATCCCATGAGTCATGGAGATGTGACATGCTGAAGGAGCTTTGGTCAGGGCCAGGCAGCATCACAAGGCCAAGGCTGCTCAGCACCCACTGCCGGGCAGCCCCAGGGCAGGCAGCCAGGACTCCTCACCAAACCCCGCTCTCCCTCAGCCCTCACTGTGGCTGGGACAAGGATGGCTGTGGTGTACCAGGGCACCAGGAGATGCAGGTCAGGGCATGGGGTTCCTTGGGCAGACCTGGACAGAGCAAGGCTGGAGCAGGCTGCCCTTTGCTCCACAACCCAGGCTGGGTCCCCGACAGAGCCCCTTCCAGCGAGGCGTGCAAGGTGTCCTGTATGCGGGGATGGGACAAGCAGCTCTCTCCCAAAACTTTGCTTCATTTTCAATTTCTTGAGCACGTCCCTTCCCTGTCCTGCCTCCTGCTAAGTTAGATGTAACTTCTGGAGTAGTGAGGAGGTTTCTCACACATGGTACTGGGAAAGATCAGCAGGAGATTTGTCACCAAACCCCTTAGTGTTCCTATGTCTCTGGGACATCCCAGCGATGCAGTCAAAATCAGTCCTTTAAGAAAAATACCCTTTCGCCAAAAGCTGAATTACCCACAAGAAACTAAAGCAGGTTGGAGTTCCCAGCCCTGTTTTTTGCAACTAGTTTTGCCCTTTAAAACCAACATAGCAGGGCACAGCCCCCCACAGTGGGGGCTCCAGGAAACCTTTTGCGCGTGAGTCAAGAATATCCCAGGAGCAGGTGGGAAACCCCACAGCCTCTCTCCACTGAGCGCTCAGCACTTAAAATATTTACCTGGAAAACTTCCCTAGACTCTGCTGTGTGATGTACTGAATCTGCAAATGCCAAATGGAAGTGAGGAAACGCTGGGCATGAAATAGAAACCAGGCTGGTAGATAAATGAGAGCTCTGGGAAAAAATGTGCCAAGAGAACAGGTCAGCACTGTCCAGCACCTCACCCCTGCTTGTATGGAAATGTCCTAATTAGTAGATAACTTTTCTCATGTTGCCAAAGCAATCCTCAACCAAAGCCTTTTCCTTTATTCCCATGAAAGCAATAGGTCACCGTTATGCTCAGGAAATATTCTGGAAATGCAGTCAAAACAAAGTTATCAGAGAAAAACTGCAAACCACCAGCCAAGGCAGGTACCACACTGTGCCCAGAGATGCTCCTATTCTGCCTCTGAGCCTGGAAGCAGTTGAGCAATTGCAAACTCTAGATCCATGTTCGCACATTGAACCATCAACAGACATCTCAGCTTAGAATAAGCTTAAATTTAATTCAGTTTTAGGAGAGGCATGCAGGAGGTCATAAATAATTTTTCATATAGATTAAGTGGGTCAGTTCTGGGACTGGCACCTCCAACCCTGGACATATCCCAGCACCTCTCTATGCCCCAGCAACAGCATGTTACAATAGAGACCTTCTCTGGAACCTGTTTAAAAAAAAACAACCCTGTAGGCGAGCAGAAGGAAAACAGGTCTTGTAGCTCATTAATGGGCTTGCTGGGAGGGTCATACCATCATAGCCCTGCTAGCCAGGCCTCTAGCAGAGGTGTAGGCTAAAGAATTGCCTTTGCTAGGATGGTTTATGATTCCACCTAACCCAAGGGAATAAGCCAAAAGAAGAGAGAAACATGGCATTTACAAGAAGCCCTAAGAACAGTGGGTTTTCATCAATCATCATGCAAAACCCCACCTTTAGTTTCTGTTCACAAACCCACGGGGAAGTTACCGTCAGGTTGGCTCCTTCTCTGAAGCCAGTATTGATGAAACAGCCCAGGCTCTCTGCCCACAGCTGGGTAGCTCCACGCACCTTGTCAGAGGACACTGAGGCACCGGGGCCATCACAAACTGGTCCTTGTGGAGCAGGACATCTGCCACACCGTGCACGTTAGCCAAATAGGCCCAGCTCTTGCTGTTAACATTGGAGGCACAGTAGACCTCCTTCCCCATAAAACGCCTTCCTCCGCACTAGCAGGGTACGTGCTGGAACGGTGACTTGGCCTGTACCTATGCAGCATCTTAAATAACATCCTGTTTTCCTAGAGGTCCTCATTTCACCTCTGGATTTGGGGTTTAACTTTACACCGCAACAGGTTCAACGATGCTGCAAGTTAAAAAACCAAACCATTTTTTCCATATTTGAAACAGTGACCCTAGACTTTAACAGCTTTGATGACAGCTTGGATCTCCCCAGGCTTCATCAGCCCATCAGCTTTGGCTTTTGTGTTTCATTCTGTGCGTGCCTTCCCTCACCCACACTTTGCTTCCAAAAGTGCATCCAAGCGCATCATGCGTGTCAGCCTCAAGCTGCAAGTTGCTCAGTCCTTATGATTTTAGGAGGCTCCAATAAATCTTGCCCCATCTATCCATTGCACAGTGAGTTTGGCAATCGCTGGGTGCTCCAGTGGGCTCCACCATGGCCCCATGAGCTGTGACTCCCAGCACACAGTCATCAAGTAGGACGAGCAAGTAGGTGTGAAACAGCGTGCACCCAGGACATCACAGTGCGTGCTTTGAAGAGCTGGCTCAGTGAGCAGCAGGGTGGAGCTGCCCTGCCACCATTATGCAAGCCAAGGTCACAACAAGTTTGGGCTGGAGCTGCCAAATTTCCTGGAGTGGGGCCTTCGGGAGAGGGCAGGGAGAAGAAACGGCTCCACGTGGATCATTGTTGGTCCAGGCCCAATGGTCAGGGCAAGGAACTGACTGTGAGGAAGGACACCAGTGCTGTGAGTTCCTGGCAGCCCCACCATGAATGATCTAACATGCAGAAACTTGACTGAGCTACAGGGTGCACTCGGTCTCAGAGCACCTGGCCCTTGGCATACACAGTTTGGTTTTCTTATTGACATCAATCCATGATGCAGAGGTGCCCAGGCCAGGAGAGAACTGTCCTGAACCATGCCCACCAACCTCCAGCACTGTGCTAATGTCACCACTGTGTCTTGACCCACCATTTCTCCTGTCCTAGCTCACAGCACTATGTCACTATGTGAACCACCATTTAAAAAAAAAAAAAGGAAAATGCCCAGGAAAGCAGAAGTGGGTTAGGTAGATTAAGAAAGACATGATACTGGTCAGAGGCAGAGATGGTGCCATGCAGATAAAGCACACATGATGTAGAGCATCCTGCTCGTTCCTTGGTACCCTTCCAAAGTCCCATGCTAGGAAATTGCTAAGGTGAAGGTGAGGAGTGGCAAAGCATACAACACGAGTGCCAACTTTTCTTTGTTAAATGAAGGAGCAGAAATACGGGGAGTAGTTCTCATTTCAGTCCACTTGTAACCAAGAGGAAAAAAAGGACCTATGGTTTTGTAACACTTGCACACTGCACAAACAAGAAACCATCCCCCTGTTCCCTGTCCTGCAGCAGCCACACATTTGCCTTGGGATCTCTGGGAGCAGAGCAGCTCCCAAAGCAGATTATGGCTTTTGCAGCCCAGTGCTGGTTTGCAATTAGACTTTTTTTCTCTCTATCAGAAGAAGTCTTATAAGGAGGGGAGGGCACTGCTGTCTGGACTAGCTTTAATATGCTCACTGGAGTAAGGAAAGACTTCAGCAGCCAAGGCCAAACACAGGAATGTTGGCTTTGCCAGCCAAGTCACTCCTTGTTCTGCAACCTAGAAAAAGCTGCATCTGGAAAAGCCAGCAGCTTTCCAGGCTTATATATCATGCCTCAGTTTCCCAAGCTGTAAAAGAGACAGACAAGAGTGTGGTAGTCACAAGCTACAAAGGGCACTGTGCCATAATTCATCTCAAGCATATCGTCTGTTGGCTTTCTTCAAAGTCAGCCTGATGTTGTGCTCCTCAGGCTTTTTTATTCATTGCATTGCATAAAAAACCAGGGTATATGACCTTACATTTGTTGTGGAGAGGAAGCCCCATGCTCTTTGCGCTTTGCCTTTTTCTGGGCATGGCAACTGCTCAGACCTGCTAAAAACCCTATGAGCACTCTGAAGTTGGGAAGAAAGTGTCGGATCTAGGGCAGGCAGGCATGTTGTATTTAGGACAAGCAGGCACATTGGGTTTAGGACAAGCAGGCATGTTGATTTTAGGACAAGCAGGCATGTTGATTTTAGGACAGGCAGGCCCAGGAGCACTCTCCTGCTCACCCATAACTGAAGCTTTCCTCTGCAACCTAAGCAAGGCTTACACACAATTCTCTTTTGCCCAAGGGGACTTCTTTTTAGCAGCCAGTCCACTTCTGAAACTTGTTTTATAAATAATAATAGCCATCAGGAGGTATGCCTCATAATGAGCCCTAAATCAAGCTAAAGGGTTCCTTGTATAGGTGCAGGCTGAAATCATAAGCTTCAGTGCTGCCCTGAAATACACCCAGCTCTGCATCTGTCCGGAACCAGCACAGCCTCCTAAACAAGTTACCCTCATTTTCTTCAGCCAGTTTGGGCTGGATGAAGCTCCCTGTCTTCCCTAAGACAAGCAATTGCAAGGTATAGAAAATAGCAGTAGGGAGGGAAGAAGATAGAGAATCATGGAATCGTTTAGGTTGAAAAAGACGTCGGTTGTAGCTGTAAGCTTCTGTGCAGCCATGAAAACTTTGTTACAAGACCATCTATTGTAAACAGTACAATTAATTTGGTCCCCACCAAAAAACCCAGCAACATTAAATGGTGACTCAGACCAACTGCATACAAGGATTGCATCAGGTCATTTTAAGTTCTAACAATTGTAATTTTGTATATTGTAATTTTCAACCCAGCTGTACCTCCAGAGTGGCTTCTTGTGAAAGCTGAGCTAGCTTTTGGTTTAAAGGGACTATCACAGGAGGAATAGTTACAGTCTTGCGATCTCTCGGATAAAGTGGGTCCATGTTGAAATTAAACGTGAAGCCTCCAGGCTTTCCTGCAAACATTTTGAAGTGTAAAAGCCATCAGAGAGGGGTAAATGTGTCACTGTTTGCTACAGCCTGCTCCTAATCAGGCCACTGAAATCTCTTTTGTGCCGAAGGAAATCAGGGCTGCAAAACAGCCTTTATGTAACAGCAATGATTTTTTCCTTCTGCACTAAGAGCTGTGCCAGTTCTCCGCTTCTCAGTAATTGCCATAGAACCCATTAGAGGAGTATTTAATTTGACGCGTCACTGGAGCGGCAGCTCAGCTCCAGGCGCTGCCATTGCTGGGCGAACACCACTGCAGGCAGGGCTAATGCCAGTCAGACCACGGAAAGGCCAAACCAGGGGAGTATCGGACAAAGAAAGCAGCCTGTGAAGCTAGGAAACTGATCTGGGGATCCCAGTGCTACCAGTACACACCTGCAGGTGCTGCCAGTACATGTTTGGGGGTGGTGGTGATAGAGATGCCTGCAGGGCATCGTGCATCCCAGCTCAGGGTGGCCCTCCTGGCTCAGGTGCCGGAGATATGCAGGATGAGATGGCTACAGATGCATCCACACCAGATATATGATAAAATCTGGTGGGTGATGGAGCAAATGGGAGGACTTGATGTCTGGGGGACTTTGGGTGTCTTTATAGTGGATTAATGAGCACTTAAATTAAGGCACGGCACTGCCAATGTATCCGATGAGAGCACTGAACCTCAGCCCGCAGTGAAACCGAGCGCAAGGAACAGCACTGCCTCACCTCTGAGTCCTTATCCAGCTGGTTCCTGACCACGATCATGTTGTACAGCACCCGGTCGTCATCTGCTTCTGTGTGGGTCACGTCATGCGGGGTGCTCCACAGGTTCTGCTCCTCGTCTCGCGCCAGCGTGGCTCCAAAGGAGGCGTAGGGGTTGTTGTTACTGCGGAGACAGGGAGAGGACAGGCGGCGTTAGCTACTGCAGCATCACAACACCTCTTTCTACCTTCTGCTGTGGCATCCCCTCTTTCAGCTCAGGGTCCTGCCTGGGAGAGGGGAGGGGGAATGGGAAGACAGGCAGAGCTTTTTTACCTCGGCAAACATCCCAACTGCACAAAGCACGGTTCAAAACCAGGCAATGCTTCAGGAAAAGCATCAGACACAACTTAGCTGAAGACACCAGGCATTATTTGAGCAGCTAAGATGGAGAAACTGTGAGCATCTGTCTGCGAGGGTGAAAGGTGGCATCTCCCCATTGCTCCCACAGCCCCCTGCCCTGCTCCCCATCACACCTTCCCTCCCTAAACCCTGCACAAGCCGCTCCGCAGCTTCTCCAAGCTTAATGTGGGAACAGATCTAATTAACTAAGACTCAAAAATCCCGTCAGCTCTGGAGGGTATTTTCTCTCTGCCCAGCTAACCCCGCAGTCGTGCCAAGATCCCAGTGGCACGGTCTGTCCTCACAGAGACTTTGTGCACAGAGGCATATGCCTTGAGCAGCAGGCAAGGGGACGGCTGCCTGAAATGCCTCTTACGTGCCTCTTGGCCAAGGAAGCAGCTTCCACCTATCTTCTCCTTAATGGCAGTGCCTTTGGGCATGGTTTTACTTTGGATGAAACACATGCCACCTCGGCTGAAGGAGCTGGGACTGGTTAGCCCAGGGAAGTGATAGCGTGGAAGGATCTCATCCATGTGTATAAATGCCTGGTGGGAGGGAGCAAAGGAGACGGAACCAGAACCAGACCCTTCTCAGTGGTGCTCCATGATAGGACACCCACTGAAATATAGGACATTCTGTTTAATCATAAGAGTGGGTGAACACTGGCACAAGTTGCCCACAAAGGTTGTGGAGCATCCATCCTTGGAGACACTCAAAACCCAACTGGACATGGTCCTGGGCAACCTGCTCCAGCTCACTCTGCTCAAGCAGGGATTGAACTGGATGGTGTCCAGAGGTCCCACACCCATGACGATGTCTCTGTGTGACCCTGCAGCTCTAGTTTCTCTCCAGCAGTCCAAACTGTACTAAATCAAGCAGGCAACCTCCCCAGGTGCCCTCCCACCCTCCAGCGATGCACTGAGCTGTGCAAGGGCCTGTGCTAAGGTACAGAAAGGACATTTACCCCCATCTTCATTTGGGGATGGAAGCATCCTCAGCCTGCTTGTGAACTCTGGGCTTCATTTGCTCAGTGATCAGCAAAGTAAAGCATCATCTTCTGGGAAGACTGACCCCAGCAAGGCAAGGAGACTTTCTCTGCGCTACTGGCAGTTCTGGTTTTTACAGCTCTATGTTGATACTGCGATGTGCATTCTTCTTTTTTTTTTTTTTTTTTAATAGGGTTATTTAATTCTGCCAGAAGTTTTAGCAGAGGATTTCCATATTGTTTCTAATCAAGATGTCCAGACATTTGAGCAGAACAATACAAATGCAGAAATATTTTCAGCCTTACCCAGCAGTCTCATCAGCTGTCCTGTGGTGATCCCTGCTTCCTTCTTGTTAGAACAACCTGTTGTTTATTCTGTTTGTTACCCAAACCCCAACCTTTTTGCAAGGAACCCATCCATCAGAACCTCAGATAACATTGCGGGTCCCTTAGCTGTGATACCAAGCCATAAAAAAAGAGGCAAGAGGAGCTCCAGCACATAGATAAAATAGAAAATCAGTCACATCAGTGTTCCTGCAGGAAAGTTAATTAAAACAAAAACCTGAGCAACAGGTAATAAGGGAGAAGATAAGATCTTATAATCTCTCATTAAAGACAAGCAAACAAACGTAATTTGGAGGGTGTGGATGGCATAACTCAGCCATTCCTACACCAGAGCCAGCGTGAGCTCACTCAAACCATCTCTCAAACATGGACCACACAGGAACCCAGCCTGGAAGGGCTCACTCTGGAACCAGCCGTGCTCTCAGCATGAGTTCAGTCCCATCCTGCCTTCAACAGCCTTCTTCCCACTCAGTGATCTACCAGTACCCTGAACACCTGACTTACTTTACAAGCCAGTATTTGGCAATAACACTAGCACACCGTAGCTTTTATGAGCCACTCCTCCACAGCTTGCAAGGCATTTCCCAACTCATCTCTCTTTCCAAACCACCGCAAGGTGTATCCAGCAGCCTGTGAGGGATGCCAGCAGTGCCCAGGAGTCAGCAAATCCACACAAGCACGCAGAGCGGCCCCAAAGCACGCTGGCCTTCCAAGAAACACTTGAAATGAAGACTTGTGGAAAAAAAAACCATGGAGCACATGAACTGCAGCCTGCTTTGCAGCTTACAGGAGTCTTTGTGGGACCAGAAGGTGCTCAAACTGTTCCACGCTCTAGGCTTTATCCCAAAAATGGTGAGTGCTAATGCTTCATCAATATATTTTTGTTCCAGGCGGCTTTCAGTCCAGATTAAACTCATTTGGGGATTCAGAGCCCAAATTCTCTATATCCTGAGGACACCATCTGAGCCAGATCCCACCTCTTCACATTGAGAGACAGCCAGGCAGCCTGGATGCTCTGCTGCAGAAGCGCAGCTCACTGGATTTGTCCAGGGTTTCTTTTCCCAGCCCTGCACTAGCACTGTGCCTACGCCCATGCTCTATCCCCACCTCTGGGCACAGTGCTGGCTGCTCTCCCCAGCCTCATCACGGGTTACAGACAACCTTGCATGTGCTCAGGTAATATATGCACCTAACTATACACGTATTACCTCCTCACTGCTCCCTTCTTTGACATGTCTGATTTGTGAGGCTGCAACCACTCCGCTTGGGAAAAATAAAGTGACAAGTCATAAAGTCAAGATTTTCATAGCAACACCAGCTCCCAAAAACTAAAACTCAGATAAAAGATGTGAAATCTCAAGCAAGTCATTCATTTTTAAACAACGCTGTGATAAAAATAAGACCACAGCAAGCGTGCTTTTGCGAGATCCCCCCTTTGAAATAAAACCCCAAAGCCTCCCAAAGAGGGACAAGCCAGCGATTAGGCTGTTAGCTTAATTACGCCGGCACGCTTGTGCAACATTGGGTACCTTCCGAATGCCCAGCATTTATACAGGCTTTCCTACTTATAGCCAGCATTAATTGGATTGCTGGCGGAAGGCGTGTTACTAAGGAAAGGTGCGTGGTGAGGGACAGCCACCCCGGCCAGCAAGGCAGCAGGAAGGAGCCTCTCCTCACGTGTGCTCAGCTCGCCTCAGGTTAATGCCAATTTCCTGGGCTGGAGGCCCCTCTCTCAGGATTATCTGGTTATTATTTAGGTAACTGCTTTAACAGCACAAAATCAGGACATTTCAAGCCCTTCTGCTGGCTCCGCTATTACCCAATACCTATTTAGGCCACACCAGGAGCATTCCAACCTCCTTCTTGAAATGCCTCCATCCCAATAATGACCCAGGGAAGGAATGGTCCCTGCTCTGTCCCAGGGCGAGGGTACCCACTGCGGGCTTCAGTGGTGGCTGGGACCCCAGCTGGCAGATGGGGAAGGAAGGGGAGGTGCCACAAACCCCATGCACAGATGTTTTGCAACACACAAAACCTCCTTACGTGTTTGCACAGCTCACAGAAATTACCCACAACTTGGGGCTTCATCTTTTCTTACACACCCCAACCTCACAGCGAGGCAGATGTGACCAACAATGGGAGATAAAAATCTTGCTCTCTAGAAACCAGCACATGTGCTCGTTTCACATACAGCTTGTTCGAGCAGCATGCCCTCATCTTCTTTCCAGCATCCTTGGAAAGCTGCCTGACGGTGGGACCTGGCCCCCTGTACAGCAATGTGGCAACCCCCGCTCTGTTCGGCGCCTCAGTCTCCTCTATTGAAATCCCACCGCGGAAAGACAAAAACTGCACGGTTCCCATGGCAAGGGGCGCACAGGGGACACTGAAGAGATGCCGCTTTGGGCTTGCTGGCTGGAACTGAACGGCACAAAGCCCCGTGGCAGGCAGCAGCCCAGCGGGCACCGCTCCCTGAGGTGTCAGAAAGACCCTGGCCCCTGTGACAGACCAACCCAGGAAGAAAGGGAAATGAAAGCGGCTTGTTTGTTGATTTTCTACCCCTTCAAAGTCCAGTCCGGCTCTGGCAGGGGATGCCCAACTCCACCACTAGAGATTCCAGTAAAACCAGTGGAAACTGATACTAGGGGAAAACAGAGCTCGCCTTGACCTGCTGGGGCAGCCAAACCGCGGGAAAGGGGCGAGGACGGGCCCACGCGTGGCTGCCGACCAGGGGCCCGAACCACGGAGCATCCCTCCTGAGCAAGGCGAGGAGAGGTGGCGGGGGGGCTCAGCCCCATCCCTCCAAGGGGGCCGGGCGCTAGGGAAGGGGCCGGGGTTGGGAGGGGGTCTCACCTGATCAAAGGCTCCTTCTCGGGCGGTGCCGCCTCCCCTCGACAGCTGCCGCAGCAGCAGCAGCAGCAGCAGCCCCCCAGCGAGCGCAGCCAGGCCCCCAGCCCCATCGGCGCCGCCGGAGAGCCGCGCCGGGCGGGCCGGGCTGGGCTTAGCCCGCCCCGAGCTCGGCCCGCCCCGGCTCCGGCTCCGGCCCCGCAGCGCCGCCGCCGCCGGAGCGGGGCACTGCCGGGCGCCGCACCCCCGCTCCCCGCCCCGCCGACCTTCCCCGCCAGCAGCGGCCGCTGACACGGTGGCTCTGGGCGGGTTTATTCATCATCCCTCCTGCTCTCTGCTGCATCCTCCTGCACCCTCCTGCATCCTCACACACCCTCCTGCAACCCCCTGCACCCCCTCGCACTCTCCCGCACTGTCCCACACCCTCCCGCGCCCCACCGCATCCTCCCGCACCCTCCTGTAACCCCCTGCACCCCACTGCCTCCTGCTGCACCCCCCTCACTCTCACGTCTTCCTGTGTCCTCCCGCATCCTCCTGCACACCCTTACATCCTGCTGCACCCCACTGGACTCTCTCACATTCTACCGTGCCCTCTCACCTCTTCCTCCACCCACCCGCACCCTTTTACACCCTCCTGCAACCAACACCCTGCGCCCCGCTGCGCCCCGCTGCACGCTCCCGCATCCTCCTGCGCCCTCCTGTGGTGTCCACATCCTCCTGCGCCCTCCCGCCTCCTCTCACACCCTGCCGTACCCACCTGCACCCCGCTGCACCGCCCCTGCGTGCTCCGGCACTCTCCCACACCCCCCTGCACCCTCCTCACTGACCCTTCAGCCTCCAGCCCTCATACCGCAGCTGAAACGGGCCACCACTGACCACCACAGAATGGCCCGAAACCAGCGATCCCTCCTTGCCGGTTCTCTGCACCACTGTGCTTCCAGGCTTGTTCCCACTTGGCTTTCAGAACGGAGGGCAGTGATCCTGAGAACGGCAATGGGAGATGGGCAGGGGTTGATGGGCTCGGCCGTCTCCTGGTGCAGGGGTTTTTGGAGGAAGGAGACAAGGTCATTCACTTCCTCTTTATTTCTCTTTTTTTTTTTTTACTATGAATATTCCAATCCTATGCACAGCTCCGACCCCAAGCAAAAAAGCTTAGCCACTGGATTAAGATGACCCTGGATCTCGTTTAATCACCACAGGTTTGTTTGCATTTCAGAACAGACCATCAAGCACCAGCCAGTCCCCAACGCAATCACTCGAAGTGTGATTGGCCACGCATGTCCCAAAGAGTCATTTCATTTTAGTACAGCGCCTTCCTGACACCGCGGAATTTTTTGCTTATCCCAGCAGATAAAATAATATCATCTACTATATCTTCATACCCAGCGCACGCACACGAGGGAGGTGAAATAAAATCCATTTTCACTCACATTTCTCTCCCTCTTTATAATTGCAGAGTTTATTAGGTCATCAATAGTGAATGTATGGCCCCTTGGATGCCCAGGAGCCCTGGATAGTGGAACTCCGTGCTGACAAGGCACAACCATTTTATCGCCTGGTATCTCCACATGAGCCACCTTGGCAACCCACTTGGCAACGCAGAGGGCTGCAGCGCTGGACTGTGGTGCCACCAAAGTGAATTGGGACATTCAGGTCTGTTTAAGGCCATCAGGTAACGAGAGATCAGTGGCTCTACAGTTACAAATGAACTGGAGACAATGATAAGCTGTTGGTGCTGCTTTGTCAGCAAATAAAGGTGTAAGACGAGCCAGGGAGCACAGAGTAACCGCCAGTCCCTTCGTTCTCAGCTGACTTATGCATTTCATTTCATTCATCAGCCCCACGATCAGTCTTCCCATCTTCCTTAATTAAAAGGTTAAATGATAGGAGCAGAACTTGTTTTTTATTGTTTCCAGAAGATCCCAGCAGTGGGGCTTTGCCCTCAGCCGGGGCTTTTGGCTCCCCCTGCACTGCACACCCATTGAGAAGGGATTTATGGCAGGATGAGCTGAGGGCGGAGGCAGGTTTCCCAGCTAAGGGCGCTCTCCTCTGCAGACTTCCTCCTCTGCCCTTGGGCTTGCCCCTGTCTGCCTTTATTTCTTCTCCAACCTTTTGTGTGCTTGAGCACAAGAATAACCAGCTGACGTGCCAGCTGCTGTTAAAAGGCTCCGGCAGTTGGCCATGACACTTGTATGGGCACGGATGCACGTTCCCCAAAATAGCCACTACTGCAGAGGCTCCCTTCTCCCTCACTGGGTCATCCACTGGTTCTCTCTCTCACCTGGGCTCTCTTTCCACATGAGCACTGATTTTTTCTGGTTGCAGATGCCAGGGAGTGAGCAGGGACAGCCCCAACCCCAGCCAAGACCTCAAGGCACAGCTATAATGCACAGAGACATGCTGTCAGATGAGACGTCCCTGATTTGTGGCTAACTCCCTTGTCTACAAGGAGATTTCATCCCGTGCCCCACTGCTCACAAGCCCAGAGAATGTTGTTCTTTATCAGTTTAAAGTCTGAGCCCTCTCGGTTTAAAAAGAGCCTTGCAGAAATACCAGGTATTTTCTGGTCCCTTTATTCTTTGGCGTGATAGTAAATCTTGTTCCTTTTCCATTGGAGAACAAATTAACAGAGGGAAGTCTCCTGAGAGCCAAAGCCTTACTGGGATCTTAAAAGCAAATAGTTTTTTTCAAGGTAAGAGAAAAGTCACCCTCTTCCTCTCAGTGTCAGGAATGTAGGTGACAGAGCCAGCAGCAACGCTCCAGGGGGTAGCGTGCCTTGGCTGTTTCATCTGTTCCCCCTCAGGCACTGTGTCCCCATTACATCTTCACATCACTGCTACCTTTTTGGTGGGGAGGGATCCAGGGTGGAGACATTTGCACTGTGTTTATTTGTTCCCAGTAAGCAAGAGCCTGCTGGTCACAGACTCTTGTGATCCCTCAGTGTAGTTATCACCTAAATCCACGTCCCCCCAAGCTCAAAGGTTGTCTGGTAGGAAGGAGGACGGTGTCAGCCCCCTCAGTATTTGGAGCCTCTAAAATCAGGAGGCTCTGCGAAAGATGCAGCTTGGTGTATCTGACGGCGTTTGAGCTGCATGGGCAGGATCCTACAGGCAGGCGTAGGAGTGGTGTAACCTGGAGGCAAGCGGAACATTGACCTCATTGCAGAGGATGGTGAATGACAAAAAAAGAAAACTCATTACAATTTTTAAAGCCACCTAGGTAGAAAATTCAAGGGCCCAGGGCTGTGGTGTCTGGGTTTAAAATACACTCACGGAGAAAATGCATGAAAATTCATTTTCCATTTGAGAGATAGGTATAATTAATTAGAAGGTGTTTATGAGTTCTGCAACATGCATTTTGTAGCTGCAGGGAGAGAAGTCAGTTAAGAGCTCTTCAAGTGAACATAGCAGTGGTTTTTCTGACAGAAAGTTATTGCTGGAGACGGTGTGAAGGCAACTGCAGAGCCAGGTTTGCCCCAGGAGTGACACCTGTACTCTGGATAAACCAGGGCTGCTCTTCCCCACCGGCACCACAGCAAGGCAGGAGGGGAAGGGACATCTGCAGCAATACCAGAGCGCCTGGCTACAGGCTCACGGGCTTTGTTGTCAGCAGGCAGGATGTCAGGCTGCGGGCAGGCGAGGACAGGGTGCGGGCTGGGACTGCTGGTGGCCGAGGAGCACGGGGAGGTTGTTGAAGCACTCAAGTGTGAACCTCCCTGCTTCCCACGGTCAGGAACCGATCTCCTGGCCATAGGCGAGGTCAGGGCTCGGCTTGCTGGTGCCGTTTGGAAAAGCAGAGCTCTGGAAGCCTGTTTGCACCGCACCCAGCAGAGGCACAAAGGTGGGGAGGAGGCGGAGCCAACAGGCACAAGGCTTCAGGAGCGCAGGTGAGGAGGGACCGGGCGGGTCTCTTGCGCCCTGCCGAGCGCTGGAGGACCAGCCAGGGCTCTGCTGTACGGGGGGACATTGGCCTGCACCGCGCACTCGCAGCCCTCAGCCGGCGGCACCTTCGGCCGCACCTGGGCAGCAGGCGAGGCAGTTCCTGGGGCGGGGCGGGGCGGGGCGGGGCGGGTCCCGCCCGGAGGGCCCCGCCCCACCGCTCCGCGCTGGGGTGGCCGCGGAGGGTGCTCCCTGACTGACGCGGGCCCCGCCCCCTTCTGTACGTCACGGCGGCGCGCCCGGCCGTCGCCCCGCCGCGCGCTGCCTGCCGGGAGGTAATTGGGCCCTGGCGCCTTGCTCAGCTCCCCGCGCACGGCGCGCCCCGCGCTGCCTTCCCAGTCTGCCCCGCGGCCGCCGG
Organism: Todiramphus chloris collaris; assembly: GCA_025345505.1. Lineage (NCBI taxonomy): Eukaryota > Metazoa > Chordata > Aves > Coraciiformes > Alcedinidae > Todiramphus > Todiramphus chloris. The sequence continues at coordinate 14,079,351 of JANVCC010000022.1, forward strand.
CCTCGCGAGCGGCACCCGTCGCGGCTGCCCCGGCTGCCCCGGCGGCGGCGGCCCCGGCCTAGTCCCAGTCCCGCCCCTGTCCCGCCCAGTCCCGCGGTCCCGAAAGCCCCCGAGCGAGAGCCGAGGCCGCGGCGCCCTTCCCGCCATGCCCCCCAAGAAGCAGCAGCAGCCGGCGGGGGGCAGCAAGAAGGCGGACCAGAAGAAGAAGGAGAAGATCATCGAGGTGAGGCGAGCAGGGCCGCGCCGGGCCCAGGGGCCGCGGCCGACGCTGGGCGGGCCGCTCTCCAGCCGCGACTTTCTTTGGGGCCTACCGCTTCCTGGCGCTGCCCCTCGGCTCCGGGCGGCTCTCTCCCTGCGCCCCGCTCCGGTGGAGCCCAGCCGTGGGGGCACAGGCCTCCCCGAGAGGCCGGGGAAATAAACGGTCACAAAGCCAACAGCTGTGTGTGCGGGGGGTACGCGCACGCTGGCCCGGTGGGTGCCGCAGCCCGGCCCAGCAGCCCCCCCCGCTGGGGGTGCTGGCTGCTCTCGCGGCCCCGGCGCTACCCGGAGCTGTCAAATCACAGGCCGGCATCGCCCTGAAGTTGTGGTGGCCGCGGTGCTTCTTGGGCGGGGGTTTGGGTTTTCAGCCTGGGTGTTCTCAGGACAGAGCTGTCATAGGACTGAAGGTGATCTGACAAGAGTGCTCTGCCTTTTTTCTTACTTGTCCTTTCCCATCTCCATGTTCTCTGTGTGCCTGTATTTTCTAGAGCCTGTCTCTTTGAGGTGTAGGCTTGCATTTCTTAGTCAAAAACACCTATGTGGTTTGTTATATTTTGGTTTTGATACAATTTGACCTGTGCAGCTGGGGAGGCATTTTCTAGAATAACAGTTTACTAAGTCTTTAGTACAAGTTGAATGCAAAATGATTTGGAGGTTAATCATTAACATCTCATATTTTATTTAAATTTCTGATTCCATGTGACTTTTTCGTGACATTGGAGGTCAAGTATGTAAATGATCCATTTTCTTTCCTGACTCGTTTCTTTGACAAATTACAGACTTCAAATTAGCATAAAGTAGTAGGACTAGCTGCTGTGGTAGGGCATACGTTGTAAGTGATAACCAGGTGACTGGAAATTTGAGGCTGTTTACTCTATAATTCTTTTATAATACGTGTTTTGTTTGTTAGTTACAGAAAGTATGTTTGAACTGAGGTATTATCACTGGATGAACATCTGTTACTTGTTCGTGGAAGGAAAAAAATGCTGGTATCAAATCAAAAGCATGAATAGGTTTTAAATGCAGGTGTTTCAGTTACAAAAAAAAATATTTCTGTTTCAGATACTCGTGTGAAAGTGAGCTTTTTTTTTTTTAATGAAATTTTAAATAGTTTTGGTATAAAAACCTGTCTATTGCAATAAAACTGGAGATGTAGAGGAAAAAAATAGTTCAGGCAGAAGTTTCTTGCAGTGGAGTTTAGGAAGTACAGATGCCTGTCTGGACTTGACATAGGGGAATGATTGGTCTCCAGATTAGTGCAGTTAGGAAAGAAAAAGCTTGAAATACTTGGATATTGCCATGTGGAACATAATTATTTTTATTTTCATTTGCTTAACAAATATGTAACGTTTATATATGAATATTTGAGAGTAAGAGTAGGGTAGATGAGGGTGGAGGGAAGAAGTATTTCGGGCTCTTCAGTCTTTGTGTTTTCCTCAGATGTTACTTGGGTACTCACCAAAAACATCTTGTACTTTAGAGGCCTGAAAACGCTATGTGTACATGCTCACACTGATACTTGGACATAAATAGGTGTAGTGATAAATGCAATAGCTCCCACAAAACCAGCATTTAGTAGGTTCTTTTGAAAAGCAAATTTTAAAGACAATGTAAGGCATCTAGATATTGTCCATGCAGGTTTCTTGGGTTGCTTGTGTTGCTAGACAAAATAGTCTGTATTTAACCAAAAACCTGAGAGGAGTGGCAAATTGTTGGGATTTTTTTTTTTTTGGTAGCAGCTTAAATTTATTTCAAGTAATGTGGCTGTATTTATCCCTTGATTTAGGACAAGACATTTGGCTTAAAGAATAAAAAAGGTGCAAAACAACAGAAATTTATCAAGGCTGTGACTCACCAGGTTAAATTTGGTCAGCAGAATCCACGTCAGGTAAGCATTTATCCTGTAATGTTTTTCTGCTGCATAGTCAAATCATCTTTCCCTATTCATATTGATTGCCTCATAATACTGAAGTGGAAGAAACTTGAGGTATTATTTGCCTGTTGCATTGTAACTACCACATATTTAAGTAATGATTAATTATGTACCGATGTAAAGGTAGTACAGAGTATAGGGGGTGGTTGTGGGCTTTTGGTTTTTTAACACACAACAAACAACTGCCCCAAAATAAGCTGAACTAATAAGGGTGGAGGGGTTTTATTTATACAGAATTTTAATAGTACCATAATGTACGTTTAAGGTATACCTGAAATTAAATCTTAGAAACTCGCTATTGAGAAAGTACAGTTTTACTTTCTTCCCTTTTTCCCCCCCTCTTTAATTCCCACCTAATCTAAGAAATAAAAACAGTTAAAAATAAGAATAGTTATTACTAATGCTAAAACTGGAATTGGGGGGAGATTAAAAAAAAAAAGTTCATATGTGCTTGTTCTATTTATGGAAGAATTTATTACAATTTAAAGTGCAAACCAGTCTGCATCTATTTGCTGAACTGGTCAAAGAAACTGAAATTTTGAGCCACTGTCTACTATTTGGGTGATTAGATCTAATAATTTCTTGTAGTGGAAAGGACCACCTGATGTCACTTCAAAAACATTGGCATTTCTCAAACAGTCCTGAAATTTCTAGATGAAATCCCAGAATCTGTAGCATGTATAGAAATAATGGTATGTAAATTAGCCAGCCTAAAATAATTTGTTTCTCAAATATTCATAGCTAGTAACTGATGGATGTTGGAAGCTAATTGTTAGGCCTGATTTTTTTTTAACCTCTTTTTACCTTGTCTGAAATAGTTTTCCATTAAAGTTGTCCCTGATTGAAAGAATACCTTAAAGTAGGTTTTTTTTGGGTCCTGAAATACAAATGGAAATGCTGTCAAAGTTTTGGTGTTTTTGTTTTGTTTTGGGTTTTGTTGCTTTTGATTTGCATGTGGGAGGAGGTTTTCCTAAAAAACAAAACAATGAACAAAAAAACCAAAACCAAAAATAAACCCAAAACAACAAAAATGCAAACTCCATGCTTTTAGAAACTTAGGGTGAGACAAAAGTGGTCTTAAATAGCTACTTTTTGTAGTGGACATATGTGAGTCTGTATCTTATGTAACATAGGGCTTGCCAGCTTTCAGTATGAAAACTGACCAAACTAATGAGTTCCGTTTTCAAACAATTTGGTGTATTTTTGCCAAGACACTCCTTTTTTAATATTCCACTGTATTTTGCCAGTCAAGCACCCCAGGTATTTGTAGAGTAATGTTGCTCTCACTAGCTTCCCTTAATGGTAAGAGTCAAATCTGGTATTGTTCCTCCCTTGTCCTCTTTCGTCTGCCTTCATCCCTCTCTCCGCTCTGCTATAGATACAGGCCTTTGCTGGCTCATCCAAAAAGGGTAAGACAGAGAAAGGATTTTTTGTTGTACTCAAACTTTTTCTTTCCTAGGTGAGTTTGGTTTTCAGTCCTGGGCTCCTAGTGCATCTGTAATAAATGTTGCTGGTTATAAATGAAACATCAGTATGCTGAATTGTTATCAGTTCAGGCCAACAGTGTCCTAGAAGCAGTTCCAGACTTCTGCAGACAGATTTCCTGGAACTGCTATTGTTTGTTATACCTGAAGAGAAAGAGCAAAGCAACGCCTAGGGGGCTAGAGACAGAGAGGCTTCTTGTGCAAATCTTGAGGTAACTGCACTGAATAGTTGCACTGCTGGTGTGTTGCAAAACAGCAGATAACTGTTCCTCTCCTAGTCTCAGTATCTTCCACTTGATTTCCTATCTGTAAAGGTGCAATAGAGGTAACTGTGTCAGCTAATGGTACCTACCAGCATCTCGCATCTCTTGACAAATTACATTTGGAACCTCTTCTGTTTGAAAGGTGCCACTAGATGGCACTGGCCCATCATACAGGGTGGGAATTCTGAGAAACTCAAACACAGGTTCTTCCTTTCCTCCCCTTATAAACTAATTTGGAATGATTTACTATTTTAATGTACCATTTATGTGACGTGAGTAATGTCATTCTAGTTTTATATTAATAACTTCAAATTTGGGGTCATTATAGGCTGCTCAAACAGAAAGTGAGAAGAAACTAAAAAAAGAGGATAAGAAAAAGGAATTACAAGAGTTAAATGAGCTCTTCAAGCCTGTGGTTGCTGCACAGAAAATTAGCAAAGGTATGAGTTAATGGTGCCTGCTTTATATTCTCTTATTCATGCATCTACTTCAGTGGAAATAACTCTTTAAAAATGCCTGCTTATTTTTTAATAAAGTAGCTAGATCTGTTTTCTGTCTAGTACACTAAGGAATTTGTTAGTAACAAACTGACACTTTTTTTGGAAAATTTTCTGGGGTTACTAGATCATTAGAATATCAAAAGCTACCTTGAAATTGACAGGGCAGCTATAGATACTTTACTGTATTTGGATTCATTACCTCACAATTACCAGCAGGACTTGGTTTCAGAAGTGTGGTCTTACTTGAACTCAGTTATTGAACAATCTATAGTTTTGTGATGAAATGTAGGCTTAAGTGTTTTGATACTTCTAGGAAACTCTATATTTTGCTGTCATGTGTGAGGGGGGGAAAAAAAACAATCATATGTTTAGGAATGAACTAAATGTTATGAACTCTTTGCTTTATTAATCTTCCAGAACTAATGGAATTATGAGTCATAATTTTTTACCAAATGAGTGATATCTGTGTATGTCTTCAGAGCAAAGTTGACATTTGCTGCTTGTGGCACTTAATAGCAACAAAGGCCAGTTCTCTATTCATGATCTGCCATGGACAGCTTTCTTCAAACGTAGTAGCTCTGGACTTAAAGTTACTGCAGAAGATTAATACTGTCCTAATTAAAGCTTTGTCTTTCTGTTGAGATTGCCAATAAGGAGAGTGATGTTACCTGAAGCTCTTCTTGGGATCCACTCTGTTTATAAGCTAGATGTTTAGTTAAGATTTTAACTATCTGTAAGTGTTCTAGTCACTGTGAACTTGCACCAAGCATAAAATCAGCGAGTGAAAAACTTGAGCTTAAAATCCTGCATGAATACTTAATGAACATTATACATTAAGTATTTCTGGTTTAGCTGTGTCTCGTAAATAAGTTTCTACCTGCTTTCATTGCTTTTCTCACCTCTAACAGTCAAGTAATTCCTTCAGTGGGATGATATTTACTTAAACTGCAGTTGGGTTGATTGAATAGTTCATACTATAACAACAGCTGCTTATTTTGGGGGCTGTGAGCAGACATCAGGTTTCTGTTGTTAAAGGAAGTGGTCTCAGTGAGTGCAGGTTAAATTATTACCATTTATTCCAGGGTGTTGTTGATCTATTAAGGAAAGGCTGACATCCAGAATATGCTTTACTGTGAATGAGAGGGGAAAAAATAGCTTATTGCATAGGGAAGAAGTTGCAGAGTGATATCTTGTACAGATGATGCTCTAGAAATGAATAATTCACATAGGCACACTGCTATCCATATTGCTTTAAATAGTCAAGTGGCAGCTTCGACAAGTGATGCAAATATGCTGTGCAAAGTAAAGAGGACACGTTTGGGACATAAAGTATTGTGATAAACTTCACATTAAATAACTTTCCTTTTTAAAAGCCTGTTTTCATTCTCTATGGATCCTAAAAGTTGTGTGAGCCTAGACATTGTTCTCAGAACTTTTACTATACAGCTTTTGCTTAAAAATAATATGAAAATACAAAACCTTTTTTCACTCAGGTGCTGACCCCAAATCTGTAGTTTGTGCTTTCTTCAAGCAAGGACAGTGCACTAAAGGAGACAAGTGCAAGTTTTCTCATGATTTGTCTTTGGAAAGGAAGTGTGAAAAGCGAAGTGTCTACATTGATGCAAGAGATGAAGACCTTGAAAAAGGTATAACATTTCTAGAAAATGACTACTAAACTATTCTGAAAATGGGTTTTTAAGATGAAGAGTCTTCTTGTGGTTATGATCCTGAAGAGCCTGGTCAATGATCAAGGCAACCTGTACTGCTGGGTTCAAACTTATGAATAACAGTTCATAAAATTTGCTTTAAAACTAGCTTTCCAAAGCGTGCTCACAAGTGTTATTTAGACTTTAGTTAGAAAAAGTATGACCTAGTGATATTGGATGGTGGTTATTAGACTCCACTGTGTAAGATACTATGTCATACAAGTAGCAAGTTGTACGGTATTTGGTCATATATATATATTCTAAGTTGTATGAAACAGAAATGCCAAATAAAGAAGTTTAATGAGCAACTGCAGTTGCTTTCCAGAACTGTTACTAGTGGGTGCCCAAACATGCATGGCTCTAGAATTCAGGATAGTCTGGAATTTTTTTTTGTGACTTTATCTCCTTTCCCCACATTATTTGTTGGTTAAGTACTCTGGTTACAGATTTTATTATCAAAATAATTTCTTTTGTTTTTTCACCATTCATTACTTCTTGGTTTTTATTTGAATTTCAGCCTCTTATCCTAAATGAGTATGGTAGGATCCCATAGATTAACTACTACTGTTACCACTGGTGATCTCATTTCTTTTGATGGAACCTTCTTTTAGCTTTAAGACAGAAAATTTGGTATTACGTCTTTTGATCCTCAAGTTATAATACTTGTATTTCTGGACATTAGCCTCCAGCCTTCTCTTTTATTCAGGCGTCTTCCTTTTTTTCTTTTCCCTTGCTCATGCTTAGGAGTGTTCAAATGGCATGACACGTTTTTTAGTCTTCACCCAGAGCACACTTTATGCATGTCAGAATATAAATTTATAAGGCTTTTGAGGAAATTGTCTTGTAAGCAGCATGTTATTATAAAAGATTGAATTTATTTTACATTCTATAAACAAAAATGTAAGAATTGCATATTAAAACTGTTACTAGGGAGAAAAGTAACCTGACAGCATTGTTCAGTATTTGGATTTTTGTGAACCATCTGTTTTCTTTTTCTAGATACTATGGATAACTGGGATGAGAAGAAGCTGGAAGAAGTGGTGAACAAGAAGCATGGTGAGGCGGAAAAGAAAAAACCCAAAACTCAAATAGTATGTCTTTATTTTTTCTTTTTCCTTTCCTGCAATTTTAACTGCAGCCTGATGTTAGATATGTTTATCGTAGCTAGAGATTTTTGAATGGGATATCATAGCAATATTCTGAGTATACAGTTGGGCTGTTAGTATTTCTGAAAATGTATTTAAAAAACAAAACAGTCAAACCCCACCCCAAAGCTCTTTCAGACATCATAAGGTATTTTCTGATATAAAATACAAATGGATAGTAGATGAAGTGCTTTCAAAATCAAAATGCTGAAGGAGTCATTAATAACTCTAAAGCATCCTACTTGCTTAAAAGATTCAAGTATTGTGATTAGTTAGGTCTGTCATCTCATTCCGGCAATGGCCATATATATATTGGCTTTTTTGTGCACTGGTGGTGTAGAAGCTTAAATTTTCTTCTATAAGCTGAGATTTCCTAATTGAGACTCATTTGTAGTTCCTGATTTCTAACTGCAAGAATATTCTTTATTTTGTGTGCTAAATGGTGTCATATACGAACACCTTTTTCATTCTTCATAACTATTTCACCTTGTTTTCAGTACAAAACAATTAAATACTCTATTGATGCTGCCTATATTTGCAAAAGTTACACTTTGATATGGCTAAGTGTGAACTATGAATTGCTTGTTAAAAGTTCCAGAATGGCATCTTGACCTCAGGATCATAAGCTGGAAAGTTTAACATCTGAGGCAGGTTCAGCTTATTTTGATGAAAGATACACTGATAGTAGTGAGCAGGGAGAGGGCTGTCAGAGTGCTTTCACATGTGCTGCTGGCTTTACAGGAGTGCACAGTTGCCAGTTGTCTTTTTAAATGGGGAAAAAGCTGTTAACTACACGAGTTTGAGTTAATCACTTGCATTTCTCTATTCTTCTGCTTTTGTAACAATGCATTGCACACTTCTTCTGGTTTGAGCACAACTGGCTTTGAGTTACTGTACATCTGACATGGAGTAGCTACACATGCGGTGTTAAGAGTTATACGTGTAGTTCAAAGAGAAAGCAGTGCTAACAACCTTTGTCTTATTCAGGTCTGCAAATATTTCCTTGATGCTATTGAAAACAACAAATACGGATGGTTTTGGGTCTGTCCAGGTGGAGGAGACAACTGCATGTATCGCCATGCTCTTCCCCCGGGTTTTGTATTAAAAAAAGACAAAAAGAAGGAGGAAAAGCAAGATGAAATTTCTTTAGAAGATCTAATAGAAAAAGAGGTAAAGTTTTCAGACAGGTACCTTTTGGTGGTATTTGTTTCTGTTAATCTGAAGAGACAGTTGTAAATAATTGAAAAGTATAAAATGTTTTTGTAGCTGCACGTTTAACAGTGGTGAAAGTGAAGGAGGAATTAGAAGGAAATGTTTTCAATGAGTTTCTGGAGAAGAGCAATTAAATCTCTTAATTTGTTACAGCCTTTGGAAACAATTTCTAGCATTAATCAGTCTCTTTACTTGACAGCGTGCTGCCTTAGGACCAAACGTTACCAAAATTACTCTAGAGTGTTTCATTGCATGGAAGAGAAGAAAAAGACAAGAAAAAATTGATAAGGCTGAGCAAGATATGGAGAGGAGGAAAGCAGATTTCAAAGCTGGCAAAGCACTGGTGGTATGTTCTACAATCCAATTGTTAGTGTAAAAAGAAAGAGTAAATGAGTTTTTGTAATAAGATAGCTGGCCTAGAATTGCTTTCTTTTTTTTGCTTTTTACTTTTTTCTTTTTTACAGCAGTGTAAGTTCTGTGAAGTGATAACTTAAGATTTCTTTTGTTGTTAATAGATTAGTGGCCGTGAAGTATTTGAGTTCCGACCCGAGCTGGTTGATGCAGATGATGAAGAAGCAGATGATACCCATTATATTCAAGGAACTGGAGATGATGATGAGGTGAAGAACAGTATTAACTTGAAATATTTAAGTTTGCAAATTTTTAATTTGAGAGTTCTTGCAGTGCAGTTAAGCTTGATTCTTAATTTTGCACCACTACAGAGTATATTTTGTCGAGGTTCCTGTGTCAAAAGGAAGATGTAAAAAAAAAAAAAAAAAAAAAAAATTGGTATAAATCCTGCAGAAATGAGACTTTCTGTAGAAAATTAATTTATGCAGAGCATCTTGGTGTGTTTTTCAGATGGAAGACCCTGTGTGCATAAACGATGTAGATTTGAACCTCTATGTCCCAAAGGCTGTAGACGAGACTGGTATTACCGTGGCTAGTCCTGAGCGATTCAGCACGTACAGTTCAGTAGAAAAGGATGGTGAGTTCGTATTCGGGCATCGCTTATATGGGATGGGATTGTTAAGAGCTTCCTGAAAGGTAGATAGAAATTAATTTTTGATCTGACAAAAGTATTTGTTTTACAAGGGTGGGGGAGTGAAGTCATGTAGTTACTGAAGAAAGAACTTGTAGTAAACGTTATGCACTTATTATTTTCTTAAATTCATGTTTAAATGAAAGGTAGTGTTTATGGCCACTTCAAGTAGATCCTTAAGGTGTTTGTTTTTACAGTTTCACATCTTTTTTTTTTTTTTTTTTTTTAATTTCCAGATCTATTAAACAATATTATCAATGAAAATTCAAGCTTTTCTTTATATTTTTTCATCTAGCTAAAGTTAGCTTGTAACTTCCTGGAGCACTTGTGGAATGCAGCCCCCCATCTTTAAGATGCTGAGTCTTTTAAGCATAGACATTGGGTAGGAGCAGCTCATTAAGTTTGATCCAGTTATGAAAATAGGAGTTTGAGGAGTTGGGAGTTTGAGGGGTTTTTTTCAACCTGTCTTAATACTTGATGATCTAAGCCTGCATATTGATCAGGTAAATGCAATTTAACCAATATACGTCTGCATAAATTTCAAATAAAGTAATTTATTTATAGTTTCAAAATTTTAAAGCCCATTTAGTAGGATTGTGGATTGGTGATTAAGAAACTTGTGATACTGCAGTGTGTAAGAACTATTTTTATTTTCAGATAATAAATTAAGTGAAGCTTCTGGTGGTGATGTAAACAGCAATGAGCAAAATGATTTAGAGGAAGATAATGATGGAGATGAGGAGTTGGAAAATGGAGTAATTGATGCAGTTCCAGTTGATGAAAATCTTTTTACTGGAGAGGACTTGGATGAACTAGAAGAAGAACTAAACACTCTTGATTTAGAAGAATGAATTAAAAAGCTCAAGTGAGGAGCTAAATCTATGAGACAAAGTGAAAACTGACTACATCTTTTTTCTCCTTTTTGAATAGAATTCTTAAACAGGATGTTTATGGTTACCCAGATGATTCTGATGGGCACGTCGTATACCGGGAATATTTTCCTTCCGTCTCATCTACTCCAGTCTTGACTATGCTCACAGTAAAATACTCAGAGTAGTTCAGAATTACCTGACAACTGAATTTGCAGAAAATGAGATTATAACTTTCGACTAAAAGTAGAAGGTGTAACTGCTTTGCCAGTATATGAGTGTAAGTGGGCAAACTGAGACCAGGTACAGTATAAAAATCTCAGTATACATTCTTCACCAAACCACATTTTTCTTAGTGATTGTGTTGATATAGAGCTGCCTGAAGTGGTTTTAGGCAGTATGCTCTAATGGGGCTGATGCAGATTCTGCTTCTTTAAGTGGTGATTAGCTTTATTTGATTGGCTGGATGCTGAAGATCATAAACTGATACATCATACAATACAATATGGTGCCCTCTGTTTAAAATGTTTTAAACTTTCCCGTCACCTTTTGCCAACAAAACTGTAAATAAAAACTATCAACTTTAAGATACCTGTGTTGATTTTTCTCTGTTAACTTAGGATATCATACCAAACTGTTAATGGCTTCATTTTCTAATGTGCTGATAAGCATTCTTCTCTCCAGTCCTGACACAGAAGTAATGATGTTGGCTTCGGTTCAATTAGGGCTAACTGCAATTAGGTTTTTTCCCACACTTCATGCAGTGTAAAATTCAGTGACTGATTGTTTTTTTTTTTTTTTTTCACCCTACAGTTCTTGTTGCCTGCCCATCCATTAACTGATGTAATCCATGCTATAGATCACTCGTTGCTACTCTAGTCTCAATCTTCCCTGCAGTGTTTTGTATATTAGTGAAGACTTCAAGCTCTGCAGAGCAGGGATTTTATGGGCTAAAAAACGCCCATCGCATCTTCAGTGTTCTATAAATACCACTGAAGTCTGCAGCCATCGGTTGCATCAGAGCAGCGTTGTGCCCTCCTACCCTGTGCCCTGCAGGGGCACTTGCTGCCAGGCTTACGTGATGTCAGCCTGTCCTGAAACTCACTGAATCCCTGCCGTGAAGGCTTCTCAGTAATGGTGCTTTTACAGGGGGCTGGCTGTAGGTTATGCCTCCTTGCCATACCATTAATAGTATCTGCAGCAGTGTTGCTGTACTAATGCTTCCATTTATAGATTTTTCTAAAGCTTTTCAATTACTACTTAAAGACCCTAAAGATTCATCGTAGTGTTAGTGAGCTTTCTCAACCTGGTTTTTGATGATAATATTGGCTTTAATGGTTATTGCTGACACTGCTGAAGTGATTCCTGTATCCTGAATGCTATTTTTAAAATAGCTGACTTACACTTTTTTTTTTCCCCCCTTTTTGGGATCTTTTTGGTATTTGTTTTCTCTAGGAACAAGAAGCAGTGTTTGGGAGAAAGAGCCCTGCTGAAATTGATATCTCAACGTAAGTGTTTAAGGAGAGGCTGCAACATCAAATCAGAATATTTATTTATGGAGATTTTTCTCCTATGCCTGTAAATAAACAGTGTTGACAGATTATTGTATTACACTGGCCAGCAACAGGATACCTGGATATCAGGACACTTAAGAATGCAATTCATATTTGAATGTATGATGCATAATTTTTCAAAGTTGTATATTTTAAATGGGAATAAAAGTAATTTAATCATTATCAAGGATAAAAATTGTTTTCTATATTTTCTTAGAGGCTGGTATATTGTATATAATACTGATCTATTTCACTTATCTAAACAGGTTAAATCCTTGCCACAAGTGTGTTAATGATTTGCATTTTCCAGCAGAGGAACGACAGGGCAGCTCACAGTAACTGCAGGTGATAAAACACCGAGCTGGACTGGCAGAGAGTGAGTGTGTGCTGAGTAAAGGCCTCCACTGTGGTGTGTAACCCCCATGCGTGTGCCCTTTAAACATCAGGACAGTTGCCTGCATAGTATTTAAATGAGTTGAGTAGTTGAAGAAAAAACTATTTTCATAGGCAGCAGTTACTGGCAGATTACTTCATGTGCTCAGGAAACAATAGGTCGCTATCTCTTTGGTTTTCACCCTTTCCTCTCAACTCACTGTGGCACTTCTGACTGGGCTGTTCTAGCCCCTTGGCGTGGTCGGTCTGTTGAAGTTTCTAACCATGAAAGCAGGGCGAGGGCTTTTAGCAAAGCTTGTGTTAGTGCAGCTTTTTTCAGGCATGCTTCTGAGGATTAGCAATGATACGCTGCTGCTTGTTCCTTGTGCTTGAAGGTAGGCTTAAACACAACCTGCCACAAGTTCTCAATCCGGTAAGGTAGAGAAACCTAAATTTGCAGATGGCAGGGAGTTTTAGTCAATAAAAGCTCAATTAAAAATGAATGTAAAGGCCTTACTTAAGGCAGATGAATTATTAATGTTGTGGAAGTGAGCACTGTGATCGAATGGACCCACCTGAATGTGGCTTCCTGCTGCATTGTTCCTATCGCTGCAAGGTTCCCAGAATTTATTTGATGTGAAGTAAATGAGTCACTTATGGGAAAATGAGTTATAATCTGAATCCTAAAATAGCAGTGCCTTCAGTGACCATCCAGTTTGTACAGGTCTCAAATACAGCATTTTGCTGCTACGGTCAGGCCGTAAAGGCTTATAAGCCATTGCGTTGTAATGGAGAGCTCCCTGCTTGCTTTGTAATAAACACTGTTGATAAGGGCCTGCAAAACATTTGGAGGAAAATTTAATTTAAAGACTGACCTTAAAGCTCCTTTATCTACTAGCTGTTGGTAACAGAATTGTTGCCATTTCTTAATGGGCAGGGCTCCCCAGTTGCCAGAGTAAAACCAGAAGAGGTTTTACTCTTGATAAGCTCTGGGTGAAGCAGGGATACTTCTCTCGACAATTCAGTATTGTCATAATAGATTGCTTTTATTTATCAGACTGTACAGAAATAACTTGGACATTAAAATTAATATCAGATGTGTGGGGGAAAAAAGTGTCATAAAAGTATGTCTCAAAGACATTCTGAATGCTGATTTTTACTAATTTGCAATGTTTATGCCTCTTTTTAAAAATTACCTGAATAGAGTAAGCAACATAGGCTTAAGTATTTTCATAGAATCATAGAACATGAGGGGTTGGAAGGGACCTCTGGAGATCATTGAGTCCAGCCCCCCTGCCAGCACAGGAACACTTAGGGCTGGCCCCACAGGAACAGATCCAGGCAGGTTTTGAAAGTCTCCAGAGAAGGAGACTCCACAACCTCTGGGCAGCCTGTTCCAGTGCTCTGTCACTCTCAGGGTGAAGAAGTTTTTCCTCATGTTGAGGTGGAACTTCCTCTGTTTCACCTTTCTACCATTGTCTCTTATCACAGGGCACCACTGAAAAGAGACTGGCCCCTTCTACTTGACACCCACCCTTCAGGTATTTGTAAACATTAATAAGATTCCTCTCTGTCTTCTCTTTTCTGGGCTAAAGAGACCCAGGGCTCTTAACATTTCCTTGTAAGAGAGATGTTCCAGTCCCTTAATCATCTTTGTAGCTCTCTGTTGGACTCTCCCTAGTATTTTCCTATCCCTCTTGAACTGGGGAGCCCAGAACTGAACATAAGACTCCAAAAAGTGGCCTCACTAGTGCAGAGTTAGAAGGGGAGGAGAACCTCTGTTGACCTGCTGGCCACACTCTTTATGCACCCAAGGATACCATTGGCCTTCCTGGCCACAAGGGTACATTGCTGTTCCATGGATAACTTATTCTCCACCAGGACTCCAAGGTCCCTCTCCAAGGAGCTGCTTTTCAGAGGATCCACCCCTAACCTGTACCCGTACATGGTGTTGTTCCTCCTCAGGTGTAGGACTCTACACTTCTCCTTCTTGAATTTCATTAGGTTTGCCTTTGCCCAGCTCTCCAGTCTGTCCAGATCTCGTGGGATGGCAGCGCAGCCCTATGGTGTATCAGCCACTCCTCCCAGTTTCATATCATCAGCAGCCTTACTGAGGGTACGCTCCATCCCTTCATCCAGGTCATTGAGGAAGTTGTTGAGTAAGACCAGCCCCAGAACTGACCCCTGGGGAACACCACTACCAGCTGGACTCTCACCCCTGATCATGACCCTCTGAGCTCTATTGTTCAACCAGTTCTCAACCCATCGCACTGTCCACTCTTCTAACCCACACTTCCTGAGCTTTCACTTGAGGACGTTATGGGACAGTGTCAAAAGCCTTGCTGAAGTCAAGGTAGACAACATCTACTGCTCTCCCTGCATCTACCCATTCAGTCACACCCTCGTAGAAGGCTATCAGGTTAGTCAGATGTGACTTTCCTTCTAGACTTTCCATGTTGGCTATGGTTGATAATCTTTTCTTCCATGTGCTGAGATATGATCTCCAGAATGAGATGCTCCTTTTTGTGAGCTTATGTATCTTGCAACATACTTGGAATTCTCATAAGGAGTGTTTGTTATTGTTCTATGTGCTGCTTTTTAATAACTTAGTGAAACTATAGAGCGATGGAGTGAGTCACAGTGAAATTACTGCCGCCCTAAATTGAGAGAATGGGATTGCTTTCATATGCCAGGATATCTCATAATTCACCTGAAGTATCTCAGGAGAAATATCACCTGAATAACATTGAGAAGAAAAGGAAGAGAATTGGAAAAATGAGATCTGGGAAGGTTGGAGAAACTGCAAATACCTGTAAGAGTATCCACACTACAGCAAACGAAGAGACCGTTTATCACACTCCAAAAACCAGACACGTGGGGAAGAACAAGCTAAGGAAAGGACAAGCTCATTTCTCAGGGGTGTTTGCTGCATGTCATTTCCAACAACTCTTAAACTAGAAGATGTCTTCTGCTAGATGCAGGCTGTGATGTCTCTCTCTTACAAGTATGTTCCCTGTTTCTGTCGAATCCCTACACAGTGTTAGCATCTATTGGAAACCCAACAGTTCCACAGCTCTGCTGCATCTTGTTTTGGATGTGACGACTCCTACCTTTTGTGTTAATAGATCTCCAGAGAAAAATACTTGATGTCCTCTGCCTTCCTTTGCTCTCGTGTGATGCCAGGTAAAGAAAGTGGATACAAAAAGGGAGCTGAAGTATTTTGGTTGTGAAAAACACTATCTCTTGATGTATTTCAGTGTTAGAAACTTTTTAAAAAATGTAGAAAATTTTCTCTCTTCAGGTGCTTGATTCTTTGCTGTATGATTGGGCCTTAATCAGGGAAATCTTGAATAAAGCAAATAGTCTCTGTTCCCAGTTACGTACTGTGTGTATTTTCTGTAGCTGTGATCACCTGAAGTGCTTTTACAGCGATACCTGCAAATCACCCTTCTTTTCCCTCACAGTAGCATGGGAGGCTTAGAAGTGCCCTTGGCTTAGTCTGTCACTGTAGTTCTTCAATAAATGCTCTGTCTCTTTACAGAGAGTGTCTGTGGCTGGTATTAGCAGGAAGGCCCAGATGTTTAATTCATTTATGATGTTATAGCCCTAATATGTGGCCACAATAGGCTCCTTCATAACCGATTATTGAAGCGAATGGCAAAAAATAATCAGTTCTTTTGATCATAAAATAGCAGCATTTCATTTGTGTTTAGTGAAAACTTTTTCACTAAACTTTTTACTTCAGAGGTAATCTCTTTAGTTTACGTTTGTGATTGAAAGTGGTTAGTGTTGTAATAGATTTGAATGTAAGTTTGAGCAAGACTGGCTTAAAACTGAAGAGAACTTAGAATCATAGAATCATTATGGTTGGAAAGGACCTCCAGGGTCATCAAGTCCAACCTTTGTCCTAGCATTTCTCAACCACTACACCCTATCCTCAAGCTCCACATCCAATCGTTCTTTAAACACCTCCAGGGATGGTGACTCCACCACCTCCCTGGGCAGCCTGTTCCAGTGCCTAACCACCCTCTCAGTGAAGAATTTCCTCCTAATATCTAATCTAAACCTCCCCTGACGCAACTTGAGTCCATTCCCCCTCGTCCTATCATTACTAATTTGAGAGAAGAGACCAACACCAGCCTCTCTACAACCTCCTTTTAGGTAGTTGTAGAGGGCATTAAGGTCTCCTCTCAGCCTCCTCTTCTCCAGACTAAACAAACCCAGTTCCCTCAGCTGCTCCTCACAGGGCATGCTTTCCAGCCCTTTCACCAGCTTTGCTGCCCTCCTGTGCACTCGCTCCAGCACCTCGATGTCCCTCCTGTGCTGTGGTGACCAAAACTGGACACAGTGCTCAAGGTGCGGTCTCGCAAGTGCCCAGTATAGGGGTACGATCACCTCCCTACTCCTGCTGGTCACACCGTTTCTGATCCAGGCCAGGATGCCATTGGCCTTCTTGGCCACCTGGGCACACTGCGGGCTCATGTTCAGCCGGCTATTGACCAGCACCCCCAGGTCCTTTTCTGCCAGGAAGCTCTCCAAAATTATATACTCAATCAGGCTTCAAAAATGAGGTGGACTCCTGCATTAAAGCAAGATGCAAGGGGAAAGCATGCATCACAGCTTTCCTTTAGAAAACATCAGTGGAAAGCAGCATTCCTCAAGGAAAGAGAGGAGCAAATTATAGAAGGTTCACAAGGCAAAACGATGCCCCTTGTACAGTCAGCCATCAGGAAAATGTGTTCTGGGGATGCTGCGTCCTTGGACCTGTGTTGGAGTGGAAGTGCCTTGTCAGCAGATAACATGGGTATAGCACATCCTTTGTAGTTGTAGAAAATCAGCTAAAACCTTACATTTCTTAGGCTGGAAATAAATTTTAACAGGCTTCCTCTTCTAGGAGATTTTTTGTTTCTGTTCGTGTCTTATCTCCACTCCTCTGTCATTTCTCAGTGTACCTTTGCATGCTGAGGCTGTCACTTGGGTGCTTTGAACGCTGCATGTGAAGATTGGGTCTAAGACACTGGTCATTTGGTCTTCATGCAATGATATGAATCCACTGCAAGGTCTCAGTGTTTTCTACTATCTTAATGTTCGACACATCATTTAAGTAGTTAGTTGTCATGGTTTGGAGCATTAGGCTATTTCAGATGAACTGACATCCACTTTAAACATTCTGTAGCTGCATCTCCTTAAAATCAGATAACAATAATGTTTATAGTCAAGAAACCTTTAATCTTCACTCTCTTTTGTTACCTTCTCTCTTTTCCAAGTATAAACACCACATAAGGGAGGCTTTTCTGACTGAGCTCTCTAAGCTGTATCATCTAGCTTGGTGATGTGCTGTGTGAACCAAGCTGCCTGTATTCTCCCTTCAGGCTCTCTCCCCAGGCACAGGGCACAGCACTGCCTGGCAGCGTGCTCTTCTTGCGTGGTTCTGAACACTCCAAGCGTTTGTTTATAAAATGGAGAGGATTAGGAAAGTTGGTCAGAAAGGACATAGCAAAGATCTCCTCAAATGTTTGTCAGAGTCAAAATACAAGGATAAACTATAAAGGATCAAAAGGAGTTTAACTTCGTCTCACTTTTGTGAACTTTTTCCTTGACTAAGAACCTAGCGGGTGTCAGAACTGCATTTTGTGTCAGTGTCAGCCTTGCACCACAAGCTCTTCAGTCTTTTTCTTGTCAATACAAAAAGCCTGTATTCCATAAATAGCGATTCTAGATTTGTGTCTTCCACACAGAAATATCCAGTTACAGATCTACAGAATATGTGCTATCCATAAATAATCCCCCATTCCCTGTATCTAGGGGGAGGCAGGGAGGAGGGGAATGAGGAATCTTCTCCCAAGATAGCAGAAGAGAAAAAGCTTTTAATTGTGCTCTTTATTCAAAGCACAGAAGTGTCTGCCGTTTCTATCACTGATAACTGTTGTCAGCATTAACTGGAAGACTTCTGTTTGACAGACAGGGAAAAAAGTTCCTTCACCAGCAGCACCCAATTGGGAGTCTATTGGAATAACCTCCTGACAGTTGCAGGCTAATGCCTTGGAAGCAAACAATGAAATCTTCTAAACAAGACAAACCCGCAGCAAACACTCACACACACCCCCCGTCACCAAACTCTCAGTTAGAATGGTTAAATACCTGGTTCTGTATTTTCTGTAGTTTTTTTCTTTGATGCAAACATTAATTTTTTTTAATCTGAGCAAAGATGTAGTCACGGGTATAATGTTTTGTGGGTAACGACATGCTTTGGTTTAGCATCAGTGCCAGACAGGGCAGTATCTCTGGGACACCCAGGATCAAAATGTCATGGCTTGCAAAGTGAAGGTGAGTTGGGGTTCTTTGATTCAGAAGAAAGGGGATTTTTGTGTGGGGAAGAGGGGTGAAGTTTGAACTCCGGGGCACTCTGCAGGACGGTAACATGTCTCCTAGAGGCTAGAACTGATGGTGGAGCTGGTTTAGCAAGGCCTGGGATGCCTGGACTCAAACACTTGAAACACCTACTGAGAGAGAGGGGGAAGGAAATACCCCTTTGTGTCAGTTTGTCTCACTACAATCTTTTAGTGTTTTTCTATTTGAGTGTAAAAGAATATTCAGAGTATCAGAAAGGAGTGTGGCTTTACACCATTGCCTTTTAGTCCTGCTTGCTCTGCATCCTAGTACTTTTTCTCTGTATAATTCCTCAACACATTTAAAATCTGAACTCATTACTAAGCATAGAGCAGTCTGAAGAATTTTTTTTTCCCTATTGTTAACCAAGGAGTTTTTTGTAGGTTTTTAACTTAGTTTTATTCCAAACCCTTTAGCAGGAATGTAGCAATGTTGCTGTAACACAGGAGTACTAGAGGACAGCTGCTGCAAGGCAAGCTGTGGCATTATGTTTCTGGAGTGGCGGATTAAAAATCAAAGATGACTGCTTTTTGAGACTGAGCTATATTAGAATACTTTGAAAATTCATGATGAAAAAAAATTCTTGAAAAAATAACTGAAAAGTTCTCAAAACTAGGCCTCCTACATTCCAGCTAGCACCCGTTGCCCCTTGTCAACAGGTCATTGGACATCACTGAGAAAAGCCTGGCTCCACCCTCCTGACACTCACCCTTTATGTATTTATAAACATTAATGAGGTCACCCCTCAGTCTCCTCTTCTCCAAGCTAAAGAGACCCAGCCCCCTCAGCCTTTTCTCACAAGGGAGATGTTCCACTCCCTTAATCATCTCTGTGGCTCCCTGCTGGACTCTTTTGAGAAGTTCCCTGCCCTTCTTGAACTGAGGGGCCCAGAACTGGACACAATATTCCAGATGCAGCCTCATCAGGACAGAGTAGAGGGGGAGGAGAACCTTTCTTGACCTACTAACCACCCCTGTGTGATCTAATCAAGGTGATCCTGCTCCGGCAGGAGGGTTGGACTAGATGATTTTTTGAGGTCCCTTCCAAATGTTCTGTGATTCTGTGAATAGAAAGGCTGTTGTATGTAGTGAACTGTCACAATTGTACTAAATAGAAGAATATTTGCACTAAAGAGAGGAATGGCTCTCTCTGAGAGGATGCAGTGATCTCTGGTGTTTCTGTATAATCAGAAGCAGGCGATAACTTAAAAAAACTAGAAAATGCCTCTTGTCTGCTGGAAATTCCCCATAAATGGAAATCTGCAAAGTGACCCCTGTCTTCTGTGCCTACAGACTCTGGTTGCAGGGAAGAGTTCTGCTTCCCTCTGCTCCTGGAAGAACCCTGTTTCACGAGCATTTCTGCCAGGAATAGTCATTTCCACTTTCTAAATAAAAACCTGCGCGTGTTCTAGTAAAGTGTTCTGCACACACTTGCTGTGCCTCATGGTCTCGTCAGACATGAATGTTTTGATACAGAAATGCACGAAAACAGTGATGGGCAAAAGAAGGGAAAGTTGGGAAAGAAATGTAGATGCAACTACGAGTAAGACAATGGACAAATAATGATTTCTTCCTTGCCTTTGGGGAACCGCATAAAAGCAGTGTGTTCTAGAAGATCTTTTGAGAATGTCAAAAGGTAGAGTTAAATTAATGGCATGCAGAAAGCAGCTATCTTTTCTGGAAAGGGAGATAAAGCTGGAGGAGAGAGTGAGGAAGAGACAGTGGGCATGGTTCTTTACTGAATCAAGCATAATGCTAGCGAAATGCACTAATTGTACCTTCTGTGTATTCACTGGCTCTGCAGGGTAAAAACAGAAGGGTGGATGAGGAAGAGGCATGGTTCTGTCTGACAGAATCAGCCTATAAAGGAGCTGCCCTGGCAGCACCAACCACCATAGGAAGCCGGAGCTTTTTCACCCAGTGTGCTACACGGATTCTGTGCACGGTCAGCTGTTTCAGTTGGATAGGAGAGGCTGAGATACAGAGACACCTTCTGTACACAACATGAATACTCCAAACGAGATGAAAGAGCAAAGACAGACTGTGTCTTCCATGTTTCACCTGTTTTCTTTTACTACTCTAGAAGCAGAAAATCAACAACTCCATTGCACTCTCTAGAGGAGCAAATTCCCCCCATCCCCTTCCAGAAAGCAAAGCTCCTGATGAGTCCTCTCCCACCCCTCACTGCCCATCTCCTGAAAGCTCATGATCAGCTGAGGGTGCCGTGCTGGTTCTGGAGGTAGGTGTGGTGACTTCCCAGGATTTCCTCTCTGAGCTGGTGTGTTCCCACACCCCACCCCGTAATGGAGTAGGGTGGTGTTTAAATTTCTGTCTTTCTGTTACATCTCGTATATGCGTGGATATTATGAGAACATTTTTATTGAGATTTTGTAGAGACTATTATAGAGACTGGTCTTTTTTTTTCTTGATCCATTTCTCTTTTATTACATTATTTCCTGTCAATCTTTTTCTCTAGAGAAAAAAAATACTGTTTAAAAATATCCTTTAAAAATATTTAAGTCTTTGGGGGTGTTACTGAGCAACATCTGGATATATTTGTTTGTTAGATGAGCAGAAGTGCTCTCTGAAGCAAAAACTGAGACGCACACATGATTTATAGTGACTAATTTTGCCAGACTGAAGAAATATGAATCCTTTTGTAAATCAAGCAGAGCTGTCCCTGAATTTGATGCTATGAAATCCTCATGTAAAAAAAGGCCTGGTGAGTAACGAGCATTCTATACAGCACAAAAAAAGAGGGAGGTGGAAAGACATTGACTAATACTGAAGTAATACAGCTATCGGTACTGAACAAATTGGGGAAGAAACATCCTGGTAGAACTCATTTCCTTTTGAACTGGAAGATTTTGAACTCTAGGCTGAGGATTGTTCACTAGATAGAAGCTGATCATACCCTCCAAGTCCTAAAGAAAACCCTGCCCTATAGCCTTGGGCTAAGGACAGCTGAATGAGATGTTGCTGTTGTTGTGAACTGTTGTAGGACCAACAAGGCAAACCACGCTTACAACAGTGCTGTCGTAGTTTCCTCATGTTTCTCACCCAGATTGCCTCCCCCCCAAGAAAGTGAACATTAAAGACGAATATTAAACAAAATAGGAATAAAAGGCATCAAATGACCAAACCAAAATAATAATGTCAAGTCCATCTTTTTGGAGCAGTTAGGTTTGCTTTCTACTTCCTTGTTGGAAACGAAGTTGTATTTTAGAAGATCTGTCCAGGGCACCTAAGCCTCCTTACAGGTCTAAGTGTCTGGATGGCACAAGAGCAAAATGTGTACTAAAACTCAGGTCAATAAAGGCTTTTCTGGGAGACTGATAGTAGTATCGATGAACAAATCAGTGGTAATCCTTCCTTTGCTCCAGATATTCATACTACTGATACCGTAAAGCACTGGATCCGCTAAGAGGCTGAAGCTCTCACTTAGACACAGGACATCTTGCTGAGCTTTTAAGCAGGGCTATGGAGGCTGCACATTCACAGTCTCCACCAAATTGTAGGACTCTGTCTTGTTGCTGATGAGTGTAGATGTCATGAGCAGAAGACATAACTGCAAAGAAAAGATATTCTGAAATACTCTGTTGATGTTACAGGCTGGAGATTGAGGAACAGCACAAAAAGAAGTACCTGCCTACCAAGAGTGCTTTGCAAAGTTTTATTCAGCTATGTTAATAAGTAGTTGTCTGGGTAAAAGCAAACCAGACGAAGAACCTGTAACAGGAAATTAGTTTTATCTATTGAATACTGGAAGCTGTTCTTTAGGCTCCAAAGAAATTTTAAATAATTCTATTCTATTACAAATACAGACAAAAATTTCAGTGTCTTGTTAAAAGAAATCCCAGTTGTTCTGACTATTTCTGAGTGGTTAATTTTCACCGCTGAATATCTTAGTAGCCTGTAAATCAAAAACTAGAGATAACAGAAGAGTAAACATAGAAATATATATTTCATTTGTTTACATTCTGTAATATGATCTCAGTAGCTGTTCTTTATTTATTAGTCATGCTGGGAACTAAACAAACTAGTAAAGAAAAATCACATCTTCACTTGCACAGGTGTTTCCTGCTTTACATTAACAGCAAAATCTGTTTTAGGCTTTTATTCCTCTGCTCATGCCTCCGTCAGCCACAGTACCTCAGCACAAGCAATGGACTCGATCACTCAGTCTCTCCTGCAACAGAAACACTCTTCTTCATTGACAGTAAGACTGGCTTTGATTAGAAGTGTAATCCCAAGCCCATACATCTCAGTTTTGTCCTGTGTCGAGGCTGGGGGGGGTATAATACCATATAGGGAGATGTGGCTACGCTCTCAGGCTGTCTAGACTGATGGACTCTCTGATTGTGTTCTGAATCGAGGCCAGACAGCAGTGACGCCACCACTTCCGCTTGCAACTGGTGACTAAACTTGGTGGGAGCAGAGCTGGGTGCTCAGTGCTGACTCAGGAAAATAACAGGCTGCTTCACCTTCCTTGGCCCAAGTGATGGGAGAAAGCAGATAAGCATGGAACAGCTGTTGAAAAAGCAATTAGCTTCTTGAGGAGAGGAAATGGTTTGAAAAAAGACCTCCCTGGGGATGAGTGACCCCTGACTCTGGGTAAGAGTCTGAGTTTTTCTTCTGGCCTGTCTTTTAGCACTTTGCTGATTCACAACAAGCTGTAGTGATGCACAGCCCGCCCCTAGAAAGCCCAAATTTATAATCTGGCAAAACAATTCTAATATCTTAAGAATAACTCTCCCTTCACTGTTTGTGTGATGTTGTAAAGTTACACAATAGAGAAAATAAATCCTCCTTTTCCCTAAGCTACTGACTTACTGATCAAAGTACACATAAACCACTCATTTCTTTTAGTTTATGGTCCTGCTAGAATTTAGGAATTTATTAACTTGTCTGCAGTTTTGCTTTGATTGGGTCTGTAGTATAACAGCTGTGATAGAAGTCAGGAAATAACAATAAAAGTTAATCTTCATATATATATATTTACCTATGAAGAGGCAGCAAAGTTAGGAAAATTAGCAACAAGGATCAAGTTTAGGTACAGGAATGCTCCTCCTTTACTTGATAGAATTTTTGAGTTGTCTTCCTTAAGGAATTATTATTATCAACTGGTAGCAGGAACAGGTGACTGCAACACAGTATTACTATTTTTTTTCCAGCTCTGCCATGGATTTACCTGAACAAAGCACTTATCCTCAAGGTCCTGCTGTTTGTCAGGTTGTAATATACTTTACTGCAAACAGAGGAGTTGTGAGAATTAATAAATGGAAATATTTTGGGGGTTCTTCCTTTGTAGACCATGAGATTGCTGAAAAAAACTACATTTAAAATATACTTTTTAAAAAGTATAAATATGAAAAGTATGTGTTGTTTACTGCTTACAGTGCAGTGACAGTACCAAGGTGACGCATGTATTTCTAGATGGGAAGAAACAGTTCAGAGGTAAAGCATTTTTAAAATGGAAAACTCAACTCGCAACCGCTTTTCAATGAAAACAACTTATTATGAAATCCTCGCTCACTTTCTATCCTTGTTTTCTTTTTCCTTTGTATTGGCAATTTTTCTAGATTAACTTCTTAAAAAAAATGTGTTAGGGTAAGTAGCTGTAGGCTTGTCAAGAATCCATGGTGCACGCAGCCTGCGTATTTTACATCCAGCTTCTAAAAGCTTGCCATTACTCGGCCTCTTTCTCTTAGTCTATTGTATTTTTTTCTTTGGCTTCAAGACTACTTAAGTTAGATCTCACATTAACATAAAATCTGACTGTATTAAGATATAACAATATTGACGTTTTTAATTGAAAGCAACTTTCTCCATTCCTTTAGTGAGAAATGGATATAGTCACCCAATATCAATGTTCAGTTCTTTCCCTTGGAATACAGGTGTGGTGTATTCTTGCAAGACTAAATACCATGGTATTGGTGAATGAAGACTGGTTGGACATTACTTTAAAAACAAAACAACCCAAACAAACTAACAAACCTAACAAAAAAAAACCATGGATCAACCAAATAATAATAATAATAATAATAATAAAAACCCCACACAACCAAACCCCAGAAAAAGAACCCCCTCCTCCCCTCACAAAAACCCAACGACAAAACAAAACAGTGACTGTGAATTTCCACTCCAAGGCAAAACAGGAAACTGTACTAATTCTGAGATGTGATTCATTAGCTGGTAATGAAGAAAGAACTTATTTCTTGTGAAAGGTCCTTAAGTTCTTTGTAGGAATAACTCAGTAAAGGAAAAAGAACAGAGACAATGTGAAATGGCCCTAGGTTAAAGTTTTAATATACTATTTTGAATTAAGCCAGTTGCATCAAAACTTCCTGCTTAATGGTTATTAAATCATGTGTCTCTTCAGTAGGTTAACTAGCAGTTCTTTTACAGACATTATGCTTCTGACTGTATTAAGTTGCCTACCAGTGTTTCTGATCAATTTTTTGGTTGAAAACATTCTCAGTAAGTGGCTTCTACTTTTGCTCGCTCTGAATCTTGTTAGCTCTACCCGATGCACCTGATTTTTCAGAACCAAGCCTGCAGAAGTCCCCTTGCAGTCAATTTAACAGATTTCCAAGTAAAATGTAGAATCTAAGTCAAAAATTTCACTGGTGGTTCCCATAACCGGTTCAAAAGTTTGTGAAACAGTTATCTGGTATTTTAGAAAGACTCTTTAACTGATACAATTTCCATTCTTTAAACTAAACAAGCCCTTTAAGGTAGATTTTCATCTTCTTGTTGGAGCTATGGTTGTGCTAGAATTCACTGATTCTGTTAGAAGCTACAGCACAATCTCTCTACACCATGTTTTCTGAGGTTGCTTTTTCTCTTGTATAGCTTTGTGGGTTTTCATATGCTTATTTTATCAATTATTGTTTTTCAGGATTCCCTTAACTCCGAATCTGTCCCTTGGTAAATATGTTTTGTATATTTTTAATTTACTTAATGTTTCAAGCCCTAAATAATTTTATTATACTTTGCCATGTTCATGTGAGAAATGTAAAGCTAAAAGTTTAGACCTTTATTGCCAATAGCGTAATACTCATTACATGATAAAAGTATTGGGGTTTATGAATTAATATTCTGAATGAATCCCACTTTATAGGTGATCCTGTGTGTTTTCTTTCTCTTGAAACGCTGTTTTATTGAACAGATGCTGAACTCTGCTGTAGGCTGATGTGCTCGAGGCTGTGAGGGGTTTGAAAGCAGCCTACAGCTGCCTGAGTTGCTGCGATGATAGTTCTGAAATCTTATTCGTGACAGGTGATAAAAGGGCCACAGAGTGCGGCTGAAGCAGCTCTTCACAGACCTGCTCTTTGGCATCCCTGTGGCTGGTGGAGGGATTTTAAATCATTTCATTTAATATTGCAAATTGTTGGGTGTGTCATCCATCCCCACAACGGATGGGTCCACGCTGGCACACAGTTCAGTTCTGGCTTGTTTTAATAGCTTTTCTGAAACAGATTGTCTCCCAGACTCGCTAAGAAAGGCTTTCCCGGGAAAGTCTTACCGAGAAAAACTTTGTAGGACAAAGCGTCAATCTGACCCCTCTTGTTTACAGCGCCTCTCGATGATACTTGACTTCTGCAAGCCTCCGGGTCCAGCTGAATCCGTTTGAAGAGTCCGCTGCCTTAACCAAGGGGCGATGCCAGAGCAGGTACTTGCCCCAGGCAGCTTAAACTGAGTGCCCCCACGGCCCCAGCCGCTGTGCAGGCGGGGCGGCCTCTCGCTGCCCGCGCAGCGGGGCCGGGCGGTGCTGGCGTGGGCCGGGCCGGGCCCGCCCGCTGCCGGCGGAAGGGAGGGAGGGAGGGAGGGAGGGGGGGAGCGGCGCGGCGGCCCCGGCCCGGTGCGGAGCAGGGCCCGCCTCCGGCACCACATGATGCCGCTGCTCCTTCCTGCCGCCTCTGTCCCGAGGAGAAAAGGGAACTGGGCGCAGGGCGGGAGGAAGTGATTCCGCTCCCTGCGGGAAACGCGCGGCCCCTCCGATCCCCGTTTCCACCGGGCCGGGCGCCTCGCCGGCTGTAGCTGCGCGGCCGTGCGCGCCCCGCGGAGCCAGCGCCGGGCCATGTCGCGGCTGTGGCTGCTGGTGCTGCTGGGCGGCGCGCTGGCCCCGGGCGGCAGCGCCTTCAACCTGGACGTGGAGCGCCCCGCCGTCTACTCGGGCCCCGAGGGCAGCTACTTCGGCTTCGCCGTGGACTTCTTCGCTCCCGACCCAGCCTCGTAAGTGCCTCGCCCCGTCCTGCCCCGGCAGCGGAGCCGCTCTCGTCCCCGGCGGCTGCCGAGGCTGCCGCTTCCCGAGGCGGGGGGGGGGGGGGGGGGGGCCGTCCTGGCGGCCCCGGCTTTGCTCCGGTCGCGGCGCGTTGGCGGCGGGGCTGGGGCCGAGGGTGAGCCCGGCCGGCCCGGAGGAGGCTGAGGATGGGGATGGCGATGCCGGGGCCGGGAGGAGCCCCCCGCGTCATCAGCCGAGCTGCTGCCTCTGGTTCCCAGAGGCCGGGGCAGAGCTGGCTTGGAAGAGAGCGGTCTGTGGATGGGAGCCGTCTGCTCCGGCCCGGGTGCGCTGCGGTGGAGTCGGGCTGGAGGCTGCAGCGGGCAGTACCGCGCCGGCGGAGCCGCGCTAGGCGCGGACGGGGCTGCGAAGCCTCCCCCGGTGCGGGGCGGCTCTGGCTGCCGAGCCCCTCGCACCGGGGAGCAGCGCTTGGTGCCGAGCCGTGCCGTGCTCTCGGTGGGCTTTCTAACGCGGCAGCAGCTTCGCGCGGCTGGATTTCCTGCGCAGCCTGACCGGCCTGCAGGTAACAGGGGTAACCAGTCCAGCGTAGAGAGATGAAGGTGTGGTGTTCTGCTTCGTTACATCGCGCACCTGAGGTTTGTCCGGTGGAAATTCGGAAGTCCTGCTGCTCCCTTTGCTGAGCGCTCTTTGCAGAAGTGCTGTGTTTGCGTTGCGCTCTATCTGTGCTGGTCACAAAGCTGCTGAGGAGTCTAGAGGACAAAAAGCTCTGTGTATATATTCTCCACATCTGCTTCCTGAATATGTTCTCGGTTCATGTTAAAGGAAAGTTAGGCAATGTGCAGTGGCTGGTGTGTGTGTCAGACTCCTGAAGCCGTGGTGAATTAGTCTGAATTTCTTCAGTGTGGGCTATGTTAAGATCCAGCTTTTGCCGTTATTTTCCCCTTCTATCCCATCTTAAAGGGCTGTAAAGCTGGAAAAAACTGCTGGTTTCTCTCATGCTGAGGGTTTTTTTTTTCTTTTCTCTCTTGGCCTTTAGTTTATAAAATTTTATAAAAAAATTTGTTTATTTGTTTCAGTTTTTTTTTTTTTTTTTTGCAGTACATCAGCTAGACTTGTTTGCATTTCTTTATTACCTACAAATATTAGAAGTCATCCTGTCTTAACTTGCATGCGTTGCAATATCTTTCTGTTCTATCTTAATCCAGTAAGTCTTAATAGTAAAAGAAAAAAAAAAAGGTTCTATTTATGTCCCTTCCTTTATTTTTAAATCAGCACATGTGGCTGCAAAGCTCTCAGAGACTGCTAAATGCATGTAGTCTTTTGTCCTTGCTTTCTGGTAAGGAGTTACTGTGACCTGGCTCTCATTGAAATCACTCTTTGGAACCTTTCCATTATTTTTCTAATAACTGTTGACCTCAAAGTGCATGGCTGTCAAAGAAAACTTGGGACACTGGTGGTTTTCGGGCAGCGTGGAATACCCCTTCATAATTTAAAGGGAGTTTTCTCCTCATCTTTTTGGTGTGACTAGCAGTTAGTTTGTATCTGCAAAGCTGAAGGCTAGTACTGCTCTTCTTCTTCAATTTAAGCTCATCATTGAAACAATTGCTATGTAACTTTTAAGGGAACAGGCTTTAGTGATGTTACATTTCCAGTGCCTGTGGGGACTGGTATTTTGTCTCCTGAAATAGCCAGAAATACTGGGATGCAGTGTCCTCCCCATAGGCCTGTGTCTTTCCCCATAGTTCCAAGGAAGATCAACACACGCAGAGAAAAGGCAGACTGGGATTCCTGCAGATTCCCTCAAACTCTTGCTGGAGAAAGAAAGGTAGTGATGAAGAGTGAGCTCAGTGATGTCTGCAGTTAAATCTTCAGTAGAAAACTGAGCAAACTGTTTTGCGTCATGATCAACAAAAGGCGTTTAGTAAAATGAGCCTTGTTATATGGTTTTGTCTGGTGTCATGTGTGTCACTTGATTCCTACACCTTTGTTGTTGCTTTGGTGAATTATTATGTATCACCTGTTCTTTACACAAGTACTAGAGATGAGGTAGATTTAGTCAAGCTAAAGCTATTTGGATTGACTATCCTGACCATAAAAGTGGTGCTAGATCTTGAATTCTCAAGCTGCTGTTTCATAGTTTTATTTTGACCTGCTGAATACCAAAACAAAGCATATTTAGAACTCTGGTGGAAGACCTATTGCAGGAGTTCAGGTGCTGGTGTGGTGCCTGACAGAGGACATGTTCAGCCACTTAGTGATGTAATGATAACTTTACAAGCACTGGAAAAGGTTTCTCATACATGCTGTGTTTTAAAAGACCTGCGTTCGATTGTCTGTCTCTGGTTTACGAGTACATGGAAATACCAGTTTCTCTTTATTGGCCCATGGCAAAGCACTGGCAAGTGGTTATTCCTGTGAGCACGCCTACAGAGGCTGAACTGCTGAGCGTGTCAGTACACTCCCAGTCTTGCCCTTACTGTTGTAGTGGGGCACGTGGTTGCATTGTGTAGAAGTATCCAACAATAGCTGGTGCATTCCCATCGAAATAGTGAGGATTTTTTTCTTTAATCCCCCTATTTCCCCTTTCCCATAGTGGACTAAAGACTACTTTATATTTGGGTAGTCTGTATGTTAGTATAAGATCTATGAAAAAATCTGCTTGCTTGTTCTGTGGTGATAAAAATTCATTTTTGCTTTGGGAAAAGAGGTGATTAAAGCTTTACGGAGTCCAATAATGATTCCTTTACTGGTAATTGTGCTAGTAAAGTTCATCACAAAGATTATCTTATGAAAGATTTAAAATATATGATTAGAATGGGAATGCTTTTTTTTAAACAAGTATTTAATTTGGGAGCTTATCAAAAGCTGGTGATGCAAGTGTAAAGTGGGAAGCAAGCTACTGCTTGTTTGATTGTAATTATAATAATTAATATGTTTCTTTACTTGGCATTATGATGTGCATTTTTAAGCGTTTCCATTATGCTCAGGAAGAATATTTAATGCTAATTAAAGCATTTGAAGTTCTGGTTAGAATTGAGAGAGTTTCTGAATGGCAACGAAGCAAAACAAATGGATTGCCAGCTAACCTGGATTTTCCATCAAGGTCCTCCCCAGGAGATCTGTAAGGTTCTGAAAATGAGTAGCATACCTTGGTCTTCATATGAGTTGAGCTTTGATGAGGTGCTACATGTTTATACCTGGTATGTCAAGAACATGTTAAGAAATACAAGCATAGTGCTGCACTAAAGTGAGTTTGAAGATGACTGAAAACCAGAGCACATTTAGTAAGCATGGATCTGCCTGCCTGCAGACATTCTCTCCAACCAGTCTTGCAGCTTGTTCAGGTAACCCAGTTGCAAAACTACATAACCATAATGCCTGATACAGGATGATGGGACTTGGCTCTTGCACTCAGAAGTCTCTCTAAAGAGTATAAATGGAATCAACAGAGCAGGTTCTGATGACAAGAAGCATTTAGTTTTACATCTTCTATATGTCTGTCTGTACTTCAAATTGACTTCCGTGTGTAAGTGCTGATGAGTCAAGTGTGTCTCAGAGGTGTTGGAGTTCCTGGAAGATGTTAATAACCTTGTTGGAAGATGTTAAGAACCTCGTTTGTTCCAACTTTTTATTCAGTGTGTGTCATACTTCTCCACTTCTGAATTTTACCACCTGCACAGGCATCATCTCATACCATTTTCTCCTCAGAATGCACTTAATATGCTCATATAAGCAGAGATTTATAAAAGCACAACAGATATTCATAAGAAAATGATTGCTTTGTCATGAATGTCAACAAAGATTCATTAATACACAAACCTAGGGTTGACGTCCACTTGGAGATTTTATTTATTTTTGAGAGTGCACATTTGCCAGTACTGGGCTGACTCACCACTTTGTCCCCTCTGAGCTCAGAAGCACTACTGTTTTGTTTATATATTGTTTCCATTTTTGACTGACTTAATTGAATTACTTTTATGTACAAAATTAACCAGAAATTATGCTAGCCAATGACTTTGTTAAATTACAGAAGTACATGATTTTTCTGTTCCACTGCATACGTACATATTTATGAAAGGAAATCTCATTTTAAGTAGGACAGAATATTTTTCTCTTATCTTTTTTTTTTTTGCCTGCTTTTGCTTTCAAAAAAGAGGGACTCAAGACCTAAAACCTAATATAAATTGCTCTGAAGCTTAAAGTAGTTCTCATCAAACTTAGATTTGAATGGACAAGGCGTTTTCTTTCTTAGCTCTTCAGATGTCGTAAAGTAACAACCTCTGTGCCTTAGGTGTTAAAAACCTTTTTATTTCTTCTTTTTTTCCTGCAGGATATTTCTTCTGGTGGGAGCTCCAAAAGCAAACACTACCCAGCACAATATTGTAGAAGGAGGCCAGGTGCTCAAATGTAACTGGAATTCAAACAGAAACTGCCAGCCGATTATATTTGACTCCACAGGTATGGGGCATGGTTCCCTGCGAGGGGAGGTGGGGCATCTGATCCTGGTGTGAGAGAGCAGGAAGGATTCAGATTCATGTGGGATTTTTTGATGCTTGCTGTCAATGTAGCTGATTTTGGACTGGCAACTGGTCAAGGCTTGTTTTGTTCTTTTGTGGTTTGGTTTTTTTCCTTTCTTTTTTTTCCCCTCTCTTAGAATTCTGTTGTCCTTGGTATGTGCTGAAAGCCTGAGTGAGCATACTTTATTCTTCTTTTGTTTTAAACTGTTTACATTTCTCCTCTGTACTTCCTGGCGATCCTAAAACACTTAGTAGCCTAACTCCCAATTAAACACCATGGGTTTTATTGTCTACTAAGCATGTGGCACATAAGGAAAGTTACCTTTTAATATCAGCAAAGGTACTATAGGCAGAAATACTCCGGAGTTTAATCCGAAACTGTGAGTCTAACCTGCAAACTGTGGGGGGAAAAAAAGATTTCTCTTAATTTTTTCCCCTCATAGTATTTATCCCCTCATAGCTGACGTTTATGTTGGCAGCCCTCAGAGTGCTTCAGGTCTGAGCCATTACTTACCCACTGCTGAAGTGTACTAAAGCCGAGCAGCAGCAATGCTGACATTAAACCTTTCACTGAGCTTTCATGCCCTGGTACACACAGTGATTTCCACGAGCCGTGGCAGGTCATGTGAGAGCATGCTGCATGTGCTTTTCTGCCTGAGCCATTCAGTGCTGAACCCTGTTTTCCACAGCATGTTTCAGGCCAGCGGAAAAACCTTTCCATGTCATGGGAGTGGATTAGCAAGATCCATGAGGCAGGGCAGAGGAAACACCTGTGCTTTTGAGGTCTAGTTGGTTGTAATTCATTCTTGCTTCTGCTGATATTTTGACTTGGTAGTCTAGAGGCTATTAGATTCATGCAGCCTTTGTAAATAATGTATGCTACAGCAGAGAAGCTTTTCTTCCAATTCCATCATCAAGGTATACCACAATGTCGTTCAGATTTCTGAAATCCCCATATAATTTTCTGAAAACTGTTATGTTACCAGTTCTCTTGGGGGGGGTGGGGGGGGGAGGTACATAAAAGTACACACAAACCTGAAGTCATTGTTGGTTTGTTTACTTCACTCTACAGAGTGTTTCTGCCAGATTACTCCAGATCTCTAGTAAGCAGCAAAGTGGGACTTTTTGTCTACAGGGTAGGAAGGCTCTGCAGAGGGATTTGGACAGGCTGGAGCAATGGGCTGAGATCAATTATATGAGGTTTAACAAGGCCAGATGCTGGGTCCTGCACTTGGGTAACAACAACCCCAGGCAACGCTACAAGCTTGGAGAAGAGTGGCTGGAAAGCTGCTTGTCGGAAAAGGACCTGGGGGTGTTGGTTGACAGCCAACTGAACATGAGACAGCAGCGTGCCCAGCTGGACAAGAAGACCAATGGCATCCTGGCCTGGATCAAAAATGGTGTGACCAGCAGGAGTAGGGAGGTGATTGTGTCCCTGTACTTGGCACTTGTGAGACTGCACCTTGAGTACTGTGTCCAGTTTTGGGCCCCACAGATTATAAGGACATTGAGGTGCTGGAGCAGGTCCAGAGAAGGGTAACGAGGCTGGTGAGAGGTCTGGAAAACATGTCTTATGAAGAGCAGCTGAGGGAACTGAGGTTGTTTAGTCTAGAGAAGATGAGACTGAGAGGAGACCTTATTGTTCTCTTCCGCTACCTAGAAGAAAGTTGTAGTGAGGCTGGTGTCAGTCTCTTTTCCCAAATTACTAATGATAGCATGAGAGGAAATGGCCTCAAGTTACATCAGGGGAGGTTGAGATTGGATATTGGAAAGAAATTCTTTACTGAGGGAGTGGTTGGGCAATGGAACAGGCTGCCCAGGGAGGTGGTCAAGTCTCCATCCTTGGAGGTGTTTGAAAAAATGAGTAGATGTAGCACTTGAGGCTATGGTCTAGTGGTTAGGGCAATGTCAGGATGAAGGTTGGACTTGATGATCCTAGAGGTCCTTTCCAACCATAATAATTCTATGATATTCTATGATTCTAAGACAAGCAAGAATTGGTTTTAATTTTTTTTTACTTTGGGTTTATTGTTTACTAGAAAACAAATGTGGGGTTTCTTTGTTTTTAAAGAAAGAATCTAGATGTCCCTAATTAATAACCACCACTAATATAATAGCAAAAAAACTTCTGGGATAGGAAGATGAGCCACCTCTCATCTAGATGCATCTTCCAGTGGGAATTGTAGTGCATTTGCCTGTTTATACTGTGAACATTTGCAATGTGCTTTTTCCATATGCCAGACAGAATAAAGAGATGGAAGCCACTCTGCTTTGCTATGTGTCTGTTTGAGGTATATGCTGCTGGGCAAACAAACAGTGTTGTGCTTATAATTTTCTTCTAAGTAATAGGCACATTAATTGCTTGAAATTTACCAGTAAAAATATTGTCTCATAATAGCTTAAGAGGGTTTCTTTCAGGCACATTTTAACTCATTCTAGCTTTGTGGCAATGACTTGGGAAGTAATGCATTTGTCAATTATTCTCTGGGTGAAAAGGGGCATTGTATTTCAGCATAATAAAATAATAAATGCACTGAGACAAAATATAATGTCTTTTTCTTTGTGCATAGTACAATGGTTGATTCCCTACCTTATGATGACAATGTCTTACTGCCAACACATTGTAAACCCCTACTCCTGCCTGTCCCTGCCTCAGAAGGGAACAGGGGCTAGGGAAGATCTGTGATTCACTTTGCAGGAAATGGGAAGCAGAAGATTTGACCGCTGATTTGTGGTGCTGATGTGAAGGTGCTTTTTGTAGATGACTAAATGCAACCTCTGCAGGAATTCAGGTTCATCCACCACTACTTCAACAATTGTGCAATATGATTTGTAATTCCAGAGGTGTTGCTCCATCCTGCAATATAAGGAAGATTCCCCCTCCCCCCCCCCCATGATTATTCAGCTGGTTTGTTCATTGGAAAAGGAACATGGGTTCTGCACAATTGATTAGATGAGTTTTTTTGGAGTTCTTTTCTGATTGTTTATAGTTAGTGAAAAATCTGACCTGTGAAAGTAATGAGAACGTTCCTACTTGTGTTTTTTCTCTGTTTTCCTGTCAGTGACAAACTCTGAATGTGGGGTTGCAAAGTTGTAGTTACTAGAATGCCTGCCCTTATTCCTTCTCCTGTTTCCCTGTGCCAGTAGCATAGCTGGCAGATACTGGACCTGCCAGGCCACTGTGTCTTGCATATGGTGTCTGAGAACAAGGAAGAGGCTGTGTTTCTGTGCTGTGAACATAGCAAGGGAATGGAGGAAAGAGCGAGTCCTGTTCTGACTGTGAGCTTGTATTTGTCCGCTTGTCTCGTATTACAAATGAGAATAAGGTTTTATAAAGGCCCAGCAAGCAAGGTTTGGTTTTTCCCCTCTCAATTATTATTATTTTTTTTAAATTATTAAATATAATTTATAGGATATAAAAAAATATAATATAAAAGAAATAATAATAAATAATATTGAATAAAATTTAATTTAATTTTAAATTTAAAAACATAAACCCAAGTAATGTTTAATAAGTTTTTCTCCAGCTTTTTGGGTCCTTTTCTCTTCGTCATCTGTACAAAGGCCCCACTGAGCTCAGCTGCACAGCAGTGACTGCACAGAGTTGGATTTTATTTTCTAACACCGCCTTTGGCTTAAGTACCATATTGGCCCAGAAGCGTGGTCGTTTACATGAGACAAATGCTACAGCTATTACAACAACTATTACGTAGCCCAGGAGAGAAGGTATGAGCTGCTTTATGCTAATCTTCAGAGGAGGAGTTGTTCAAGCCCTAACCTTGTACCAGCAGTGCTTGTTACTTGCATTCACCCTCATCCTCATCTGGACGAAAGCGATAAGGCATTAAGCTGATAGTTCCTGGTAGTTCCAAATTTACTACTTTGTTCCTTCCTTCCTGTATGTTATAACTCATCTCTTTCAGGAGGGAAGCTGGGCAGTAGGAGTCCCTTCATAGAACTCACACAGCTCTCATGCTGAAAATATATGTATTTCCCTCCCTTTCAGGCTCTCCCCACCAGCCTGTAACAAAACCTGCCTCACTAAAGTGTATATTACAATTTTTAAACTGTTGGCCAGAGGAAAAAAGTTCTTTTGCTGTTCCTATGCAACATATTTTCTCATTTGAAACAGCAGTATATTTGCAAAGGGGAAGGGTGATCTCCCTTCTCCTGAGAGCTCCCAGCACATCTAACACCACAGAGGAGAATATTCTGTGTGTACGTCCGTGTGCGTGCGTCTGTGCGCATTACACTAATTGCTTTTGATGTTCTGGTGCTCGTGGTGGCCTTGGGAAGCAAAACGTTTGTATCGCACATTAACGCTTCCCAAATGTAAAGATGCTTTGCTGTGGATCTTCTGAGCATTTTAGCATTGACATCAGTTGGCTTTGATTTAACATAGTTATGACTATGTGAAAATTGCGTACCAAACATGTGGTAGAAAATGCCCTCAAATTCAGAGGTGCATATAGCCGTGCTGCGTGTGCTTGTGTGTACGTGGCCAGAATGTTAGTGTCAATTTTCTTCTGGAAAAGCTTTCAAGTATCATGGGGCGTGTGTTTCAGGCTGTTTTTTGCTTTTAGAAGCACATAAAGTTAAAACAAACCTAAGTTTCTGGTATGTGTATTCTTGTACCACCATTTCAATTGAATTGTTATGTAAAATTCTTGGGATTTCCGCCCCATCTTGGTTAACATTCAGTTTCAGGATGTGTAGGAAACTCTCTTTCTTCAGGACAGGGGGTGGAAATTTACATTCTCAAGATAGTACAGTCTTGCAAATCTTCATAAGCATAAACAATATCAATAATTCCCTTCTTTTGCAAGGTGTTTTACACTTTACACTCACGTTACCAACATCTACAAGTTATAGGTCAAGGTGGGTAACTATTTGTCTCAGTTCTTATTCCTTCTCCACACAAGATAATTTTGTGACTGAATTTTTTTTTTTTTAATTTGTTTGTTCTAATTCATATTAAGATTGTTGTGAATCTTAAAAAGAAAATCTGGAAAACCAAATGGTGGGAAAACTGCTCTTAGAGCTTGCTTAGCCCTGGTACTACTCTTTCTATGAGACTGGCTTGGAGAGATGGTTCCTCTCTTAGAAAGCTGAACAGTTGGCTTGCTCTGCCAGCTGCTTAGCAGCTTTTTCCAGGAAAAACATTCGTCTTGTGGATAAACTGTAAAAGGAATGCATTTAATATAGTGGTCCATTTTCTGTTTGTGATGAGTTTTGAAACAAAGGTCCAAACCCAATTGTTTAAGACACATCTATTCTCCCTCCCCTTTTATCCTTCCACAGCCTTCATGGACTAGCACAGCAAAGCTTGTGTAGATAGTACCAAATATTACTGCAAGTATTTTCCCAGTCTTGCTCAGGGAAAAGATTCTTAGCAAGTTAAAGGTTTTTCTGCAAGTTATACTTATTTTGTATAGTTTGGTCTTATACACAAAAATGGTGGACAACATGTTTGTTTTTTCTGTGCAAGATAAGGATCAAAAGCTCACTGAGCCAGGCAACAAAACCAGTGAGCAGAGGTGTGGTCAGATCTGTTTCTTGGAAGTATCAACAAGTCATCTTTATGTTTTTATATGTATTTTACAGTTTGGCATACATGGAATAGCAGCATGGATACACTTAACTAATTGGCTGGCATCTAGATAAACACCTCCATTATTTGGCTATTGGATTTTAGAGAGCAGGATCACTCTGAATTTTCATTCTAACAAACAAAAGATTCTTTAGAGACCCATGTAACCAGTTGGAGTTAATCAGACTGTAAACATGTGAGCAATATGTAGCAAATTAATGTAAACCAATTTCTTATGTGCTTATTTTCCAAAAGGAAACAACTGTGATAATCATTAGTGTTATTTTACTCATCTTTGGGGTTCTAGCTCTTCAAGGATGAGGGTTGGTAGAAATAGCTTTCTTTATGGTCCCACAGCTTCTCATAAAGAGGTAACAAAGTGAATTTGTGATTATAAAGTTTCTCTTGCAAAAATCTCTCAGTTTTCAAAAGAGAAGTTTGAGCCGCGTACCTGCCGCCAGTACAGGGTGCTTGAAGCACAGCTCTTTGCTAGCATCAAAAAGCGCAGTACCGAGGCTATTTCAGGAGCTTCTGCATTTAGAAGAATCTGATGAAATGCAGACAACTCTACGAGCTGTTACGAAGGAAAATATGCTCACGAAACAACTTTGAACTTTATGCTAATGGATTGCAGATTTTGTTCTTAGCACAGAAAGATCTGCTCGCTCAGCTGATGTATTGTTTTGCTCTTCTGAGACACGCAGTCCAACAGACGGATGTGCTGCTACGTGGTCATTCCTCCTCTTGGTAAAAAGCTTTCCCTACTGATTTCATTCTGTATATCAGATGTCAGCATTCGAGATTAAGGAACTTAACGGAAGCTGCTGAATACTAAAAACTTAAGAGCATCTCAAATGTGCACAGCTCTGTGTGTTTTTATTACTTTGGAAAAACAGTTGATTGTAGCCTCTGGCTGCAGAAAGTTTTATCACTTTGACAGTTGTACTGTCCCTCCTCTTTGCCCCTTCCCATGTGTTTTGATGCATCAGAGTAATTTTAGAGAAATAATTTTTTTCTTAAATATTTTTTGATTAAATTATTTTAAGACTGGTTATTTTGATCTATGCTAAAAGAGGAAAAAGAAGCTTATAGAAAAATCTCTTAATTCCTCCTTGTGATTCCACATTTGTTTTTTTTCCTCTTCCCAAGTGGGTGATTCTAGACAATAGGAGTCTTTGTTTGGAAGCCTAAGCCACCAGTTTGGCATGGGTCTATCTCTTGGTGACCTATTTAGTTTGAAGTGGGTATTTTCACTGCCTTCTGCAGCTTCGTGTTCTAGTGTTGTGCAATGTAAGATGTGCTAATGCTGAAGTTACAACTGGAGTAGGTGTCATGAGCCTTATATTTCCTTTTAGGAGATTTTGATCATTTGTGCAAGTGAGTCAGTTGTTCATAACTCCATCCACTTAAGGAACGAGGAAGTGTGGGATAGGTTGGTATTTTGTGAAAAATAGCATTCTTTAGCAAAGTACTGTTTCATATTTAGCTGATTGGGATTTTTGGTATTAGGGTGCAATTTGTGTGGGGATTTTGATCTCAAGGGATAATGATTTAGCCAACAATAAAGCAATAAATCTTGTGAAGACCATTCATTCATCTGTAGTAAAATGGATTGATTTTTATCTCGCTAAATCTATCATTACCTCAGTCCCGTTGAAGGTTGGTGGTTATCCTTATTGTGTGTGCCGCTGTAACTGAAGCCTGCTGAAGTTGGGCTCTGGGTACTACTACGAGTACAAAAGAGGGTGGCTGAAGGTATGAAAACTCCCCCGCATCTTGTTAGAGCTGACAGTGGAAAAATGCTCATGCTTTTGTGATTAGGTAGGCTCCTGCATGAATACTCTTGGCCCTGTGTGCGTGTAGCTGGATCTCAACTGTATGACTAGTTGGGGGGGGGAATCTTATATTAGGCAAAGGGAAAAGATGCTTTTGTTCCAGCACCACTCAGGGGAAGAAGCAGGATTCAAATTTCAGAAGAGGGGAGGGGTGTAGTGGGAAGCTCTCTGTATTCTTGTCTCCCTGAGTCATTAACAAAACACTGTGGCTAAACCAAGGTTGCTAAACCATCATCTGCCTCACAGCCTGGGGAGTTTCAAGTCAAGATAAGCTTGTACTCATTCAGTCTTGCCATATCTTTTACTTTGAATTGGCATAGTTGCAAAGAGGTTTATTTTAGTGGAAATTCTGTGAACTGGGTGTGACTATTTAAATTACAACTTCCTACGTATTCCTAGTATGATGACACTGAACCAGGCTTCCTCAGTTCAATGCCTCTTGACTCAGTGATTGTCTCAGTGAAGTCTGGTGCTGAAGATTAGGGGCAAATGTTTATGTTCAGTTTTCTAATTACTGTGCAAACAGGTGAGCTGCAAGTTACAACTTGGCTGCAGTCATTTTGTAGAAACTTCTGTAGCTGGTAAGATTGACATTGGAAAAAGAAGATGCCAACTATCCAAAGTTGATAGCCAAAAGAAATCTAGCACTGGAAGTACTTTTGATCTTTTTAATTATACTTGGAAGACAGCTTCGACTATTTGTTTCATTTTTCTGCCAATTCTGCTTAGAATTCCATTCATCTCTCCACATTACATTCTGTTTATGAATTTAAATCCTGTGTAACACAGTAAAATGACAATGTTCCATTGGCCCAGCAGCAAAAACACAGCTATGTTTTTAAAGCAATTCTGCTCCTGCCTTTACAACCTCATCACCCCACCTGGGAAGTACTTTGTGAGATAAATCATTGTTGACTTGGCATGTCAGCCCTTTTTCCATAATGGAAGAGTTGAGTAAAAAATCATCATGTAATGTCTACTACAACGAGAAGGAGCAAAGGAAAAACTGTGGCATAAGCTGCCTTTACAAAGTAATACCCTATGGACAAATGACATAATCATGGAATTAATGACCCATCAAGTAGAAGTCCCTGTAGAGGCTACATTTTACTCTGACAAATAGCACTGTG
Source organism: Todiramphus chloris collaris (assembly GCA_025345505.1). Classification (NCBI taxonomy): domain Eukaryota; kingdom Metazoa; phylum Chordata; class Aves; order Coraciiformes; family Alcedinidae; genus Todiramphus; species Todiramphus chloris. The sequence goes on from JANVCC010000022.1 coordinate 14,119,394, forward strand.
TAAAAACTCTGAATGTTTTCTTGAACAAATCTAGTCAGAACACTGTTGCCTAGATGTATTTGTATGCTTAAAATGGACATTGTTGGTTTAAAGACATTTCTAAGGTATTCTTCATACACTCTAAGAGAATTCAGAAATACAAGAAAACCAGCAGTGGCTATAAGAACAGTTATAGTAGTAAGGCTGACTATAATACGTCAAAATGCTGGTCTAGATTTATAAATCTCTATATGTTTGAATCCTATGTCTATTACAATTTGCTTCATTTAATGTAGGTACTTTTTTTAAAGGGTGTGGGGAAAGGCTTTTTTTTTTTTAAACTACCCCTGAAAAGTTATACCATGATAAAATAATAATAAAGTGAGACTATACTGAAACACAAATGCTGAAGTCAGTCCTGTATATTCACAAGAGAAATTTATTTTATAGTATAGCTAAAAGACCTTATTTAACTGTTTTGCCTCAATGAGGGCTCACATTTAAGTGTTAAATATTTATGGTGTTTTTCCTCAGTCAGGAATAGAAACCCAAATAGTTTCGTATTTAAAGCAAGGGGATTTCTGATGACAGGGTGTTTTCCAGATTTCCTCATTAAAATTAGTTTTTCTTCTGTACCTGAGGGAAAGGCTCATAATCTGTCTATGCAGTGTTTTCCTGGGGGGAATCTTGAATTAGTGTGGGCAAATAAAAGTTAATTTGTTGCTATTTTTTGCATTTTTTTATCTGAAAAGTCCATGTTTCTAATATACATACTTTCTACCTTATCTAATTTTTGTGTCTTAATGTGCTTTCCTGTGTTACAGCCAGTCTCAAGCTGAATAGCAACGCCCTTGCCACAAGACACCCCACTTAGTTTTAAAGAACCTCAGGAGGCTTTGAATACAGGATAAACTTAATGTAAGGCATCTTAACCTTGTAGCAGATGTTGTTTTATGTTACGTGCATCTGCAGTGACATTAGACAATTTGACTAAGAAGTTTTTAAAATATTCTTGCAATAATAGCATACTATAAATAAATATTCTGTAGCCAAATTCCTTATAGAGCATGCTTTACAATGTGGTGGTTTGGGCTTTTTTTAAGCATAAGAATTTCTGATTTGTTATTTAGGCCTTCAGAAATTATAATACTGGCTTCTGAAGTCATGACACTTGGAACATTAAATAAACTACACTTGAAACATAAACTTGAGGTTGTGTTCTTTCTGATCTTGGAGTTTTTAGGGTTTTTTTATGTGCTAGCTTCTGAAATATCTCAAAACCTAGATGTTTATCTATTAAAATAAAATCAAAGAGAGGTTTCCAATATTATCCCCAATTTAGATCTGAATTGGTGCTTTTTCAGTACTGTAGAAAAAAAAATAATTTTGTCCCTTAAAGACTGAGGGAGAAGTTAGTGTAGCTGCTGTCCTGGGCATTGATGGGTCCTTGAAGGGAAGGCAGTGCCTGCAGCTCAAGAGCACAGGGGGAGGAGGCAGAGAGTGGCTGTTTTGGCAGCTTGTGCTAGTTAAAATACTGGTCCCCTCTTCTGCAGTGCAATCAAGATAGGCTATGGGTAGATGGCACCAGTAACCAGTACTTTTATTGATTGATTGATTTATTGCTTTATGCTGTCTCAGCTGGTGCATTCAGTTGAAACTTGAAAGGAACTAATTTCTTTAACAGCTGTGATAAAGTCAGACTGCTGATAACCCCAAATGGCTTGTGCAACAAGACCATTCCTTCTACTTGCTGCCTTTTGTTTTAGACTTAAATGGGAAGTTTACATCCCTGACACTTTTGTAGTACCTAGCACAATAGGATTCTGCTTTACACTATAAAGCTGCTATACTACCTTTCATTTTAGTCATATAGTTCTAAGTATCCAGCAGTAGAGAAAGGTGTAAAATGCCATAACTTTGTAAGTTTTTTGCTGTTGAAAGCTTTGTATGGCAAGTAAAGATGAGAGGTTTCTTTTGTTTTTGAGAGTAGCTGGACAAATAGTGTATAGTAGACAAATCTGTCTTTTTAGGCTGCATAACCTTGGGTGTGGTTACAACCAGACTAAGCCAGTTATAAATCCCTGATGCTGCCAAAATGATACAGTTCCATATGTTTCTGTCTTCTCCCCAGCAGTGTTAGTGCTACGTCCCTCCCCATTCAGTGAGCTGGGTTGGTTCCTGATCCAGTTGAATATTTTTTCAATAGGTAGTTCATGTTGTGCTTATATGACCAGAAGGTAGTTGTGCTAAGACGGGGACTGGCAGTAGGAACATATGGTCAGGAGGAAATGGGAACTGCTACCCCTTTTGGTGGCAGCTTCATCTGAAACTTAACTCGGTGATGCAACTGTGTTCTTTGAACAAACCTGTCCTTGAGTGGATTTTCATGAATTAAAGGCAAGGAAGGGAAAAGATGATGATAAAAGGGGGATTTTTCAAGTGTCCTAGAAACAGTCCCCTATTTGGAAAACATCTTAATCTGGTTTTGGTTTTCTATACTGTGAGAAGGCAACATCCAGGTCTCCCAACTATGCTTCTGTCTGTGCAAGTGTAAACGTTTAAATGTACATAAATCTGTGCAGATATGCTAATCATCAGTCTCTCCTTGTCTTTAGGACCTGTTCAATAAGAAAGTAGAGAAGGGAGTAATAGCGGAAGAAAGTGGTTTTGTTTTTTCTAATTACCTTTGATGAAGTTAGGGAAAACACTGTAATGTTCTCTGTAATGCTGTATGCTTGGCATTGATTTCTCCATAGTTCCAATCTAAGAGGAAATGTAGTTCAGATACTTGCTTGGTTTGGCTGACTCCGAAGATTAGAATCACTTCTGTTGTCCTTTCCATGGGATTTTTCTAATGGAAGTAACACAGTCTCTCAAGACAAGACATTCTTTACAATGTAAAACAATCAAGGAAGTTTTTATTCAAGTGGTCACAGGTTTCTGATTCATAGCAGGGTTGGGTTTGGGGATTCCCCCCAGCACTCTGTGGAACTGATGTATGGCTGTTGACCTTGTTGATTCCTTTATCTTTAGGTGCTGTAAACCAGAGATGTAGGTGACTTTTTTTAAAAAGACCTGTTTCTAGAGTGTTGCATTCATTTTCTAATTAGGCTGGCAAAGTTATCAATGTTGATCCAATGAAAGTACATGAGAAGCATGGAATGATTCAAAGACTCTTAACATTCACACTTGCAGAAATATCACTCATTGAGTTGCTTCTACCAACCCCCACTACCAAACAGTTAACATATAGAGATGAAATTATCCCTTACTTAACTTACTCTTCTGTATGGAAAACTCACAGACTCTTTTATTACTGAATAATACCCTTTCACTTCACTTTACTCATAGCCTGTCCACATGCTAGTTGCTGTGCTTTGTACCCTACAGGGGCATTCAGAATAGAAGTATTAACACTTGGTAGAATAGAAGAATTTCTGTCCTGATTTGAGCCAAAGGCAAAACTCACATAATCTACTCTGGGCAATATTTCTTCTAGAAGCATTAGTCTAAACTTGGCTTTGGCACTGATTCTTGAGCAGTGCTGTAATCTGACTTGGAAGTCAAATATCTTGAGTATGAGGTATTTACTGTGTTGCTGTCAGAGATGCTATAAGCTTTGCCTCCTTTAATGAATCAGTTTTGTTCTAATGCTTTATATATAAAAATACCTGTATTTGGCCCTACATGTAAAAATGAATAATAAACCCTTTTTAAAGCCCCCTTCCATGAAGGGGTGATATCTTCCAATGTTACTGTTTTCTGCTTTTCTCTCTATGCATAAAATCCAATTGATTAGCTTTTTTTTGTTTTGTTTTGTTCTTACTGTACAGTTCCCTGTGAAATTATGCTGCTTGTTCATTTTCTTTATAGGCAACAGAGATTTTGCTCCCGATGATCCACTGGAATTTAAGTCTCATCAGTGGTTTGGAGCCTCTGTGAGATCCAAAAATGATAAAATTCTGGTAGGTTTTGGATGCACTTTAAATGCCTCGGCACTGAAGCATTTTGAAGCTAAGTTTGTTTCCTCACTACCGTGTGCTCCTCTGTAGGCCTGTGCCCCACTGTACCACTGGAGGACTGAAACAAAACAAGAGAGAGAGCCTGTAGGAACTTGTTACTTGCTTGCTGGATCTAAATCTGTGGAGTATGCACCCTGCAGGTCAAGTAAGTGTAGAGCACTTTGTCGCTTTTCAATTTGGAATTTCTCTTGTGTTTTATTTTGTGTACGTTAGAAGTGGGATGCTTTACAGGTATTTCTTCTTTCTGTGTATAGCCTCATAGGGATGAGAAAAAATCCTAAAGTAGATCCAGACATTTGAATTCTCCTCCAGCTGTTCAGTAGTGCAAGGTTACATAGATGCATTAGAAAGTACCCATGGAATCGTGTGATCTAGTACTGATAATATTTTTTTTTATCTCCTTTTCTATCCATTCTTTTTTGTAGCCACTATCGATGCAGATGGACAAGGATTTTGTCAAGGTGGATTTAGTATTGACTTTACAAAGGTATGTGATTCTTTCTTAGTTCCTGTGAGTCAGCAGACAGCTGCAAGTCAAGAGCAACCCCGATACAGACCACATGCAAGCACAGCTATTGCAAAAGTAAATGTAAACTACCATTCCCCAGGGTGGGGGGGGGGGAGGACACCACAACCAAACACATCCTTGTAAATAAACAAAAATAACTTCAGACCACTCCAGTATTATAAACGTTCTCCTTACATCTTCACAGCTGCACACTTTCACCTCCTGTAGGAATCATGACCTGAACAAGTAATCAGCTTCTGCAGCCTCATTCCCTAAACCTCTGCTGCAGGGCTTTGAGGGAAATAAACTAGTAATCAGGCTTTCAGAAACATCTGTTTCAAGGGGTTGGTGCATAGCTAGTGTTACTTCTTGAGGAAGAATAACTTACTGCTAAAGGGAACTGTTAAACAATGTTCTTGTGAATTATGTTTTGTTTTTTTTCATTAGCTAGCAGAAGTAGACTTTTTTATTTCCCCGTCTTATTTTTCTATTTGTATGTTCTCTTTGCCTTTTATATATAGTTCCTTTTATTTTATAAATTCACAATTACTTTTTAAATCTGAGTATAATGAAACTGTGCGCAAATCTGAGAACTAATATTTTTTTTTTATGTTGTACAGTTATATTGGTTAGCATAGTCTGGACATGTTCAGACCATGCAAATCCTATTTGTGATGTGGCAATATTTTTGGTTCTTTCTGTTTTATGATTGGGCCTTCACTCTTTGCCCAAGGACACTCTTGTTTTTCCTTCGGAGGAAACTGTACAAAATGTGGTATAGGACTGCAAGTGTTTGAGTTATTTTGCATTACTCTAGCCCCACTTAAAACCAGTGTTGGGCTCTAATCCAAAATCCTAGTCAAGTGGGCAAGGCTGGGTATGAAGTATCTTCAAATCTCTGACCTACATTTTTCTGAGTGGTGACTAGGGGAGTTTTTAAGATTAAAACCTGCATAAGTGGCTTAATTATGTAGCAAAGCCTATGGCCAACTTCAGTACTTAAGGAGCAAATTCCCAGCACTGGGATAGCTCATGCGATTAAAGTTTCATAAAATGGTTTGGGGATTGAAGTTTTACCAAGGAATATGGAGTGGGGGAATTGCATCACAGCTTTCCTGAATTAAACTTTGCTAAAGGTAAGTTACAGAAAGCAGTAGGGGCAGAAGATGAAACTAGTTTTCTGTACTGACTTGTTATGGTTGCCTTGTAGCAGTTTTAAAGTTTTCTCCTGATTATATTTCTATTCTCTTAGATATATGTGGATAGGAGGGTCTAGTATATTAAAAGCAGAATTATTTCTAGAAGTTTAAATGAGTGAAAAAGAGAAGTAAGCCATTGATTGTATATTGTTTGTTTTCTTAGCATTTTACAGGATGCATTTTTAATTAATCATACCTCAAAAAAATAAAATGTGTTTGGATGAGTGAAGCTGCAGTGGGACATGCAGTGGGAACATTCATGGGATGACTTCCCATACACACAGGACATCTTCTTCTCTTCAGATATGCTTAAGGTGTTTTTTCTTTTTCCTTCCAAGGGAGACAGAGTGCTGCTTGGAGGACCTGGAAGTTTTTACTGGCAAGGTAAGATATATGTTTTAAGTCACAGGGATGATGACCTCTTTGATTTTTCTCTTTATCCTCTTAGTTGTTTGTATCTGCACTGCTCCAACCACTGTCGAAGTCTTCATCAGTAAGAAAACTAACAGAAATAATTTTTTTTCATCCTTCAAAATGCTTCCTGAATAATCAATGCAACCACAGATTAAAGTTGAAGTAATAATGGTATAAATGTGCCTTTTGTCTTTTAAGTAACTCATTATTAATAATTTCAAAGGTGTTTTCCCAGGAATGTGGAATTTGTTTCCACCAACTGGATGCCTCCTTTAGGATATTGTACTTGTTGTTTCAAAATGTTTTGTAATTTCTGATACACATAGGAAGCACATATCTTCAATCAGAGATGTACCCTGCAAAGAGTACTATTATTATAATTATTTTCTTTTGCTGGCAAAGAGGTATTGCATTTGTTTTTATATTGTTCTCTTTGTGCTATTTTACCTCTAACTGTGCTGTTTACAGAGTATTACCTATATATTTTGCTAATGAGGGCTTCAGTCAGTATTTGTTTGCAGGATCATTCAGCATTTAATTATAGCTCTCTGTTCAAAAGATGGTGCGGCTACAATCAGGACATAGCTGCCAAACTGTGCTGCCTGTTTTTTATTGTAAATACTGAAGTTCATGAAAGATTTTCTGTATCATGCCAGCCTACATGTAGATGCAGTAGCACAGGAGGCTTGTTTCAAGTCTTAATGAGTCTTATGTTTTAAATTCTGAACAAAATGAAATGATTGAAACTAAACTGCAGATACACTGTAATACAGATCATGTTTGTGTATTCATTTTATTGCTATTTTGGCAAAAGTGACATCTCATTGGCCAGAACAATCTTACTCTCTGATACTCTTTGGAAATAAAAAAATAAATCACAGATTTCAATAGAAGACAACAGTATACTTCTTAAGAACTAGATTTTTCACCCCAAATTTTTACTCCACAATCTGACATGCTGGAGAAGTAGTTTTCCCTATACTTCATACATGTATAAATATGTATGTTAAGTACTCTCCTGAGAAGAAGGGGAAGAAAAAGAAAAGAATATTTTTGTGGTTTACGGTTCAAAGTCACTCCCTACTGCCTTGTAAAGGAAAAGGGGCTGCAGCCATACACTGGGCTCATCTCATTAGCTTCTGGCTGCTATATTAAGCTCCCTGAGACAAGGAGTAATGATCCAGTTCTGCAATACCATAAGCATATGTGTACTGTTACCTAACTGAGCAGTCCCATTTAAGTCCCGGGTTACATGTAGGAGCAGCTTCTGTTTGCAATGAGAGCTCTTTGTGAGCCTTTGATTAAATATGTGCATAAATCTGCTGAAGTAGGATCCAAATTTTCACTACTATCCTTGCTAGTGCTGCTGCTGTTGGCCATTATCTGGTCAGCATTGTGGAAGAGTTGTTGCTGTAGAAGCAAGCATTCTGTAAATGAGACCTGTTGCTTATTGAATGAGGGCACACATATTTTATTTGTGGGTTTAAGCTGTTTTCTTTCTCTAATTTAGGGCAACTTATTTCTGATCGAGTGACAGAAATTGTGGCTAAATATGACTCCAAAGTCTACAGTACAAAGTATGATGACCAGTTAGCAACCAGACCTGCCAGTGCTGCTTTTGATGACAGCTACTTGGGTGAGTAGTTTGAAATGGAAGAAAACCTACCTCTACTTGAAAAACTCCTTTGTACTATTTGTATTTACTCATATTCATCATTTATTCATATTTGTTCCTGTGAAGGAACAATGAAATGCACCAGTATGGGTTAGGAGGTGATCTGCTAGAGAGTAGCTCTGTGGAAAAGGACCTTGGAGTTCTGATAGACAGCAAGCTATCCATGGGACAACAGTGTACCCTTGTGGCCAAGAAGGCCAATGGTATCCTGGGCTGCATTAAGAAGAGTGTTCAGCAGATCAAGGGAGGTTCTCCTCCCCCTCTACTCTTCCCTAGTGGGACTTCACCTGGAGTACTGCATCCAATTCTGGGCTCTCCAGTTCAAGAGAGACAGATACCTACTTGAGAGAGTCCAATGGAGGGCTACAAGGATGTTTAAGGGTCTGGAACACCTGCTTTATGAGCAAAGGCTGAGAGACTTGGGACTTTTCAGTCTGGAGAGGAGAAGACTGAGATGAGATCTAATAATGTCCATAAATACATAAGGGCTGGGCGTCAAGAAGGCAGGGACAACCTCTTTTCAGTTGTGCACTGTGACAGGACGAGGGGCAATGGATTCAAGCTCAAGTACAGGAAGTTCCGCCTCACCGTGAGGAAGAACTTCTTTACTGTAAAAAGTTGTAGAGCATTGGAATAGACTCCCCAGAGAGTTTGTGGAGTCTCCTTCTCTGGAGACTTTCAAGACCTGTCTGGGTGCATTTTTGCGTGATCTGTTCTATTTTTGTCCTGCTCTGGCAGAGGAGTTGGACTGGATGTAGGTCCCTTCCAACCCCTAGCATTCTGTGTTTCTATGATATGTAAGTCTAAAATCATGCTCATATTAATTCAACGTTTGACAGATAACTAGAGAGCTAGATACTTGAAAATGCAGTAATTTATGTATGATGGAAGCTTAGTTATCTTGCCATAGGCTTGATTCAGAAAGCGCCTGATGACAAAATACATGGAAATACTTCCATGAATTTTTGTGCTCTGAGATTCAGGCTAAATATGGGAATGGCTGAGGTATGATTATTATGTGAGGAGTTAGTCTCATACCTATTTTTTTAGAAAAACAGCTGTTTCTAAACGTACCAAAACAAAATAAAAATGTGAGAGTCATGTTTGGGAAGACAAATAATAATGAAGAGTCCCTTAAAAGAGTGCAAAATCATCATTTAGCTTCATGTATGTACAACCAAAGGCAAGGATAGACCAAGACAGGTCCGAGGAGGACAATTTAAAAATTTTCAGTTTTCTGATCTCAAATTTGTGGATGCTGTTGAGTACAGACTAATCATACAGCTGTTCATAGTCTAAGCTACTTAGAGGCAATATTTATTCCATTGCTTTTTAAGCTGAAGTGGAAGCACTGTGCATAGAGAACTATGAAGAGTGTTAAGCATTAAGATTAAAGTTTAATAAGGTTTTTTAAGTGATTTACTACTATTGTCTGTTGATCAGGTTATTCGGTGGCCGTTGGAGACTTCAATGGTGATGGCATAGAAGGTAAGACCCTTGCTTCAATAAAAAAATCATGTTAGTAGGCGGGGCAGGTCTTTCAAATAAATGATTTAGAACAAATGATACGGTGCACAGGAAAATGCATAAAGCACTAGGAATGAGCTGCACTGTTCAAGGAAAATCACTGTGCTTTGGGACCTGAATTTTATCTGGGTCTTTTGCTTTATGTTTCAGACTTTGTATCAGGAGTCCCAAGAGCAGCAAGAACTCTAGGCATGGTAGGAAATTTGAAACATTGAACTTTATAATAAACAAAAAAAGATGAATACTGGTGGTATGCTGTAATGTGTATTTCTTCATGTGCAGGTGTCTATTTACAATGGGAAAAACATGTCTTCCATGTACAACTTCACAGGAGAGCAGGTATGTAGCTTTATTCAGTGTGGTGGGTGACCAGGAGGCTGTTCCTAGAGAAATGACATTTTGAGACAGTATTTAGGGTGCTAGAACTTATAATATTCTGTATGTTATTAGCTTATGTGCCAAAGAAAAAATGTACGATATCTGTAGGTATCCTAAAAAGTATGTTCTGTGCATTCCTGTTTTGTAGTACTACTTAGAAAAACAATTTTAATTAAATGAAGGAAATGCTGCCTATTTTAAGAATGGCAGAAGAGGACTGGATCATGAAAGGGGGAGTGGGAAAGGTAACTGGTCAGTTTACTTTCTAACAGAGTAAGGAAGAAAAAGGGAAATATAAGGAGAAAAGAAACAAACAAAAGTGATATTTATTACCACCTCCCCAACATTCTTTTCTGTGCAGCTTTATATGGACTTGTTTGTGTTTGTATCACTGCAACTCACAAATTTGGTTTGAATTTTGTTTTCCAGATGGCTGCCTATTTTGGATATTCTGTGGCTGCCACAGATATCAATGGGGACGAGTAAGTGCCCTCTTCTCCCCACTGCCACCCCATTTGTTTCTGGAAATAAAAGAAGAAGCTTTTTTTAAATAGTCTTTTTTTAAATAGTCAATATAAATTTCTGCATTCATTACTGGTTAAACATGTATCTGTGCCACACGCTTTCTTGCTAGGGATCAACATTTCTTTTAAGAATTGTAGTCTGTTTGTGTATTTATTTGCATAAATACATGCGTGTATTCACATCCTTTAAGTGCTGGTATATTTGTGCTTACTTTGTCAATAAATATTTGCCTTCACTTGCAATTTAAAGATAGGTAACTTTCATCTTTATATTGACTTCAGTGCTGAGTTAATCCTACTAATGGATGTTTAAGAGAACAAAACTGAATTTTCATGCTCTTACTGAAGAACCTTATCCTCTTTGGTCCAGCTATACAGATTTGTTTATTGGAGCCCCTCTTTTCATGGATCGAGGTTCTGATGGGAAACTTCAAGAGGTCGGCCAAGTTTCCATTTGCCTTCAGCGAGCCTCTGGAGGGTTTCAGATCACAAAGCTGAATGGTTTTGAGATATTTGCAAGATTCAGCAGTTCTATTGCACCTCTGGGTGATCTAGATCAGGATGGCTTCAATGGTAGGACATATTTATTGGTCAGTGTTTTCAGTTAGTAAATGAAATCTAGACAACACACTGGGCGTGGATTCTGCACACAAACATTAGGCATTCTAACCATGACTGAATGAATGTTGGACACTAAGGTCTAGACTCCTTTCGATGCTTGTATGCTACTCCCAAGAATGCTAACAGGAGTTACATGTATGCATCGAGCAGAGACTATACCATTCAAACTACAGCATGGATTATTTTAGCTGTTACATGGATCAGTTTGTTACTTTCAAAGTGATAAGCACAGTAGAAATTCTGATAAAATATCTGACTCTCCGCTGTGACTTGTGAGGACATCTTCAATATAATTTTCCTGTTTCCACTGCTTAAAGCCAGTTTTCCTGTCCAGGAACACAGTGATGACTGAAAAGAAAGGTTTCTTACAGAGGGCTTGTTAAAAATGTTCTAATAGAGGAGATTTTCCTAAGAAAAGCCTAGTTTGGTTTTGATTTTTTAATTTGAAAATGGAAGAGTCTGATGCAAATATCCCATAAGAACTACAGCCAACTGTACCAAGAGCTGAGTATGAGTATTGAGCAAGTATTTGGATGAGAAGTCTGGGTCTGATACAGCTGAAGCTGTGGACTCTCAAACCTATTGCCAGTGCTTCTTGTTACTTTCACTTAGAAATGGAAAGCAATGAATAACAAGAATCTCATAATTTTGGGATGGAGTCTTCCAGGAATTCTAGGGAGAACACTGTTTTGCAAGTCGTACTCCAGTGTTTCCTAAAGAGTGGTAGGAATTTGAGTTCTGCAAAAAATGCTTGGTTTTGTTTTTTCCATTCTGCTTGCGAGCTAAATGTTTTCTGAAAGATCAAAAATTATAAAGGCTAATATTTCAAATTCCAGGGTAGCTCTAATTTATTTTTTAAATTAAATTATAAAATCACAGAATCATAGAACAGTTTGGGTTGGAAGGGACCTTTTTAGTTGCTAGTAGCGTATGGAATTACTGTGAAGATGCAACACCACTGCAACTTTTTACACAAGGCATTGGAAAGGTTACAGCTGATAACCAAAAAAAGTGGTTTTATTCCATCATATTTCAATCTGAAATACACTGTAGGTGAGAAGATCATAGCAAAAACTGCCTCTTTTTGATTACTTTGCCATGATTTAGTCTAATTTTTTTAGCCTTTTTTTTTTCCTGCTCTATTTCATTTTGGGAGTGTTAATTAAAATGCTTTCCTTCACAGTATGGTGCAAGATTGGAATTTCTACTGTTTTCATAAAGTTTGTAAAGATGATTCAAAAATACAAAATGGTAAACTTTTGAGTCCTTGTTCTTTTCAGGAAGCTTTCTTAAATTTAAGGAAAGAGGAGGGAATAATGTAATTGCACTGTATAGTGTTCCTGTTCAGTCTTTGAACTGACTGTGGTATTGTTGAATTTAGATCATATGTCACTTCAAAAGCTATCCTTACAGACAGTCCAATTAGTGTTTTGTTTATTATTGTTTGTTAGCATTTGATAATAAGTACTCTCAAATTTCTTATGCTTTAAGAGATAGCATAATTTTGCTAACTGAAAGTTCTCTATAAAACACATTGCCAAGCCACCAGCAGGATAGACTGGAATTTGATATTTACCATTGTTTTAGGCTGATTTAGATTTTCCAGCATTATTAAAGTGTCACACCCTTTGGAGGAAAATGTGTGTTAATGAAATGGGAAGATAGTCCCACTTAGTTTTGTGATTTAGTGCCACGCCAGTAGTGACTAACTCTGCATGTTTAATACTCTCAAAAGCATCTCAAAGCCATATGATTTGGCTGTAAGTCAGTTACTGAAGTGCAGAAGTGTTTGCAGAACTATGCCTTTCCCTCATCCCTCCCATACGAGTCTGTGATATATGTTCTTGTTAAACATTTATACTTTCTAAAAAAACAAGCATCCAATTAGAAAAAGGTAGTTGGTGAGCATTTTAGAGGTTGGTTGCATTTCCTCCCTGCTGACACACATTAAAACTGTAAAATCAGATACGATAGATTGATGTAAGCACAAATATGTTCTAGTCTGTGTCTGGAGATGTTGACAGTTGTTCTTTTGGTTGACAGATATTGCAGTTGCTGCACCATACGGTGGAGAGGACAAGAGAGGACTTGTCTATATCTACAATGGAAGAGCAAATGGTTTGAATGCAGTCCCATCTCAGATCCTTGAAGGACAGTGGGCTGCTCGCACTATGCCACCCAGTTTTGGGTACTCGCTGAAAGGAGCCACGGATGTGGACAAAAATGGATATCCAGGTCCTTTGCCCTAAATGTCACTTTATAATAATAATAGCTCCACCTCTGACTAACAGCATATTTTAAAAAATAAATTGTAATGTGTAGTATTTCTCTTTTTCCTAGACTTGATTGTTGGAGCCTTTGGTGTTGACACAGCTGTTCTGTATAGGTAAGTATCCCTCTATGCTTCTGTGTAAGGGCAAGCAGAAGGAAAGCTCAGTGGTGTTCTTGGGTTACATCAGAAAGCAAGATCAGGGAAGTCTGAAATTCTGCTATTCCACCTTCCAAAATGATGGAGGCAAAAAAAAGTTATAGTACTGTTTTCACTGAGCAAATCTACAGTCTGGTATCTATTAGTTATCTTTCTCAATAACCCATGGGTAATACAAAATATTAAAAAATCTGTCTTCAAGGCTGAGTGGTAGTTTCCTAGGCTGTGACACAGGCAGAGTGCTGCTAGCTATTCCACTGCACTCCTAATATTCTCATCCAGACTTGCTCATGCTGGGGAGAAGACCTTACTTGTCTGTGCCAGAAATAGGCAGGACTTCCTTTTAACACATCTGTCCTTGTTTTGACACTGATAGTAATAAAAGGGAACAGAAAAGCTTCATGTTGTTCCCTAATCTACTCTGATTATTTTTTGTTCCTGAAGTTTCACTGAATACTGTCTTAAGTGTGTGTGCATGTATGTCACAATGTGATGAGGAGGGTATTGTCTGAGCTGGTGTTGAATGCTATTCAAAAGGGTGGGTTTTTTGCAGGGCTCGACCAGTTATCAGAGTAAATGCTGCTCTGGAAGTTAATCCAACCATTCTGAACCCAGAAAACAAAGCCTGTTCCCTGTCAGATGTAAAAGTTTCTTGGTAAGCAAGGTATCTTTGTTTTCCTTTTTGGGGAGGGACTTTTTTTGTATTTATTTTCATTAGCTTTCAGTTTTGATAGCATTCAGGAAGTCTAGGCAGCTAATTGAGAAAAGGCAATCAAACACAGATTCTTCTGAAAGAACAGATGATGCAAAGTAAGAACCCTTTGATAACAATAAGAGGACCTACATTGTCTCCAGTAGATGCTTGACTAAGTTACATACGACCTGCAGAGGTTGCTAATTGTGTTCAGTAGAGCAAGATCTTCCAAGATGGTAAGGGATAACAGCTTTTTCAGTGTTTCTACCCACTAACTTACTTTTTAGGTGGGCTTGTGGAAAACACTTGTGAAATGATCTGCTCTGCAAACTGGTTTTGGTTCTTATTCCTGGACTATTCTCCAAACCCACTTTTCCTTTCTAGTGCTACCTTCCTTTTCAACTTCTAGCTTTAAGAATAAATGAGCCACATTTGATTTCAGGTATAAACACTTTGCTTCACCTCCTGACTATTCCTACATGAATCAAGACTCCAAAGCTTTGCATTGCTGTCCACTTATTTATAGGTTATGGGTTCTCTCCCACCAGTAGAAAAAAGCTTCTAGGAGTGAGCTACAGTCTCAAAAGAGAATACTTTTGAACTGAGAAAAACAGTAAAGAATTTTAGAAGAAAATGAAAGAAAAACTGTGTGAAGTTAATATTTTCTTTTCCCCCAAAACAGCTTCAAAGTAAAATTTTGCTTAAAGGCGGATGGCAAAGGAAAGCTGCCCAATTCACTCAGTAAGTTCTGCTAGTTTAAAAACTTAAACGTCTTTTTATATTGTTTGCAGACATTAACACTGGTCATTGTTCCTTTTCATTATTGATCCTACCAGTTCAGTAGCCATACACATCTGTAGGACTGTCTTCAGCAGGTTTTTTTTGCTGAGGTTTTGTTGAATTCAGTGGAATTTGAGCATGCTTAGGACTTTAAACATATTGCACTTGGTGGAACTAGTTTTGGAAAGTCCTTTGTGTTTTAGAGAATTGAGATCAACTCCTGTTGAGAGGAGCTTTACACAGGAATATTCAAGTATGTGCATTGTCAGGCCTGAAAAATACAGACAAGCTGCAAGAGACTTCTCACTTTTTCTTTGGTATCATGGTCTTCTGGTTGATATCATTGATTTTCCATCAGATTCCCTGGATCAGAATCAGGAAAAGATTGTTTCAAACAGGGTTTTGAGTTATCTCTAAGAGATTTTTGTAGTGTGGCAGCCAGCCTGCTACAATCAAGTTTTGTCTGCTGATTATAAAAGCTTTTCCTTATTTTCTGTATGTCATGTATAGAGGTGGTATGATCTGGGAAGACTCATATAAATAGGTGTTACGAATTTTAAATTTCATTACCTTTATCAAAAACTTGAAGTAATTAGATTAGCAATGCAGTTAAATTATATAAGTTTTATAAGCAGACTTGCTTTAGAATTTTTCTGGGGAGAAAATTATAACTTTTTCTCTTCTGGTTCTACAGCAATTATAAAAGTATCAGTGCTCTAATAGATTTCCAGTTTTTAAGGAAAAAGCTGAGTCCAGTTTAGGACCACAGCAGTGCTTGTTAGTTACTCTTTTGAGAACTAACACAGTAACAGATTTAATATTGAAAGAACTGGAAGTTTTAAAAGTTCCAAGCACTAGGTTTTCATTTTAACTGGAAAGAATTTGCACTGTGTTTAATTGAATGAAATACCCCTAACCAAAATGCTTTGGATTGGACAGATTTCCAAGTGGAGCTGCTGTTGGATAAACTTAAGCAGAAAGGAGCCATAAGGAGAGCTCTCTTTCTCCACAGTAAACAGCCTAGCCACTCAAAGAACATGACCATTACAAAGGGGGGTAAAATGAATTGTGAAGAACTTGATGCCTTTTTGAGGGTAAGTAGACATTTGTGTTTTAGGAAAATAAGTTTTGGTGCGTTGTCTATTACAAGTTCCTTGTGTCGGGTGTTAAAAAAAATAGAAAAAAAAGAAATGATAGAGAAACTTCATGCCCTATGAATAGACCAAAATTTACTAAAACCATACCATATATCTGTCCTGGGTTATCACTGCTGTCAGAGTATGAACAATGGATATTATTGTGACTAATGTTCTGGTCACTAAATAGATTGGAGATTCAATTCTGAACTTTATGGACTTCTTGGACAAGTTATCTAGACACAAAATTAGTTATATAAATATATGTAATATATATAAAAGTCAATAAGCAGAGGTTGTGCTTCTACTTAGGAGGTGAAAGAATAATGAAAAATAGGGATCTGCAACTAAAAAGCAAACATCAGAGGAGACAGAGAAGGCTGAAGTATCAAGTTTGCTTTTTCTCAGTCTTTTTGTTTTAGTCCCCACAAATGTGGATGTATGCTAACACAATTAAAAAGTGTAACCCAGTAGAAGAAACATTGGCTGAAATAAGGACAGACAGGTGAAAGTGTAGGTATGTAAGTTAGATGCAGCTCAGATTTATATTAGAGTACTTATAGATTGAACATAAACAATACTTAGTCCCCTCTCCAAAAAACCCAAACCAAACAATAAAAATACTAGTAATGCTTAGTGAATCCTGGAGAATAGGTAATACCTTTCTTTGGCTGGCCTTGGGAGTGAGATATATGTGGAAATAGACATCCCACACCTCAGTGTCAGTAAAGCTTTAACACTTTTCTTAACACACTCTCCTACAGAAAGTAATGAAATGTGAGCTATATGAAATTACCTTAAATTGAATGCAAACCCAGTTAAAAACTATGTTATCAATAGGTTTCTTCCCACAGAAGGTAGCTTCTGAAGTAAGATCCTGCAATGAGCTGTTCTAGATTCAGTAGTTTTCATTACCAATTTCCATTACTCTCAGAAACAAAATAATGAAGCAGAGTTTACAATGATAAAATCTGTGGCTAATGTAAAGTTAAGAATTGGTTTGTAAGTACTTTGAAAGGCAGGACATTTGATAAACAGAATGATTTGAAGCGAAGAATATGAAAGCCAACAACTCCAAGTGCAAAGTAATAATTTTAGGAAAGAAAAACTGCAAATGAAGAGATGAGTAGCTGCGAGGGATTTTGGAATCATACTGAATTTTGTCTGACAGGAGGGAGTGGAATTGTATAGTCCTTTAGACCCCTTGCTATTATAGTTCCATGACACAGTACTTCTATATGCCTCAGTTTTCCGTATGTAAAACAGGCATGTTACTATTAAAGCATCCATCTTCAATGTTTACACTGCTGGTTATCTGAGAAAGGCTTTTCTAGAGATTTTCTAGTCTGAGAAGAGCTCAGAAGTTTTAATGTTGTTTTGGGTTTCTCATTCCTACTACAAAATGAACAATAAATAGAAGTACTGCTCAGTATTGTTCTTGGGACGACTGTTGCCTATAAAGACTTCTTAAGGATAATTTTTTGTTGTTGTTTTCTTCATGGTTTAATTGTAATTGAAACCTTTGGTTTCCTCAGGATGAATCTGAGTTTAGAGACAAACTAACTCCAATTACTATTTTTATGGAATATCGTCTGGATTACAGAACAGCTGCGGATGCAACAGGATTGCACCCTATCCTCAACCAGTTCACTCCTGCTAATATGAGCAGACAGGTATCCTCCTTACACTGTTTGTGATGAGAACCCAAGACATATTTTTCAACTTTCAATATTTATGTTCATGTTAGGACATCTGAAAACTTAAGATATCAAAATATATATCTAGGCTTTAGTCTTTGAATTAGGGAAATATTGACAGTTATTGTATATTTGTCTTATTACTCTTATTCTAGGCGACTCTTGTTTATCCCTATAGTTCTCTTAAGGCGGTGAACATAGTTTTTCAATTTCTGCCCTTTATATAATTTTTTGCACCTGTTTGTAAAGAGGACAGGGGAGATGCAGCTCATGATGAATAGATTGGCCGAAGTATGGAAAGAGGAATAAGATACATAGACATCAGTCCCAGAATTGCTGTGTGGCAGAATGAGGCACAGTGCCGTCCATATATAAAAACTCATTTGTTCTCTGCTAAAACTAGTGACATGAAGATATCTCATAACCAGTTATTTAGAAAATGTTTCTTTTGGTGGTGAAACAGTATTATTGGAAATGTGTGTTACAACAGATGCAGGAATTATGACAACCGTATGCGTTTGATTTTTGCATAGGCACATATTCTACTGGATTGCGGTGAGGATAATATCTGCAAACCAAAGCTGGAGGTTTCAGTAGAAAGGTAAATACATGAGAAAATTATTACAGGGAAAAATAACTTCCCTACTAGAAATCTAAACTTGAAGATCTTCTAATACTTTTGTTAAAAGGATGTGTTGAACTAGGTAGGATTCCTCAGTGTACGCAATCTAAACTCATGCTTATTTGTTTTAAGGAAAAGCCATGTTCTGCTTTGTAACCCAATGTCATTAGCATTTAATACAGGGAGAGCACACACCTCTACCCCAGCCCACACTATAAGTACACAGTGTTTATTTGCTAAGATGGGTATGCAGAGCAAGCATAAACCAGCCTTAGTTGCAATTGTACTGATGTTCTGTAATTTAATGCTAGACAGAGACATGAAGATGTGAACAGGCATGATTTTATCCAGCAAGGGGTGGGGTATGGCTCTGCTGTCACACATGTGGAAGAATTGTTGGTAATACCTTTTTTTACATGTGGAAAAAAGAAGTCTTAACTTATTCTTTTGTGAGTTTGGCTTTTTTGCTTTGTATGCCTTAAAGTCATCCCTAGTGTATTATCTGTACTCAGAAATGTAATCTTTTTTTTTTTTATGCTCTTGGTGCAGAGCTATAGCATATGCATGTGTATGTAGGTGGTACGGTTCACAAGCACACTAATTCATGCAATTGCTTCAGAAATATTTTAAATCTGTGCAGGTACAGTCAGGTTTCCTTGTAGCTGGTGAGGTGAAAACACACTGTTTGGAAAGATAGTCTTCTTGTATCGGAAACAATATTATTACAGAGGTCTTGGCTGTATTCCGTAGCTGAGCCTTCCATCGAGTTTCATTCTAAATGTATGCTTGTATCTGTGCTGAGTTGGTGTGCAATTCAAATTGTACACAGAGATTTAACTGCTCGTAATTGTTTGTTAAAAAAAAGGTGACAATGGTTTTGTAGTTTAATGTAAAATTTACAAAAAAGATTCTTAGAAAACAGCCTATAATACTGTCTCCATTTTTATTATTATTTTTATTTTTATTAAACATAGTGTAGAGCACTCCTGTTATTCCTGAAGCATAGGTACTTATGCCTCTAGAATTCTCTAATGTCTTTTTGCAGTTTCAGAATGTCTCATTTCTACAAGTTCAACCACTTTCAAACTTGAATGCAGAACTCATTTTTATACTTGCTTTTTTTAGTGACCAGAAGCAGATCTATATTGGTGATGACAATCCCTTGACGCTAATTGTCAGTGCTCAGAATCAAGGAGAAGGAGCCTATGAAGCAGAACTCTTTGTCATTGTTCCACCCCAAGCAGATTTCATTGGTGTTGTTCGTAACAATGAGGTAAAATTCCAACTATTTTACTGCTTTGACTTGTCATACTTCATACTGGTATGGAAGTCTGTGGGAGAGGGTCCGTCAGGGGTGGTTTTTATGCTTCAGTCTTTAAGCAAAGCACCAAAGAAATTGTAAGGTTCTTCCTTATATAGCCCCAAGACTATATAAAACCTGGCCAGATGGCTCCAGTTTAATGCAGCCTATCCACAACATTTCAGCAGACTTTTGTTCAGGTGACCAGATGTAAAGAATGACATCCCTTAATATTTCTTTCTCTTTTCTTGCAGGCTTTAGCAAGATTGTCATGTGCATTTAAAACAGAGAATCAAACTCGGATGGTAGTTTGTGACCTGGGAAATCCCATGAAAGCAGGAACTAAGGTAAAGTTTGGTTCAGTGGGCGTCTGGTAGTCCAAACTGGAATGCCGTTGGCATTTTTATTGATCACAGTACTGTTTGGGCAGGAGGTTTAGTCACAGGAATTTAAGATTCCACATAGCTGACATTTAGCTGCCCACATGTTTGGTTAGTTCAGTGGTAATTGGTTTCAACAGATGAATTAAATCCTGAAAGGAGTGTTCATGAGTTTTATGATGAAACTTAAAAGGAGTTATGTCATTAAACTGCAGAATTACTTAATTCTGTTCCTTTGTGAGTTTGTCTTTAGATTTGTCTGATATATATTTTTTGGTATATAATAAATAGCTATATCATATCTTTCTCTTAGTGGAAACCTAATAGTGCTTCTATTCTGCCTAGTTTTGTCAAGTCTGAGAAAGAGGTTTTTCTAACTGAGATCTCTGCACTTCCACTGAATGTAGTTGAACTTGGAAGAATTAAAAAACGTTTATTTATTTATTTATTATTGGGACCTGGCAGATATTAAGATGATATAACATAATAAGTCTTATTTTCTGAATTAATAAAAACAGTCACAATTGTAAATACTTCTATGGTGCTTTTCTTTCAAGACATGTTTTGTATAGATGAATAAATGTTATCTCCAAAGCCTTTCAAAGCCTATCAAGCTGAACTGTACGTAGATGCTGAAGGAACTATCATGTGCTAACTTAGAAACAAACCTGGGGAGCTGAATTTAGAGTCATTAAAGTGTCCCCTGTTGTTTAGACTACTGTACTTTTTGCAACCCACAGAGAGGGTCAGTTTTGTGTTGAAATGGCTGGAGCAAGGGGGGTGAGCATGATGTAAACCTAATGTTTTTATTCCGTGGCAGTGATGTATCAGCTGAAATCTACAGAGAGCGTGGCACATTTCTAGTCTTGATGAACTGGACGAATTTTATTTGCCAATTCTCTGTGTGTGTCCTCTTACGATCTCAAGCAATTTTGTTGTAGTATAGCAACATTAAGAAGCTTTTATCGTGTATTTTATTGTGCTTCCACTGAACCATGGTGGTTTTTTTTTCTAAAGCTATTAGCGGGCCTGCGTTTCAGCGTACACCAGCAGTCTGAAATGGATACCTCTGTGAAGTTTGACTTGCAAATCCGAAGGTACGGAAATCTATGAGTACATACCTCACCTGCTAGATAACATGCAAAGTAAATAGATTGTGCACTAAACAGTTTCACTCTGGACTAATTCTCTGGTCCTTGCCTCATAATTGTTTAAAAAAAACCCACATCTTTTAAATGAATTGCGTTTTCTAATACAAAAAAACCCAAAAGTCAGTAAACAGAGTTTTCGGTTTGAATGCAGTTTCTTTTGTTCACAGCTTTTAGACAGGCCATGGCACAAGTGAAACACTAATAATGAGGACCAAAACCATTTGAAGTGTTTCAAGAAAAACTTTCTATTTTTGTACCTGTATGCCATTGTGATATCCTGACACTTGTGTAGAGCCACAGAATGACTTGTGTCTTTGGGTTTAAATTGGTTTTGTCCACGTAAGCATTTTTCATCTACAAGAGTTTAAACCTGCCATTCTATTTTAACGATACAGTGGTTTGCCATACTGACCAAAGGCCTTGGCAGCATTAAACAGATGCTTTGATCTCATATGTCTGCCTGTTCAATTTTTCCCCTCTCCTTCATCAGCTGGTAAGCTGTGCCAGTGGCATACGATTCCAGTTCTTCTGCAGAAAGTGATCTTTCAGATGTCTGTCATCTTCCTTGGGGTAATGGTGGGGCACTAACTACCTTTCACTGGGAGAAAAACATTAGCAAGGTGGCTTAGGTCATGCTTCTCTTCTGATGGAAGAGAAAGGAAGTTCCTGTAATGTTTTACATCTTTTATGGAAGGGATTTCCTTACATGACTTCTGAAAGCAACAGCAGTGATGCCATAGAACACAGTAATCAGTTCATAGTGACAGGTATTATCAAGGTATTGATCTTTGAAGAGGTTTTAAAAAATGCATTAGTTGTTTTAAACTCACAAAGCTAGATTTCCAAAGCTGGTATGATTCCTAGCAGAACAGCTAGTCTCTGAAAGAATGAGATACTTACAGGTTGGGAAAAAAACCACTGTTGCATGCATTTTTTGATTACAGAAGCAGTGAAAAATTATGAGAAGACGCAAGATCTTTCTAAAGGAAATTGTTTGCTAGATAGAAGATAGAATAACCAGATGTGCCTGAGGAGAGCTTGCTGGAATCTGCTCCGTAGTTTTTAGCAATTGTGCTTTCCCTACGGTGGCTCAGGAGTTGTATTGTGATGTTACATACTATTATTTTAAGGTTTGGGTTTTTTTAAATACTTGATTACATTAAGAAATAAATTTTATTTTCTCTGCAGTTCCAACCTGTACGACAACCTAAGTCCAGTAGCATTCTATCAGGCTGACCTTGCAATTTCAGCAGCTGTTGAAATTAGAGGGTAAGCATTGATACTATTTTAATAAATGTCTTTCTCAAATGAATTTTGCATGTTTGCTTCTTTATATTCAGTGAACTTTCCTCAGGTCTGCCAAAGTTTTCAGGAAGCCTTAGGGTATTTTTAATCATAAAGAAAATATTGTTCTCTCTAGACATCCTTTGGCCTCTCAGAACTTAAATAACTAAATCACTACAAAATGAATTGCGAAAAGGAATGTTGTGCCTCTATTACTAGAGCTTTTTTAGTAAAAGAAAAAAACCCAAACATTCAGCCCTTATTTTTTCAGTTGCACATGTTTCTCCAGATCACTTTCTTCCTCCATAAACTGGCTAGGTTTTAATCCAAAAACCTCTGAAACCTTCTCTGAAACCAAAGTGAAAATCCTATTGGAGATAAGTTTGCAATGCCTTCACCTTCTTCAGTCTTAAGCGTGGTATTAAATGACTCCATTATCTCCATTACTTCTGCTACCACAAATCTATCCTTCACACCTAAAAGCTATACATTCCTCTTGCTTAGACAGTTAATTCAGACTCCGGAGTCATATTTTTTTATGATTTCCACTATATTTATTATTGTGGTCAAATTCTGTTAATATCTGAGAGGTGGGGGGATAACACAACTGAAAAGCATTTTATCTTTTATATTCATTATCATTTTTATATTCAATGTTTTCAGTGTATGCCTAATTATTCTTGTCTGTACTGATAAGTCTCTACGTAACCAATATTTCTTATTATTGAAGTATTTCACACTTTGTATTTTTTGTATTACATGTATGTATCTTAATTCTATTAATGGTTTGTAGGTGTTGTAGAATGAATCCCAAGTTTAGAACAGGACAAAAATGTTTCTGAATACAAGGCTCATCTTTTCATGTAGAGAAAGAAAATAAATGTTCAGTGTACAAACCACCTAACCTCGGTTCTTTCTGGAATGATGAAAAATTGAAGATTGTATTATAAGCATGTTGATATTTTGAGATGTTCTAGAAACATTTATGATTTCATACCTTATAATAATGATTTGTTTGCTCTGCTGTTTAGTGTGTCGTCTCCTGACCACATATTCCTTCCTATTGCAAATTGGCAGCTGAAGGAGAATCCAGAAACAGAAGATGATATTGGGCCTCTAGTTCAGCATATCTATGAGGTATGCAATTACTACTAATTTCAATTACACAGTTCTGTGATACATCCTTTCTCTGGAGTAAATTATCTTCTTTCTTTTTTCATTTTGTTCTTGCATGGAAACAGAGGGTGTTTGGTTTTTTTTGTTGTTGTTTTTGTTTTTAATGCCGCATCAATAATTGGTATCTGCAAGAAGGGCTGGAATGCCTGTAATTAGTGTAATTTGACCACAGGAGTGATCAAATAGAAGAGGCTGATTTTTTTTTACATCATTACACATATTTGATAGTCCTTTGAAATCTAGATAAAACATCTGAAGTAACTTGAATTCAGAAAATGACTCATGGCTGTAAATTATTCAGTATCCTCATTTGTATTCCAGCTGTTTCTGAATCATTATTGTCAAGTCTTTTTGCTGTGAAAAATTTTAAGTATTTAAAATTTCCTTAAAGGAATGATCACAGCTTTAATCTAGATTGTTTAATTAAACAGAACTTGCTGAGAGAGCTGTGTGAATAAGAATAGCTAGAAGTTCTTTTGGAACTTGAGACCGTTTATCTAATGAAACTTACGGGTGTATGTATTTGTGCTCGGAGTATCTTGGCTGAGATGTGTACAGTGGCTGTGATTCATGCAATAGACAACAAAAAAAGTTTTCAAGGAAGAAAACCCAAATTTTTCAAGGCAAAATCTTAATGCCATACAGCTTTTCTTAGAAGTAATTTTTACCACGTTACAGAAGTAATTTTAAGCATTTCCTGTTGGGGAACTACCAATTTTAGGTAAAGTTGTTGATGCTGTGATGTAACTGGTTGGGGGTAGTGGCAGTATCATTTATAGATCAAACTATATGTACGTTAACAAGTAAGGTGGCATTGTTTTTGTGTTTGGGTTGGTTTTTTGTCTGTTTGGGGATTGCTTTTGGTTTTTTATCTTTTAACTTTATTTTCATAATCAGCTGAGAAACAATGGTCCCAGTGCATTCAGCAAGGTGATGATGACTCTGCAGTGGCCATACAAATATAAAAACTATACACTGTTGTATATTGTTCAGTATGAAATTGATGGTCCCATGAACTGCACTTCTGATATGGAAATCAATCCATTGAAAATTAAGGTAAGCAGGACTTTCCTTTTGCTTGAGTGGAATGAAGAATGTTTGTTTGTTTGTTTGTTTTAGAAACACAATAAAAATACACAAATCCTGGAGAATAGCAAACGCTATCTGGAAGTGTTTTCATCAGTTGCTGATGAAAAAAAATGCGCACTTTTGATAGCACTTATCAGTGTATATAGCAGGTGAAATAAAAGGTAGACAATAGATGTCAACTCAAAGATAGATTCGTCTTGTTTCTTTTTGGTGGTGGTGGTTTGGTGTGGTTGGTTTGTTTTTACTTGAAGAATGTACTGTATGAATTCTGAGTCCACAGCAAGGGAATTACGTGGTTATGAACAAAAATATTCCAGATGCTTCTGGACTGTATGTAAATTTTCTGGGTTTTATTTCTTGCAAGAAAAGGGTACTGTTTTTTTTCTATTACTAGCTTATTTATCTAGGCCGTCATCCAAATGCCACAGAGGTCAATAGGGGTGTTTCAGTGGGGCTTAAAAGCATGCTACTACTGCCAGCAAAACCTGCAGTTTGTAGAGAACACAGCAGGAGAAACTGATGTTTCCTGGGTTGGACTAGACAAAGAAACACCAGATAAAAGCCAGCAAATTTGATTGAGAGTAGAGAGCTGAATACTAAGACAATTTAGAACAAGTAGTAAAAATCAGTATGTTGGTTCTAGAATAATTTAAGCAAATATATGTATAAAAAGACTAAGGGAAGATATTCGATGTATAGAACAACAAAGAACACATGTATTTTTGGATAATCTGAAAGCAACTTTAGTGAACATATAAATACAAATTTCTCATGCTTTTGCTATACCATTTGTAATAATACATTTTTTTATAACTCTCTTGTAAGTTTTCTCATATAAAGTTGATATGTATTGGAGAAGTAGCATGGCTCTACGTAGTCCCATATGTAAATTTGAAATTTTACAGTGGGAATTTCTAAGGGATTACTGAAATAATTTATTAAACCTACTGTATTTTCACAAGCCCCTCCTAAAAAAGGTTTTGTGTATGTCTGTATGTCACATGTACAGTAGTATGTGCTCCATCATCCCTGTGCTAGTTAAAAACTGAAATGTTGAGGAAAAATATTTTTTAAAATATTGCAAAATTGAATTATTGCAGTCTAAGAGCTTTTATTTTTTTTCTATGCATGAAAAAGTTTTGAGTTGAAGAAGAATTAAGATATTCAAGGCTCTGTGTGAGTTCTTAGTAGAAATTTGCATCAGTAAATTAGAAAAGGCAGGAGTAACATTTTATTACAGCTCTAGGTAGAGCCAGGTTCTGAAGAATAGCCAGGATAGAGAGAAACCTGATCAGTTATATTTTTTTCTTGACTTTAACTTTGAAGTCTGCAAATACCTAAATGTAAGAATTATTTATTATTTGGATTTCCTTGGTGTATCCTAGATTTCTGCTTCTAAAGATGATGATAAGAATGAAACACTTATCAGGGAAGATAATCGTGACCATCGTATCAGTCGAAGGGATATAACTGCCACTGAAGGAGATGTGCATACTTTGGTAAGCTCTCAGCATTGATACACTGATATTATTGGTTTTTTAAAAATGCAGATGGTGATGAAAGTTCCATAAGTCACTCAAGTTTGAAGACTTCTGCTGGATGCAACAATGTGTATTTTGTTGGCTACAAGCACAGTTAATTGCCATGAGTTTTCCTGTTGGAAGAACACATGGAATATGGTAATGACCACTGTCCAAGAACCACCTCTCCACCCTCCCACATTTTTTTCCTACATATGTAGATGATGTACATACCTTAAAGTTACTGCCAGCTGTTTCACCTTTGGGATCCAAGTGGCTCACTTAATATTTGTTCTGAGTGAAAACTTATGGGACACTATAAGTAATTATTCAGTCTTGGGGGTTATTTAATATATCAAATAGTTTATGATGCTTTGCCAGGAAAAAAAGGACAATAAAGTATGCATATGAGTAAAGTAATGCCGTTAATGACTTTTCAAATAATTTCATATTTGGAATATCTTTCCTATTTTTCTGTGCAGGGCTGTGGAACTGCTGATTGTTTAAAGATAGTCTGTCAAGTTGGCCACCTGGAAAGGGGAAAGAGTGCAATATTGTATTTAAAATCCCGCCTTTGGACTCAAACTTTCATGAATGTGAGTCACTGTGAATATTTCTGAAACATAAAAAGTGATTTTTGTATCCATATGCAATACTAATCTTGTTTGGGTTTTTTTTTTTTACACAGAAAGAAAATCAGAATCACTCCTATTCTCTCAAATCATCTGCTTCTTTCAATGTTATAGAGTTCCCCTATAAGAACATTTCATTTGAAGATATCCACAATTCTACAATAGTAAGTCATTTACATCCAGCTCGAGTTACCACATATAATAGCTTTGAAATTAATAGAAAAAACAATGATTGTTAAGTATATTTTTTTCTGTCTTGGTATAATCCTAATTGTATCAGATATTTGATTCATATATTAGTTTCAGTTCTACACATACAATTGAAGGTAAAAAAAAATTTTGTCCTAAAGCTAGAGATAGCAGTATTTGTAGCTTTAAAATCTTAACTGCAAATGAAAAAAATCGTGGTGAACAGTCCTAATGTACTTACTAATGCCACTGTTACAGAAATATTTTACTTGAAAATGATCTTCTACTGTAGCAGCACTTAGAGCTTGAATAGCAGACCTTTATTATATTATGGAGTACTATGTGAATGTGGAACAAAAAGTCCGTCTGTGCCCTAGAGGATTCCAAACAGAAAGAAGACAATGCACAAACAGAAAGGAAGATATAGGCCATTTATTTGGGCTGCGAAGTTAGAAGTTTTTGATAGGCACTACAAATAAAAGATATTAAGAAAGGGGATGAAAAGAATTGTAACTGATCAATTTTTTAATATGGT
Organism: Todiramphus chloris collaris; assembly: GCA_025345505.1. Classification (NCBI taxonomy): domain Eukaryota; kingdom Metazoa; phylum Chordata; class Aves; order Coraciiformes; family Alcedinidae; genus Todiramphus; species Todiramphus chloris. Next base: position 14,146,854 of record JANVCC010000022.1, read on the forward strand.
TTCTAATGCCCATTACTAACTGGTTTTCCTCTCCTAAACCCTGTAGAATTTATTTTTGTTTCAAGAAATACTGCTTTTTAAGAAAAAAAGGAAAAGTCCTTAATTTTTTTTCTCTTAATTCCCAAATATTTCCAGATTCCTACAGTTTAACTGAAAATCATCAAGCATTACCAAATACATGTTGCCATGGTATCACTGATGCAAAATAACCCCACAACACCCCCTCTCCCCCCCCCCCCCCCCCCCAAAAAAAAAATAACCCACCCCAAACCAAAAACAACTCAAACAAAAATCCAAAGCCCTGGTTTTATTTAATTTTTACATCCTATTAAATTTGGGTCAATAAAGCCTTTATGCCACTATTGATCTATATCTTTTTACTCACATTGAAAAGAAGTAATTTATGATGGATTAAAATTATTTTAAACACTACAGTATAAATATATACAGGATTTAAACTGCATGAATGAACTTGGTGTGTCACTGCTGTGCAAAGTGTGATTTATCGTGTTTTTCTATTAGGTTACTACAAATATTACATGGGGCATTCAACCACAACCTATGCCTGTGCCAGTGTGGGTTATAATTCTGGCTGTCCTAGCAGGATTATTGCTGTTGGGTGTCCTAGTGTTTGTTATGTACAGGGTAAGTACTGTATATTTGGGTGTTTTTGTGTTGTTTTCTTTTCCCTACCAGTGTTGTATTACTTCAAATAGTACCAGGAGCTTGCAGAATTACCTTGGTCTGCTATTCATTTCAATCAGTTAAGTTTTTGGATAACTGTAAAAACTTTTCAGCTTTGTCAGGAAGAAGTTGAATAAAAGATGTCTGTGCTGGATTACTCAGTTAAAATATTAAGATGGTGTTGATTAGCTTTGAAGGTTGAAAATAAGGAAAAGGGGAATAGGAGGGGGGAAATAAAAAATCAAATAACGGATCAGTTAAGATCTGATCAAGAGGGAAAGTAGAAAGATGTGTGTATGTTTTGAAAGTCACGATGCAATTTCTTTATCATTCTGTGAATCACAGATGGGCTTTTTCAAACGTGTGAGACCACCTCAGGAAGAACAAGAAAGAGAACAACTGCAACCACATGAGAACGGGGAAGGAACATCAGAAGCTTAAGCAGAGTTTTATCTGTAAGACATTCTGAAATTTTTTAATGCCTACATCTTGGTTACGAATATTGGTTTCGCCCTTAAGGAAAAAACACTCATGACTGCAAAGCTGCTGGTCTCAGAAACTATCATCAAGTACAAAATGAAAGCAATGTATTTAAATGTTCCTTTTTGTATTGATTGTGTTCATACATGTGACTAGCACATCTGCACTGATCTGTGTGTGAAAAATTTAAATAATGTGTAGTGCTATGATTTTGCTTATTGGGATGTAGGACACCTCATCATTTTTGATTCACAGACTAACTTCACATCAATTGCTACACAGATTCTGCGGTTGCTCTTGAAGCCAACAGCTTCCATAGATACTTGCTGGATTACACGTTTAGTTTCAGTTTGTTTTTGTTGGAGTACACTACACTTCATTTCCTAGCACAAAAAAAAAATGAACATAGCTTATTTTACAAAACTGAAGAATATTCTTTGACCCATTAACTCTGCTGATGATTTTCCTCCTGCTCAAAAACTATGAAAGACATTATCCAGTGGACTCATTGACATCTGATACCTGTTCTGCATGCCTTTTCCCCTTCCTCCTCAGTTATCTGTCTTATGGTTTCCCTCTAGACTTTACAACTATTGTTCTTCAGGTCTTAGGTCTCTTTCTGGAGGGATTGAGCCTACAGAAACAGGAGTGAGCACTAGAAAGCTGGGGATGGTGTACTTTCTATAGGACCTAGTGAAAAGATTCATGGCAAGATCCGAAGTCTCTGATGTGTATGTCTGTGGAGCAGGACCCAGGTACCCCACAGAATTCTTGGCAGCATGGATCCATTCAGGTACTGCCAGCAACAAGATGTTGGACTGTGTCTGCCAACAGATGAGAAAACCCATAGCCTTTATGTTCACAAGTCCAAACCTCCAGAGGGTTTGAAGTTAAGTCTGTATTTTATTTGGCTTGAATTTCAGTTTTTGGCAAAGCAATGGAGGGAATGCTTTGTGAATGGCTACCTGGGACACTGTAAGGAAGCTGTTGTTAATTGTCACGTTCTGTGGCTGGACATGTCCAAGTGCTGGATGGAGTAATATTGGGACTGTTTAAACTAGACTATCTGCCAGCCAAATGTATCTAGATTACGTCAGTCTTTTAGCCACACTCAATCTGCTTTAACACCTCCCCTGAGAGACCAGTGAGCCTGCCCAGTGAAGCTGAGTATAGCTGGCAACGTGAATGGGTTTGAGAAGAGAATGTTGGTTTCGCTTGTTTCATGTCATTCATTCATTGCGTCATTTGTTGTACATTTCATTGCACAAAAGACATTTCACTGCACAGGAGGTTTCATTATGTTCAATACATTTCATTACCAGGAAAGACACTAAGTATTTTCTTTCATTGTTGCTTTAACATATCAAAAGTTCAGTGATTTGAAGCCATGGGTTTGTCATTCTTAGCTTATTTCCCTCAGCACTGGTGTGGTAAAACAAAGCTACTTATGCTTAGGAGAGAGCACAAGAACACTGTCTACGTGCGTTTCCGTAGACATGTAACTGCAAATTAGAAGGTTGGTCAGCTTGTAACCACACGTAGCTGTGCTGTACAAATCTTGAGTGGACACACTTAAACTATTACAAAGGTGCCTTATGTGAGATTTATTTATTCTCTATTCCAAAAAGGGAATAAATTACATTATTATCTCCTTGTATGCAGCCACATAGAGAAAGCAAGAGTTGTACTGTAATTATGCCAGTGAGATTTCTAGGTAGACAAGCTCTTAAAAGGACAAAAACTCTGGTTTGGTTTTGTATCTAGGGGTTTTTGTTCAAAGCTGCAGCTACCCCATAAATACTGCAATGCCTAGTAAGCTCAGAATTATCTGAACTGAACAGTTTGATTCAACTCTCATTTCTTCATCCTTTCTGAGATTTAAAATCCACAAATGGCTTTTGTTGTTAAGTCCATTTTTACTCACTGAACCATTATGGCATTTGAGTCACTAAGAGAGACAGCACAAAGTTGGTAGTGGGGGGCCAGATGTATATCCATTTACATGTTTTTTTTATCCACTTACACGTTTTTGTTTTAGGCAATTTGTTTAGATGTAATTAGTTTATATGAGAGGGTATAGGTCATAATTTTGCTTTCACTGAATTTTCAAGGTCTTCAGTAATATAGTAAAGAATCAGGAGTCAGGCTTTGATCCTGGCCTCCAAATGTGACTTTTACAAAACACAATTTGAATTCCTTACGCAGGCTTCAAGTTCACACGCTTTGTGAACTGATTATCTATATGTAAGAAGATTGTTTTTACCCAGTCTTAATCTTAGTAGGTTAAGAGGTTTAAGAGACTGTCAGACAGATTATAGATCTAATTCTTACATGTGTGCTTTCATTACATGTACACAGTGTTGACTTGAAATTTATTAGACTACTTGCATGTCTAGGCATTATAAGGAGATAAAAATAAAATTAAAAACCAAGCATGCTCAATATCTCTTCAGCTCACATGCAAGGGATACTGTAGCATTGTTAATGTCAGTGCTAACTGCATCTTAATTTTACTGTGGCAACTGGAAACTCTCATTTTGCTGATTTTTCAGGATAAAAAGGTACATGTTATTGGTACAACTACTGTAGCTATGGAAAGTTTCTTCCATTTATTGAAGTTACATTAAGTAAGACTTAATTTAAGTGATTTTTATTTTCTCATGTTCTACTGGAGATTAAAAGCAAATAGTTGCTTCTTCTGTGTCCACTAATTTCCAGTTTGGTTAAAAAAAACCACCACAGCAGTAGCATATTGTAAGCATATGAAGTATACTGGTTACTTAGTGAACATAGATATAATACCCCAAATTCAGTGTGAAGCAACATTTGTGTTTCAGAGAGATTCTGAACAGGACGTTTTCCTGAATGGAGGTGCAGGAAACATTTGACAGCACATTCTAGATTCTGCAATAAGATTACAGACTATGTATCTACTTGTGTCAGTATAAATGTCATACTGACCTACAGGCATTGACATATTCTTACAGCAAATATTGTGGAATGATGTTGTAACTTTAAAAAGAAACAAAAAAAAAAAGAAATTTGGAATTAAATTAATGCCTTTAAGTCAAAATTCATGTGCATAAAAGGCACACTGCAAGCGTTAAAAAACCACAAGTATGGTAACACAGAATTAGTCCTCTTTTAGTCCTTCTTTTTTCAGAAGCATATTTTTTATTAATTTAAAAATCAACAGCTATATAATTAAGACAATGAAAACATTTTAAGAGCTGTACCTGTTAGAATGAGTACTGCATTTTGAAATTATTGCAGCATCTCATGATCACTACTGAAAAGTGATTTATATTACAAAATATTTATTATCTGTTACTATATTCCACAATATTTAGAAAGCGTAAAGCAAAGAACCTAATTTATAGGTTTACATTTCTTTAAAGCAACTACCAAACTGCAGAGAGAGCTTTTTTTAAGCATGACTGCAAAGTCAAATGTGAGATACACTGATAGACAAAGTTGAAATCTTTGAGGAAATATTCGCAGATATCAGTATCAAGTGTATAATACTATTTTTTCCATTCTTCTGTTTTAAATTTTGATTTACACATTACTCTTTGATTCACATAATGCTTGTGGAAACTTTAAGGAAGTTTATTATATGTGCTGTTTCTTTATAAAGCATTTATTTCAAGCAAAGATTTTTTTTTCTTTAATATTTAGCTGTCTCTAAACTTGTGTCCATGCTTAGTCTTTAAGGCAAACTCTCATGGGTTACTTGAAAATACTTCAGCTATAATTGGTATGTTCTTGGTGATTTGAAGGATTCATGTTGCACTTAGATTTTTGCAACGTTTGGGTTTGCTGTTGGTTACCCTGGCACAGGCCCTGCAGTAGTTTTGCCTACACCCTCACAAATAGTCACAGAGCAGCATTACTCGGGTGAAAACCTACTCAGTCTTTGTCTTTGTCCAACCTAAGACCTATTGCACAGTCTCATGAAGTCACAGAAGACCTGTCATTCATTGCAGCTGGCCTTGAACATGGTCTTTTATGCTCAATGCTGCTAGCTGTTAAGGGGGGGGGGGGGGGGGGGGGTATTTTATAAAATGAAAATGGAAGTCCAAAAGATAAAAGGTGGTGGTAGACCAGAGGAGCTTTACAGTAAAGAGATGATTTTTTTTTTCTTTGTTTGTCTGTTTCTGAGATGGGAAGAACCTGTTTGTTCTCTGTGGGCAATGGATTCCTCTCACAAAGATATCCTGCAGTTTGGATCATGATTATATGCTGAGCTCTAGTAACTCTCATTGATGTGAGTGGGATCTGAACTCCCTGGTACTGAGTTTCTAGTTTCTAATTCCCAAGTGCAATACAACGTGATCAGACCTATTTCACTGCCAAGTTGTCTATTTTTATTTGCCTAAGAAGGGATGTTTGTTGAGTTGCAGTGGTCAGTATTTTTAAGGACATTAACAAAACCAGTGTGTTAAATTGAGGTGATAAATGAATGGTATAGAAAGTTTTTGATCACCCACATTGGGTGAAACATGATGTATATTCTAAAGTGTATCCATTACTAACTGTTGAATTATTGAGAATTGGTACAATATTCTTCAAGTACACTGTGGAAAGTATGACTAGAGACTATACAATAATGGGTTTGAGACTGTAGTGCTACTACTGTTTAATGTGATTATTGTGTTTAGTTTTTCAGTCTGTTTTTTTTCCAGTGTGTAGAATTTTTATATAACACAGGAAATCTAACCTTTCATGCAATGACCTTCTCCAAATATGCTGCATTAAGGTTGAATAACTTGAACCTTGGCTTTTGCAAAATAAATAAAGTTTCAATGTAGCATTTGAATCTTCCAAAAACTTCTACAGGTTTAGGTGACCCTTTCTAGCGCATGAAGGAAACCTGTATTTGCTATGATACGAATATGTTGAAAATGTAACATTTTGTTTCTTCTTAATTCATTTTTTTGCCTTTTTTGTTCTTGCTCGTGCATTAAATCAGTAGAGCATTGTTTGCACAAGCAGAAAATTAACATACTAACAAGAATGCTGCATGTTGGGTTTCTTAGTCATGTAGTAATTACTTGTAACATAAATGAGAATATTTTCAGTAACCATGAACTTGTTTCAGAAGTCTTCGGTACATTTAAGGAGAGCAATATATATTTGAAGTCACCTTATTTTTATTAAATTATAAATCTTGGGGGAAAAAAAGTGTGTATTGTGTCACAGTAATTTTGTACTGATATCAAATATATAGCTATTAAGCTATGGTTTTATTTTCAATACATTCTTTTTATCCTAACTCAAATCTGATTGACTTTATTAGGTTGTATTTTTCTATGTATGTATACAATTTCAAAATATTATGATTGGATAAAGTGAAAAGTGTAAGTATTAAATTGATTCTGATATTTAGAATTTTGGAATAAAATACCTCTTAATTAACAGGAATTCTGGTGTGGCTTTTTCAATCCTAGGCCTATTTTTAAGAATGCATTTAATTCACCTGAAAATATTTCATAGTGTATGTTTGAATACAATGCCACATACTCAATCACCAGACAAATTCATTAAGAATTGAAGCAAGTTGCTCAGAGCATTACCTCAGTTTTTGTAGAACCACCTGAGAAAACACAACATTCTGGGGATTCCAAAATGGATTCAGGTCTTAACAGAGGCTGTGCAGGGGCAGCCTTTTTTCCTTTGTAGTGCCCAGGTAAAAGGTTGACATAGGAAGCTGTCTGAGAGGATGTCAAATAGGCCAAGCAGACACTAAACAAATGGTTTCTAAACAAAAGAGAGAACCTCTCTGAGGTTGCATCAAATGAAATAAAGTTTTCATGGCATGGTGTGGGTATATTTTTGTGCTGAGGAAAAGGGAGACTGACATAAACTACCCTAGAGAAAAGGACTGAAGAGTACCTGCTGAGGAGGGTGTGTGCACATTTGCTGCAGCAGCATTGCTCTGCAGGCAATGATCATTTGTAATGCATGAGCGGGTGAAGTCAGGCCATTCTTCAGCAGTCCCAAGAGGTGCCAAGAAACTATCAGCAACTGCAATAAAGGTAAACTGTATTTTCTATGCCAATCCAAAATCTCTCTGAAGTCATTTTTAATGACAATGAATTAAGTACATTGTACTGTATAGAATGACTTAAATCATAAGGAAAAATATATTAATTTCCTTCAGATTTTGAGAGACCTGTTGAAAATATGCATGGTAACCTGGCAGTTCCTTTCTTTCAGCATGGCCAAATTTCTACTCCTCTGTAGTTTGTAACTATTCCTCTCCTTTTTCCCCTACATTGAAGAAATTTTCTGAGATCTTAGAACTACAGAATTTAGCCTAATATGTCGTTATGGCTAAAGTAAAGATTATTTTTCTTTTGGCCTATTTTTATTTTATTAGAAGGCAAACAAACTGATTTTATACTCTTCCAAGAAATTTGCATTCAATACTCAAACATACACTGAGAATGTATCCTCCAGTTCTGAAAGCCCTTAGTTACAGTGAATGAAAAGTTAGCCTCACTGAAATCATGACAGGGGCATGCTTGTCAACACTAGCATGAAACTGACTGTGAGGTGGTTCCAAGAGGTGTTTAGCCCAACAATGCAGATGGCTGCATGTTGTGGGTGTTTCATTTGGCCCGGTGTGCTGCTGCCTTTGCTCAGATGTAGCAGCCTTACATGCTGTGAACAACTAAAGTAATTTTTCCATGATTCCACCCCAGATTGTGTCTAGATATGTATCCCAACTTTACCTATGTTAATATGTATCCTTAATTCTGAAAAACGTGTAGTCATAGAATCTGCTAGGTTGAAAAGACCTTTAAGATCAAGTCCAACCATTAAACCAGCACTACCCCGTCCATCACTGAACCGTGTCCCTCAGCACCACGTAGACATCTCATCCCCTTCAGGGGTGGGGACTCCACTGCCCTGGGCAGCCTGAGCCAGGCCCTGACAACCCTTAGGTGGAAAAAGTATTTCCTAAATATCCAACCCAAACCTGCCCTGGTGCAGCTTGAGGCTGTTTCTTTGTGACCTTGGGCTTGTAACTTGAGAGGAGAGACAAACCCCACCTGGCTCCAACCTCCTGTCAGAGAGTTGTAGAGAGGGATAAGGTCTCCCCTAAGCCTCCTTTTGTCCATCAAAGCTTTAGGAGATATTATTAATGACCTTGTGATGACTGACACCACGACTGCCGCTTACCAGTGCCCGAGTGAAGGCGGTTTCCAAGCTGAACCGCGGCGATCCCAAGTGCCCGCCCTTTAGCACGGCGTGCTGTGCAGGGGCTGCCAGGAGCGCTGTAACACTCCATGCAACAACTGCGAGCGTTGATTTGATGACGTCAAGTCGGAGGGCTGAAAAGAAGCGAAGGCGACTCGGTTCTCGGCCCGCTGCCCTCCCCTTCCCGTCCGGCTCCCCCTCACCTCTGCCGGCCGGCACAGTGACGTGCTAAGGGCCGGGCTCCTCGGGAGAGCGCTCAGCCGGCCCCCGGCGGCGGGCGGCAGGTGAGCGAGGGCCCTGGCCCGCCCCGCGCCCCGCCCCGGCACACGCGGGGGGCGGAGC
>JANVCC010000022.1:14155965-14224796 GCA_025345505.1 Todiramphus chloris collaris
CCGCTCGGCTGCCCGCCCGCGGCCGCGCGAGCGCGCGCGAGGGGCGGCCGCTCGCCGCCGAGGTGTCGCTGCCGGAGCCGTTGGTCGGTGCCGGCCTCCCGCCCGCGGCCTCGCCCGCAGTATGCCTCCGCTGCCCGCGGGCTGCTCGCCATGCCGGGGACCTGCCGGCGCCTCTCCGCCCCGCTCCTGGGGACGGCGGCCGCGATGCTGCTGCTGCTGATGATGATGAGGCGGCCTCCTCTCGCCGACGCCGCGGCCGACGCCGCTACCCTCCCGCAGCAGCAGCGGGCCGCTCTGCCGGGGGGCGTCCCCGCCGTCGCCGCGGCTTCAGGTACCGATTCCCCCCTCCTCCGGCCGCCGCGCGGATACCCCTGTTTCCCCCTGCCCTGCGGCGATGTTTCGCCTCTCTTCCCTGGGGCCGCGCCGTCGGGGTCCCCGCAGCCCTGCCGCCCGTCTGCCCCCCGGCCTGGGGGCAGGCGCCCTGCCCGGGTGCTCCCCGCCGGGCTGCCCGGAGCGCGTCGGCTGGGCTCTGTGCCGCCCTGTCTCTGCGAGCCTGTGCAGGCAGGGCGTTGTGCTGCCGTGCGGGGGACGGGCGGCATCTCTGACGCGAAAAATAAGCCACTGCGTTTTCCTGAAGCAGGTAGCGGGGCCGTGGCGGCTGCTCCGGGGGCGCAGGAACCATCTTTAATAGCGCAGGTCTTTATGCAGCTGCTGGAGCCTGTCACCGGCGGGCGGGAGGCAGGGAGGTGCAGCCCGGTGATGGTGGAGCCTGGCACTGACCTAGCTGGAGGTGCTCCCTCCAGTGCCGGGCAAGTGGTCTCGGGGGGAGGAAGCGTGGCTCTGCGGATTCCTCTTTGCTGGCAGGAGTCACCGGAGAAGATAGACGCATATATATAAAATACGGAGATATATATATATATATAAAAAATACACATATTTCTACATATATTTTTATCAATATAAAAATAAATAAAAACCAGCTGATACCTGCGCGTCTTAAGCTATCTAATGAGTGATGAGGCTGGTGAGCTCATTAGATTTCACATCTCTGCAGAATGAGGCAATATGTCATTTATCCAACAGCTGAGAGTATGAAAATACTGTGCTTATTTCAGCATTAGACCTTGGCATTACGGTCAAATGTGCGAGGTTATGCCTTTGCAGAACTGGGGCAAGTGATAAGGTGTCTGTTCTAGCATCTAGTTTAAAAAAATGTGTTTATTCTGAGGTCTTAGTAGTTTAGGATAAAACTGGTATTTTTCTTGATGTACTGCCTTTCACCAAAGAATTTCAAAATGGTTTCAACCATGAATTATTTAAGACCTTTTAGCACCAAGGCTCCATTTGGGCATATCACTGCAGCATATGTTTCATTTTTAACATGTATGCATGTTTCTATTTCTAGTTGACTTCAAGAAGGTATAAAATGTTCTTAGTTTCAGGCATATGGTTAATATTTTGCTGAAATGAAGCCAATTTACAAAGCTGCCACAGTATGTAGGTTAATTAGGAAATATGAGCAAAGATCTTGAATTGTGGTCTTTACTTGTAACTTCAAGAAATTAGATCTGGTAGAACATGAATACACTTACATTCTCCTGGTACACTCTTAAAATGCCTTGATTTGCTTTTCCGTTTCTTCTGTGTGGGTTTGGAGGATTTGTTGTTGTTGTTTTTCTTTTCCAAACATTTCAAAGATAGAACTTTAAAGGAGGATATCTTATGAACACCATGCTTCTTGGTTTTTGTTTTGACCTGATGATTTTTCGTGATTTTGTTTCCTCTCATGCTTTTAGAGGAATATACCATTAATCACTAATAAATGCCACTTAAAAGGCATTGGCAGCATTTCTAACTTGTGCAGCGAACATTTTGCTCATTAAATATTGAGGGGCTAAAAAAAAAGGACCATTTTTGTAATTCAGTGATCCTCTTTGTTTTAAGATATTGATTTCTTTTCATGAAGCTCTGTTGCCTTACCGCCTTCAGTCCTGGCCAAAATGTGTTTTGGTACCAAACAATTTGATGCCGATGCTACTGGATCTCTGGGTTTTTTTGCAGATCCATGTGCCTAGTTGCTGTCGTTGTCTTTTTTTTGGTTATTATGCTTCGTAAGTTTTGAGGTATGAGTGTCCTGAAAGTATCTTGTAGAACACAGCTTTCATGATCAATCCCAGTATATGATTGTTCAAACTGATTATTTGTGTGGATCCTCAGCATTTGTTTATTGGCTGGCTTTCTAAATGATCTTGATGAATTTTTTCTTTCATAAAAAATTGAAAACTGTCACTAGCGATTAATCTTTTAAAAAGGCAAGCAAATCATTGTTGTGAAACTTCCATTATTCTGAAGAAGCTGCTAAGCACCTTTGTTTCTTGGGTGGTATTTCCTTTCAGTAAACCAGGTAAGTGATTTTTGTTATATTGACGTTTTTGAAAGGAATAGCTTGGCTCCAGTTATATGTTTATCAGATACTGATTTCTTTTTTCCATGAAATTACCTTTTGATGGTTTACAGCTGAAAAGTAGACAGGGTAAATGGCTGTTGCCTTTCCAGCAGAGTAATCCCTAAGGGGAATGCTCTGAAGAGGCCGCTCTGAAGAGGCCACTCCTGCAGCAGCTGCAGGTCCTGTGCTGGGAGCTGCCAGAAAGGCAGTGGCTTCTGGAAGTGAGGAGGAGCCTGACTAAATTTGGATTTATGCATTTGTGAGCCCAGTGTTGCCAGAGCAAAGGAGCCTTACCCTTCTAAAACAAGGAAGGTGCAGAGCTAAGTTGGGAGTTCACAACCTTTTCTCATTTGACGTTTGTGTATCGATGTCCCTGTTCTGTCAAAGCTAATTATACAGTTTTACAGATCAGTTCCCTCCTGGATTAACAGACTTCTGCCAGTGCAATTATTATGCTGTTTGAGAAAAGATGCTCAAATCAGCACAGCTGTGTACAAAGGTTTGTGGTCCAGACTCGACTGCTGACATATAAATGTAGCAGTGAGAAGATAGTTGCACATCATAACTGAATAGATTTTTTTTGTTGCCGTTGTTCATCCCTTTTTTCTTCTCTTTTAAAAACAATAAAAAAATTGCCACTGCCAGAAGAAATAAGTAAATTCTAAAGATGAGGCAGAGAAGACATGCACAGGAGGGACTCGGTTCATGGAGTTCTTCTGACTCATGTTATCTAATGGATGTAGCTGTTTTCCCAGATTAAAAAAAAAAATAAGAAAAATCAGGGAGAGAGAGGCAGGCCTCTCAGGTTAGGGTAGAGATTGCTGAAGTGGAGAACATGTCTTGGTTCCTTGTTATTCATAGTGTGGTTTTCCATTTTCTGTGTGGCAGTTTAGAAACCTGCACTCTGGTGTGCAGAAGCAATTGGAGAGAAGTCTCTGGGAGTTTTGAATGCTCAGCATTGAGGTCAGCAGGCTTGAGCACAGAATTCAGTAAATTATAGCCCTGGCTTTGATTCAGGCAAATCTTTTTTTGTTTGTTTTCCTTGTTCTTTTTTGTTTATCCTTATTGAGATGCATTCTTTACAGCAGGTGTTGATTATATTCTTTACTGTTTATGATGCTTGGGAGTCTGGAAGTGGTGCATTGTTATTCTCTTTATAATGTAGAAATTAGGCAATAAACAGAGCAGAGACCCTAATTGAATAAGTGATACTTAATGGCATCGGTTCTGTGGCAGATCTGACATCTACTGAATGAGGAAGATTCTTCTGGAAAAAAACAGCAGTTGTGTGAATAGAAGCTGTCACATTATGTATAGACAGCACATAGGGTGACATACACCATCTTAATACTGGAATTCTTTTTTGATGTTGAGACCTTATATTAGACTTGAAATATGTTTTAAAATACATGTTATTTAAGTTTCTGTCATACCAGCATGTTCTGTGCTGCGGGTACTCTCCATACCTTTAGTAATCCCAGCATGAACAAGAAAACACTTGCCATTGGATTCACTATAGACCATTCCTCATCTGCCTCACATTCCAGAACTCAGGGAAAAATAATAATTTTTTTTTTTGTTAGGTGGCTTTGAGTACAATGGGGAGAAGAATTTTGCAGGGTGAAATTAAAAAGTGGTAACAGCTACTAGTGGTCCTGAGCAAAGGAGAGGAGAAAATTAGAATTGGTGTGTGTATTTACGCAGTTAGTTCTGTTTGTTGAGATTGAGATAAAGGTGAGACTGTTGGCAAACCCAGAAGAAAAGAAGAAATTACTTCTGTACCTGTTGGTGACAAAATACACTGTCTGGATGCTACCAGTGGAATTTGATTCTGTGCCCATCTCTCAACACTGGCTGTTTGCATATGATGGTGAATTGCTACCTAATGCGAAGCAGTCCTCTGACAAGAGGTATTTAGTTAAGATTCTTCTAAACTCTTTTGTAGATTGTCTTACTCTTTATGATCATTCAAGGAGAGATCTTCCTCATGCTTCCTTTTTATTTGAGATAGTGTATCAGCAATGTTTCTCTGAAGCATGTTGTGTGGCTTACTCCTTTTCTAATCATCATTGTTTTCAGTGTTTCTAATAGTGAAGTATTTTTATAATGACTTGTATATTGGTGTGTAGGTGATACTAAGGTATTTAGGGGAGCATTTGGGTTTGATAGATTGTTCATCTGGGTTTGAATTTGAGTGATAATACATTGTGATGCACTTAAAAAAAACTTTATGGAACAACCTTCATGATAGTTTACTGTCTCTCTAGTCACTGAATAGGGGACTAGTATGGCAACAGTTAAGTGCAGTTCTGTTTTGGAGCTTCTGTTACCAACCCTGAAAAAATGAGTGAGGATTTAAGTGCTGTATAGGGGATTCTGTAGCATTCCTTTAAAGAAGGAAATTCAGTACTTTTCTGAGTAATTATGTAGGATACAGTTCCTGCTTAAGAAGTCAGGTCTAACTAGGGACTCCTGACCAGTGCTGGGATTAATTGTTCTGTACAACCAGCAGCACTAGTAGATAGTGGACTATAATTGATGTCAGGGAAAAGACTTATTTATAAGTTGTTAAAGATTATAGGTTAAATTGTGGTAATTGTTTTGTATTTGAACATGGAGACGGTTTGCGGTCTTTAAAATAAGACTTGATTTGGTTTAGGATATATCAGATGAAAACATTTGTTGGGAATCTGTGTTTCTTGTACAAAGAACATCAATAAAACTTGGGAAAGCTGTTTTGTGATCTGGTGAAAAATAAATTGTTTGTTATGATATAGAATTCCAAAAGTATTATGTTTATGTGCACACCCCATCAAAACAGTTTAATGCAATTAACTGACTCCACCTATGGAAACAAGCTGAGCAAATGCCCCTTGATTTGCTGCTGGTTTTCTCTGCATTCTCAGCCTCTGGGATTTACAATAATGGTTTCTCAGCTAGGTGAAAAAGTAGAGGAAGAACGTAAGACTTAGACTTGTCCTGGTTTATAGGAGCTGATGTTCTTAAGTGATTTAGCATTCTGTGCTGATCTGAGACTTAGCAGTGCAACAAAATATCAGGAAGGGCGTTAGGACACTGAGAGGTGACAAAGTGTCTGCAGTTTGAGACAGGAATGAATAGTGAAAAAGAAATATTCACAGATAATTTCATTTGTGTTCCATGATTTAGGTCACTAAGTTGCTAAATAAAAGAAAAAGAAGTTTCAGGTTTTCCATGGTAGAACATAAATGAAAAGATGTGTACTTGTTTTCAGGAAGAGCAACAAGATAAACAAAAAGTTCCTGAGGAGGCAGACAGCTCTCCCGAGTTGAAAGCTTTCTTTTATTGAAGGTTGTAATATATTACACAGCACTGTGCTCTGTACTTCAGAAAAACTGGTTTCAAGAACTTGTGCTAATAGTAGCTTTCAGTATACAGAACAGAGAGAGACAAGGGCAGAAATGTGTTTTAGCATTCACCTGTAGCAAGGTGGAAGTTTTTGCAGTTCTTACTTGTTTTGTTAAAGTTTCACTACTTCTTGTCAATCTCTTGGCAGATGATACATCATCAAAGGCCAATTGGTATGTAAAAACATTCACAGAATTGCCATCAGGCTGAGAAAAAGTCAGTTTCAGGATTTGGAGTGCAGCTGCTAACTGGGGCACTGGGGATCTGTAGCACTTTTCTCTGTGAACTAGCTCAGTAGATGAAGACTTTGAAGACAGGGAAAGATCTGAGAGGAAAGATTATTCAAAGTAAACTTAATTTTTGGCATGTCAAACTTAGAAAATTAGCACAGGTTACTGTGTCGTCTTGAAAGTTGCATAATTTTGTATTAACTGTATCCTTCTGTAATGAATGAGGCTTTGAGGACCAATAAGACAGAGCAGATGAGTCCTTTATATTACTCCTGATATTGTATTTAATTCCTAATTTGTAGACCTTGTGATCTGGTGTGCTGTAGGAGCATGCAGATCCCATGACCAAGAATTTCCATTGTACTGTAGTTGCTGGTGTACTCTTGAGTAACACTTCTGTGTTCAGTAGGATGAAACTACCAGATCTAGCTCCTCCTACTTTACTCTATCCTGCCAGAGGTGTTCCAGCATCCCTTGTGTGTGCTCCTAAACTGCCACTTTCTATACATGTCGGCAAGAAGCTGTATTCAGCAGGCTGCAAAGCATAGCAGAGGTGCTCCAGCCCCTGGATCATCTTTGTGGCCCTCCTCTGGACTCGTTCCAACAGATCTATGTCCCTCTTATGGTGCAGTATTCGAGGTGGGGGTCTCATGAGACCAGAGTAAAGGCGAAGAATTACCTCTCTTGATCTGCTGGCCACACTCCTCTTGATGCATCCTAGGATACGGTTGGCCTTCTGAGACACATGAGGTCACTGTGGGCTCATATTTTGCTTCTCTCTTCAGTCAACACCCCCATGACCTTCTCTTTATGGCTGCTCTCAACCCACTCCGTACCCAGTCTGTAATTGGGATTGGCCCAGCCCAGGACCAGTGCAGGACCTTGCACTTTGACTTGTTGAACCTCATGCAGTTTGCATTGGTCTGTTTCTCAAGCCTGTCAAGGTCCCTCTGGGTAGCGTCCTTTCCCTCAAGTGAGTCCACTGCACCACACAACTTGGTGTTGTTGGCAAACTTGCTGAGGGTGCACTCGATTCTGTTGTTCATGTTGCTGACAGAGATGTTGACCAGCACTGGACCGAGAACCAATCCCCGAGGAATGTCACTTGTCACTGGTCTCCACCTGGACATCAAGCCATTGATCACTACTGTTTGAGTATGACTTTCTAGCCAGTTCCTTACCTACCATCTGGTCCATCCATCAAGTCCATGTCTCTCTCTCTTGGAGACTAGGATGTCATGTGGCACAGTATCAAATGCTTTGCACAAGTCCAGGTAGATTATGTCAGTTGCTCTTCCCATATCAACCAGAGTTGTAACTCTGTCATAGAAGGCTATCAAATTAGTCAAGCATGATTTGCCCTTAGTGAAGCCATGTTGGCTCACCTCATTATTTTTCATGTGCCTTAGTACAGATACCAGGAGGATCTGCTCCATGATTTCACCTGGCAGAGGTGAGGCTGACTGGTCTGTAGTTCCATGGGTTTTCTTTGCTTCCCTTTTTGAAAATGGAGGTTATGTTTCCCCTTTTCTAATCTGTGGGAACTTCGCCAGGCTACCATAACTTCTCAAATATGATGGCTAGTGGCCTAGCAACTTCAGCCTCCAATTCCTTCAGGACCCGTGGATGTATCTCATCAGGTTCCATGGACTTGTGTACCTTCAGGTTCTCTAGGTGTTCCCGGACCTGATCTGCTCCTACTCTGGGTGATTCTTCACTCGCCCAGACCCAGCAAAAGTCCTCTGTGACTTGGGTGATGTGGCTCAAGTGGTTACCAATGAAGACTGAAGCAAAAAAGTTGTTGACTCTTTCAGCCTTCTCCGTATCTTCAGTAACCAGGTCACCTGCATCCTTCCAGAGAGGCTCCACATTCTCTCTTGTCTTTATTTTTTCTCTGTCATATCTGTAGAATCCTTTTCTGTCTCCTGGCATCATTGCCTCACTTCTTTTTAGATATGCAGTGCCTTTGAGCTTGGAGGAGATGACTGAAAGTCAACCAGCTTTCCTGGGCTCCTAATTCCTCCAGGGTGTTGTCCCATGGAACACCACCAAGGATGTTCCTGAAGAGGCCAAAGTTGGCTCTTCTGAAGTTGAGGATTTCAGGCTTGCTGAGCACCCCCTTCTTCTCTGCCCTTAGGATCTTAATTATGAAAGTATATTTGCTGAAACAACTTGTGCTAGGGAACTTAAGGTTAGAAAGTCCAAGAGAGTGCCCTCTGTCCTTAAGCCAGGTGTTTAGTAGGAGGACATTCACTCAAACTGTAACTCCTCTTTCAGTTGGAATAGGTGCTTCAGATCCATCTGATGGAAGAGCTGAGTCCCTGGGAAAGGGCAGCCATTCCAAACCACAGCTGAGGCTGCAGTGCAAGGAGGGTGTGTGCTCATACAGCCCCGCCACATCTCCCTTTCACATCTGCAGAAGAGGCAGTCTGTTCAGAGGGTCACCTCTGGATGCGTTGCCCTGTCATGTGTGGTTCAGGAAGGGATGATACTTAGACCTTCCATATGAGAGCACACATATACTGTAGTTTGAGCAGGTTCTTGTGACCAGGAGATAAACATCAACATGCATAGCTCTGTGTGTGTGGAGGACACTCCAAAAGCAGCAGTTGCCTTAAATGTTACTTCTCAGGCAGAACACAGGGCTAATGTGTGGTACCAGCAGTCCTGTCAAGAAAAAAGCTGTATTGTGTGCTGTGAATTTCACAAGCAGTTGTGAGCTGTTTGTAAATGATATGTCAAAAATCTCCTTCTCCCAACTCAGTTGGACCAACTGCCATAACTTTCCAAATGATTGTGCTTGCCCTTCGACTGCAAGCATATTGTGCATTCTTGTAAACAAAACACTGACAGGTCTGCACTTTATGGTACTTGCACGGCATGACCCTGGTGGTGTGTGTTCTTGTCTGATGTGGCTCCTGGGAGCTGTCCTGTGTGACCTGCTGGGACTGACAGGGCTAGGGGGTGAAGTTCTTTCCTGTTTGTGCATGCATAAACCCCCTAAGGACCACCAAGTTCAGGCGTGAATCCTGTCAGGTTCCTATGCTATGCTTATTCTCTCCCTCTCAATTTCTTGTCTTCCTTTCTCTTCCTGAGGTTGTATTTATGTTTCATCATGTGAAGAAGAGAGTCTCCGCTGACTGAAATGTGTGAGTCAGACTTCGGGGCACAGTTGTTGCCCTTTAGAGTGTGGAAATGAGACAGCTGAAGGAGATGGATTCCAGGGTCAGACCCTCCTGCTGGGCTTTCCACATGACCTTTCTTGCTTCACCATTCTGCATTTACTGTTGATAGTGTCAGGTAGCTAAGACAGTGCAGTCCTACCAGTGAAAGAGGCAAGAGGTGGCCTTTTATTGAGACTACATAGATATATATTGTGCCTCTTGGTGGGTTAGAGAGAAGAAAAACCTCTTGACCGTCTACCTTCTGATTTTCTTTCTGATTATCCCATTTTGAAAAATATGATGGTTTTGGTGTGTGTCTTATCTGGATTACTGGCAGCTATAGCAGGTTAACTTGCAAGTGGTGGTTGAATGGCTGTGGTGGGAGTGGGTTTTTTGTGTTGAATATGATGTGGCTGCTTTAGGTATGAGTGCAAGGCACATATTGAGCCATGTGCATTAGAAGGTCATGAAGCAGCAAAACACAGGGAATCTCACAACTGCTTCAACGTGTCCCTAGCATGCTCTCGTGGAAATGCATTATTGACATGACCACTGCACCCCAAAAGCGCTCTAAGGTCTGTAGAGCGTTTGCTTAGTGAGTGCTTCAGCCTGTACAGCTCAATGTTTTGCTTGAGCACTTTTAGTAAACACAGGTTAGTTATAGCCAGATAAATTGGAGCGCTGACAATTATGCAGTTCATTTTGGAGGAAAGAGTTGAATTTAGATTTGATTGTTGGGGTTGGGATTTTTTGGTTTGTTTTTTTTTTTTTTTTTTTTTTTGATGGTCATTAATAGTTTATCTGCCTCTTCTGAGATGTTTTTTTTCTGGTCAACATGCTTTTATTTCTTTATTTGCCATCAGGTTTTTACCTCCATTGAGTGGTTGAGCTTTCCCACTGGAGTGAGCATCTAGCTTTTGGGTTTTGTGTTGTAGGTTATTTTAGATGCAGGTCTGAGCAACCTTTTCATTAGTGAAACAAATTTTATTTTCAGAATCATTAGTGTTTCTGTTTTCATTGACTGCAAGTGTTAACGAGTAAGGCTCTATGAAATAAATGCTATCTTTTCATCCTATTTCCTTAGTAAAGTGTAGAATTTGCATCAGGGTGCTAGCACCAAATTCTCATAGGATGCTGTATGCCTACTAAAGCTTCCAGCCAGATTTGCCACGTGTATTAGAATTGACAGCTGAAATAAACCACAATCGACTGAAGATGATGCTTGTTCTTTGTGGGTTTTTTCTTTCAGTGCTTTCTCTGATTTGAAAGTAACTGAGAATTTGGAATCATAGAGGTATTCAGGCTAGAGAGGCTAGCAGTAGCACTCTGGTGCAATCTGCTTAAAGCAGGGTTGTCACTGAATTCAGACCTGAGAGCCCTTTCCTGTCAGGCCATGAAAGCCTTCAAGAATGGAAACCTCTCTGGACAACCTATTCCAATGGTTGTTTATCCTTGGCATGAAAAAAAATTTCCTTGTGTCTGGTCAGATCCTTCCCTGCAGTTTGTGACTGTTGCCTTTCATTATCTTGCCCTGAATCTAGAGATAGAACTTGGCTTTGTCTCCATGGTAAACTCATGGGTGTTGGAAGGCTGTTGTTGCTTGGTCCCCCAAAGCCTTTCATTTGCAAAGTTAAACAAGACTCCTTTCTGTGGGTCCTACATGGACCCTTTCTGAGGGTCCAAACCTGCACATTTCAGATGCAATCCAGAGAGTGCTAAGCCAGAGGGGTTAATGACTTCTCTTGCTCTGTTCTGTGGATGCAGTGCAGTGTGCTGCTAGCCTTCATCGTGTCCAGCGTGCACTCCTGACACGCTTAGATTATTGCTCACCAGGACTCCCTGATGCCTTCAGCAGAGCTACTGTCCTTCCAGTCAGTCTCCTGCAGGTACTTCTGGGAGGGGGCCAGAAGAATAATTTTATATTTGTGCCTGTTGAATTTCATGATGTTCTCATTGCCCAGTATTTCTGTCTAGGTCTCTTGGAGATTGACTGTGTCCTGAACTCGTTACCATCTACAGACTTTGAGGGTGCGTTTTGTCCCTTCCTCAAATCACTGACTTGCACTTGTACGTGGCTGTGGTGTGTGTCAGCTGCTAATGTTTCTCTTGAAACTTTTGCATTTCATTTTGGTAGGTTGTTTTCCTCTAGCGCATTAGAGGAAATTAGAAGAAAGTGAATTTTCATCATCTGATGAAGATTTGGGTCTGTTTTAGAAATATGAAGCATGCAGTTGGTT
Organism: Todiramphus chloris collaris; assembly: GCA_025345505.1. Classification (NCBI taxonomy): domain Eukaryota; kingdom Metazoa; phylum Chordata; class Aves; order Coraciiformes; family Alcedinidae; genus Todiramphus; species Todiramphus chloris. Next base: position 14,167,430 of record JANVCC010000022.1, read on the forward strand.
CAGTATATCAAAATAGATACTAGGGTTAGCATGGACTTTTGATTATGAAATTTGGCAAGACACCAAACTTATTATGAATTATTTATTATTAATGACTTTATATGGGCAAGGCTCCCAAGTGAAACTGATTGGAACATTCTCATACAAGTTATTTTTCTATGAGGTAGCAAATCTGGTCAATAATTTATCTGTGATAATGTGAGCTAAACTAGAAAAAAGTGGTGTCAAGATATTTTAAAAAATAGTCCATTTTGCTGGAAGGAGTAAGGAGGTGCTTGCCCCCTCCAATTATTAGAGACCCTGATAGAATTATGAAAAGCTTTTTCAGGTCATTGTGGAAAATATTTTTCCTCTGTTCTGAAGCCGTTCATTTAGTGAGTGAACAGAAGAAACAAATAACATTATGTTGGGTAAATGCAGGACATCAGCGGAGTGTTGGGAACAATAAAAGCTGTTAACATGAATTATGCCTTGTGATAAGTATCACAGGAGCTTATTTCATTGTTCATGAGAGCAAGGGAGAAAACTTACTCTCACTGAGCTGAAGGAGAGATCTTTGAGTTACGGACAACTGACTCTGAGAAAAATCCTCTAAGTTGACTGGAATGGAGACTGAGCGGAATATTTGTGATATACTGCATAGTTTTGGTGCAGCGTTGGGCATAAGAATCTGTCACGGTTGTTTGCCTCTTAATTAGTTGTCAGGTTCCTTTTCCCACTATTGTATTTTTTTTTTTTTTTGCCTAAGCACGTCCCTCTACAATTCCGTCTCCTGAGTTCTTCAGTGTTTCATGGAACAGATTGCCTCAGAAATACTTCAGTGGATTTGTTTCCTCCCCATCCAGCTGGCACAGGATCAGAGGTGCTGAATGAATCTGAGGGTTTATTTTCTGAAACCCCTCCACTCCCCTCACCCCCAAAACTAAACCAAACTGGAAAAAAACAACCCCAAAACAAACCAAAAAAGAACCCCCAAGCTAACAAACAAACCAAAAAACCCCCCACCGTTTACTGTCCCATTTTTAGTCTTGTTGTCAGTAAAAATGCTTCCGACATCCTAGAAGGGTTTCTATGGTGCTAAGTTGTTTTCCAGTTATTCCCTGCAGGAATTTGGCCACTTGCTGCAACAGGAGAACTTGCGTGTTTCTGTTGGTGGTGTTTGTGTTGAAGACACAGTTGGTGGGCAGCAGCGTGTTTATCTCGGACAACTGTCCTTGAGCTGCATCCTGGAGTGCTTTATCCTGTGCTGAGCTGTAGAGAGGCAGTAATGATTTGAAGTGGCAATGGCTGAATCATTAATGTATTCAGTTTTGACACTTACCTCAATGGCATCCATGTATGCAGAACAGTGAGGTTATTGTGGGGGCAGTCTTCATTCAATCTTCTGCTTTCTCCTGTGATCTGATTTGACAGATCTTTCTTTCTCTCTCTCTTATTTTTGTTCATGTTTTTTTTGTTTTGTTTTTTTTTTAATTTTCTTTTTTCTTTTTTTTTTTTTAACTTATATGGTATCTGTGGAATTTTATTGAATTAACATCAGTAGGAATCTGCAATCATTTTTCTAAAAACACGTCATATTTATTATTTTATTATTTTTTTAATCATTCAATTTATGAAATTCTGCTTTAATAAAAATATATACAGAAAAGGGATAGCAGCTTAATGTGTGCTCATCTTTTGTTGCCACAATGTGGATTTCCTAATGAATGTGTGCATTAAAAAAATTCCCGTCCCATGTGTACAGGACTGTGGTTAGGAAATGCTGGCCTGCAAACTTTCAGTTCTATTTTTTTCATATATATTTTTATAGACTGGCCTTCTTCCTAAGGGGTTAGAGCATCTTTTCATATAAGTGCAAGATAAATGTTGCTGGAACATGAACATTGAATTTCAATATAAACATTGAAAATATCTTTCTTTAAACTGCAGATTTTGCAGCTTTTGGGGAAGAAGAGTATTTTCAGCAAAGAATAGTGACCAGCATGTGTTGATGTCACTGAATGCATCAGTAGTTTTCCTTTGTGATTAGTGAGTAATGTGCACTGACATTTGAATGAGTAGTTTGTGGGTTATATTATGCCACTGTGAGTTTATAGAGGTGTAACTGTCTTAAGGTTAAAACCCTCAGGTTATTAAATATCATGTTTGAAGGGGATGCTGCTTTGTTTTCCTGTGAGGGTTTGGGGTTTTTTTTCTATCACTCTGCCAAATTAAGGGGATGTTTGAACTTGAACAGAATTTTTTTTTTCCAGCTAATTCCACTTAGTAGCCACTGTGAATACTTACATGAGACAAATCCTGTATCTAACTCATTAGGTTAAAAAAAGATTATTTGTGCTACAGGGTTATTGGAACATTCTTCCTCTGTCCAAGTATATTGGCCTTTAAAGGGTAGGTTTGAACAAATCGTTAGAAATTCTCTTTAAGAAATGGTCTCATTTTGTCAAGGAGGTGATGCTGCATGATGTTTTTTTGTTTTGTTTTTTGTTTACCCATTTATCTTGAGGGTATATAATATAATGTGGGTATTTAAGATAGCATATTTAAAATATTATGTAGATTTTTATGTTTCCCCTCTGTATATTTTTTTATATTAAAAAGTGTGAATTTCTAATCACTTTTTCATTCCCTCAGCTCTGATGCAAGGTGGAAGTAATACAGGCTGTCATTTAAAAAAAAACCACCAACAACAGAAACCCCTACAGAATAGCATTACATGTTTAGTATTAACCAGGATGTAAATGGAGATGAAAAAAAAAATCTTACAATGACCTGAAACGCTTGGGCAAAGGTTTTCTATTTTAGAGGCTTCGGGAGCTCTCTTACCATTTACTTGTCCATTTCACTTGCAAATCTGTCTTTATTTGATATGTAATTTTTATTTAAGATTTTTGGTTTTGCAACATTAATCATTTCTCTCACTTATCTAGGGTTACAGAAGATTATATTTAAAATAAATGAATCCTAAATAAGTGAAGCTCTTCAGACTGGAGCATTTTGTCTTGTCTGCTGCATATCTCCCTTGCCCTCAGGAAGGCGAATTTCTCAGCTTCCATCTTCCATAGTAACCAGAGTTCTGAGAACCAGACTGGCTGATGTAACAAAATAGCAGCAAATAGAAAGGGAAAGTTGCTATGGTAATTGTAATTGTCATAGTTTTATTGAAATTCTTATTTCACATGCTGTATTGTCATAAATAATATAATTCTGTAATGAAAAATGTGATTTATTGTGTCCTGTGCTTTCTGCTGTTCTGTTTTGGGTGGTGAAGCATTCTGGTTTTAATATGTAGGTTGAATGAAGAAGGCATCTAAAGGTGAAAAAACACTGTGTAACAACTTACCAAATGAGTACCTTACAGCAGTATGTGATATGCACTTAAAAATATCCCAGTGAATTTTTTAATGACATATATGTACTACACAGTGTTAAAGACTATGGGTGGGGGGGAATCCCATCTAAGTTTCATAGATGCTTTCATGTCTTAATTTCATAGCTCTTGCTAAGGTAGCCTATAAATATTTAAAAGGGAATGCTTGTTTTCTTTCTGTTTTATATATCTTACTAAGTGCACTTGAAAGTGTTTGGGTGTATGTTCCCACTGGATAGGTGAGTGAATTGATAGCAGCTTTATGGATTTGCCTGATTACATTCTTGCATAGTTCTTCCAAGCATGATCATTCCAGGAAGGTGTTTATTGATTATGCAGTAGTAATTGTCAAGGGTACGTCCTATAATGAGATGGTTTATTTTATTGATTTTGCAGGACCATAGTTTCATCAATATTTGGTTTGTGTCAACATTTGTGGAGTGAATATTACGCTTACTCAGTCTCTTTATGCATCTGGTCTGAGATCTTAGTTGGAAGTGTGGCCACTTATAATGGTACTACTCAGCTGTTGGTTGTAGAAGGGGGTTGTTTTATTTGTTACGTATTTATTTAATTCATTAAGTCAGTCAATTCTTGTATACAACAGATCTGAAAATTAAAAAAGCTAAAATGTTAATTTACCTAGGCAGTAGTAACAGATTTGTAACTTTAAGACTGCCCAGTTCATAAAATAACCCAAATCAAATAAAGTAATTGCAGGCACTAAAAGTTGGCTTGTTTGTGAAGTGTGGTAATTTTTTTTTTTTTTTTTTTTTTAAATACTATGTCAAGGTGCTGCAGCAGTCTGTCTGTGCTAGTGTGTCATGGAATAGACAGCTGGAACATCATGGAATGCCTATCTGAAAAACACAAGGAGTTTCTAAACTTCACTTCTCTGAAGAGCTAGCTCGTGCTAGACAAGTGCATCTTCTATCTAAATGTGATAGCTTAAGTTTGCCAATGTTGAATGTTGGCCATATTTACTCTTGATTAAATATAATCTTTCTTTTAAGTTGCTTCTGAATTTGGAGGAACTGATACCAAAAGTTGTGGGGAAATCAGTTTATTGATTTACACTGACCTAATGACTGTTGACTACTTTGGATTATTTTGATGCCTAAGTAATAGCGAGGCATAAATTTAAACTATTTGAGGACAAGATTTCTATTAAGAACGTTTCGTAATTTTCTTTATCTCTTCTTTAAAAAACAAACCAACCTCCCTTTCCTCTTGTTTAAGAGTTGTGTTTATATGTACACACACATACATACAAAATATAAAACCCTGAAATACATTGGTATAAAAGGAAAACAATTCTTCTGTTTAAGCGAAACAGAATTGTTGTAACTATATAAATTCAATTAACACCTTTTTTTGGTTTTTTTTTGTAAAAACATCAGTAAAAATTCATTGTTAATCAATGTAAAGAAATGCTGCTAAGTCTATGAATATTTTTTTGCTGAGAAAAAAAACCCCCAAACAACTAGAATGTACAATGGAGAAAAACAGACTATTTCTAAAGTAGTGTGTTCTTAAAATTTACCTCTTTGCTACCAAAATCCCTTTCAGAAGTGAAAGAGGCCTTGTTCTTACCTGTAAAATATGTAACACTTTTTCCAGCATTTCAGTAGATGGTCAGCTTCTCCATACTGTCTGATACGGTTTTATTATAACTGGATTTTCAACTAAATGAATAATTAGACTTTGACCTACTAATTTACTCGGAACCTTGAAGTTTGCTGTAGATCATGTGCTAATTTGCCCCGGGCAATCCCCTGTAGTTTTTCAGTCTGCTAGATTTGAAGTGTCCATTTAAAGTGCATCTCCTGATGTGTTTGATTCAGTGCATTTAATTTTATGTAATGTGTTTATCACTCTGTCTTCAATTTATGAAACTTGCAGAGTTTTGATCTTTTGTCATGATCGGTGATTTCATGGGCTAAAATATTATGGGGAGTAGTCATCACAGAGACTACTCTAGGATGGTATGAATGCTGGGAGGAAGGAGACTGAGCAGAGCTCTGCCAAGAAAAGAGGACAGTATGAAAGGCATGGAGAAGTAGGGACTAGGAAAGAGTGCTTTCTGAAAGCAATGAATGATCAGAAAGTGATGGGAGCAAGGATGAGCTGGTTTTATTTGAGATGACAGTTGATCGTTATGTTTACACCTTTCCTACATTGCTCTTAAAAAGCTCTTAAAAGCAAATGTATCCAGTTGTTTCAAGAGATGCAGCCCAGTCTTTGATTTATAGGTGAGGAATCTGAGTAGTGTGTGAAATATTTTCTGAATTACTTTTTTGGGTTTTTTTCCCAGTAAGGTGGGAAGAAGTGCCACCTGAAGTCTGTAGTATGTGCTGTCACAATGCATGTATTGACATGAATGATCTTCAAGGAAATAATTCCACCCCCCCTACATGATGGTTAAGTGTTCTGGCACTGTGGTCTGCATACGCCTATCACAGCATAGGCTATGGAAGTGGGCGAGTGTTTCTCTGTGTCTGAAATAATGCTTTATTTGAAACAAATGTAAAAAATAATGTTTGAAAAGCTCTCTGAGGTAGAATATAGTTGCTGTGGTTTTTTTCTAGCAAAAGCTCACTAGAGTAGCCTGATGCGTGACAAATCCCCTGCTTAGGTAACAGTGTGGTCAGTTCTAATTTCTAATAGTTACAGTTTCTTTTGAATGAGAAGCAAGTGCTTGCTGGAGACATCTAGATTAGACAAGGTGGGGTTAAACTGTCTCCTGTAAAATGACTGTAACAGCCTTTCTATATGTAAAAGGTACTGCTTGTCTCCCTCAGGATCTAGCCTTAGCTCCTTCAGAACTGAGATTTTGTTGATGGATTCTGTGGAAATTGGTTGACCAGAAATAGGGCAGTGGCAATACTGTGGTGTCCTACTTTCCCAGACCCTGTTTTGCTGCTTTGTCCCTGGAAGTCAGTAATGTATTTGGCGCCACTGCAGAAATTTTTGCCAAGGCTGTTCTTTTAAATATGTTTTAATGTTCAATTTTTCATTAAATTATTTGAAGGGAGTGCTGAGATACAGAACTGTGCTCTGTAGATTATGTGGTGGTATTACCTCCACAGCATTGGCAGTTCATATAGAAATGAAGCAAGCATTGATTGTCTCAGGGCCCCAATTTACTTAGTTCTTTTACAATATCTTTGCATTGCCTGAAAGCAGCTCTCTGCAAGTCCCTGTAGTTGAACACTATTGAACAGCACCCCTGACCTGTGGCAGTAAAATGAAACCGTGCCTGTTGGTTGTCAACTTTCGAGTGTTTTCTCCTCTCAGCCCGGTAGAATGATTATATTTGTTATCTTCTGTGTGGTGTTCTTATCTAAATCCAACATTCTCTTTTCCAGGGAAATCTTTTTTTACAGCTGGTTAGGTATTTGCTTGCTGAATTTCCTCAGACCTTTTGTGTGCTGTGTGAGATTCCTTGCTTTTCAGTTCAGTTATAAATCATTCAAAATAAAATGTGTAGATTATACTTGTATCTAATTAGTAAAGTTAAAATTGCACAGGGCAAAACACTTGCGGTGTGTTTTGTATTTTATGTGTCATTTTATGGAGGAAAAAAATATTTTCTGTATTTATGCTATTAGTTTAAATCAGATGAGCGGCATATAAATAGCATATAAGAATCTTTATAAAAAAGAAAATTAATTAGTGTTTTAAATGATATATTCTGTTCCCAATTTGGAATATAGAGAACTATTAATGTAGAGTTAGAAATGTCTTTTATACATGTACATGCCCATCTGTATTAGGGTCTATAAATGACTACGTGGAGTAAGACGGCATAAAAGAATAGTGCTAACTAGCAAATGAGGACTACATTAGAATGCAGGGATTATTAACGAGATTTGCAGGTTGTTTGATAGCTGCAAGAACCAGAATTGAAAACTGGTCAGAGAGCTTATCCTAGCATCTGACAATAACTGTCAGAATATAGCCGTAAAAGAGTTACTGGAGTTTAGGGGTCGCCTATTATGTCATTTGAATGCAGTGTGCAGGGCAGAACAGGCAGTACTGTGTCGATGCATTGTACTAAACAAAGACCCAAAGGTAACCTCAGAGCACTGGCGCGCTGTGCTGACGAGGGTTACTTCAGCACCGAGTCATTCCTGTGGCAGCTCCTGGCTGCCACAACTCACCTTCATGGATTTTTAATGAGCTTTAAAGGTATGATAGATTTTTACTCTTTATAGGTATGGTTTTTGTAGTTTGTCACTGGCATTACTCTAGTTTTAAGGATATTTTTAGAAATAATGATTCATTTTGGTGGGCAGGAGAATTACTTTTATATAATTTCTTTGTACTAAAGCCAGACGTGTGTTGACTATGAAGATTATATATTACATTGTTTCCCACCCCCCTAGCAGTGAAATCTATTGCAATACCGTATGTGTAGTAAAGCCTGATATTCTTAAACATGTGATTCCTCCTTTACAGATCAGTGCACCTTTCATATCCCTAATTACATTAAGACCCCCTCAAAAAAGGTGTTCTATGAATGCAAATGATGGCAAAATGATTGTTCAGTCAGCTAAGACCAAGTGGATAGCACAGCACACACATCTTTCTGGTTAGCTGGGATCATGGCGATACAGAGTAGGCAGTTTCCATAAACACGTGTGCATGTTCCTTTGCTGGCACAGGTTTAAACATCTCTAGGCAAGGATGAGAAAAGTCTTCTCTGAAGGAAGAAACTAATGAAGAATTTAACTAGTTACTGTTTCCTCCACTCCATAAGATAATTGCTTAATTGGGTCATTGTCTGTGTGTTTGAGAAGAGTAACTGTCTCCTTTGAGGTGCAGAACTGCTTTTGCTGTAGGACCTTGGTGATAAATAGAAGTGACTTATGACTGGATTGCCGAGTGTGAAGGAATACTTCCTGGGCAGTGGCCTGGGTGTGTGTTCACTGCTGTGTCTCACAGTGAATGGTATGTGTGCTTTGGAATATATGAGTGCCTGTATAGTCTGTGGCCTTGACCATGTTAATTAAAACTCAGATAAATATGGTAATCAGATGACACACTAATCTGCAGGTAAAGAGTTACAACAAATTACGTAGGGGTATTAAAGGAGAGATTTATTTTCTTTCCCCCCACTCTTCTGCTTTGTACCCAGCTTGCAACTCTAAGCAGTTCTTTGGCTTAATTCTGTGATACGATTTCTAGTTAGGATAGCAATGTGAAGCCAAATTCCAGGCATTAAATGTTTTTGCTGGAATAAACGAGGTGTCATTTTGCTCTGACATTTCTGAAGCAGCTAAATATGGCAGCAGGTCTTGCTTCCCTTTGTCTAAGTAACCGCCACATTTGTGCGAACATTTGTCAGCAAATATTTAAATGTCGTAGAAGCTGGCATTTCCAGTGGGTTTGCCAGGAGACAAATCTCCCTTCCTCTGAGGCAGCACAAATCAAATTAGCTAAGACTGAGTTCTTTCTTCTAATTGCAGGAGTTCTGTCAAATCTGTTTAATACTGAGATACAGCTGACCCACTTGGGTTTGGCAAGCGTTCGTGACCAGAAAAAAAGCAGGTTTCATTTGTTGATTAATTTATCAGCTTTGGTTGTATGAAACAGTTAACCAACAGTTCTTTTTCATGTCTGAAATATTTTTCTGTACATTTTATTGTAATAAAAAAAAGAATATCCTCCTGCAATCTTCATCACAACTTGAGAGTTAAAAGTATCCTTAAGGACTTGTGCTTTAAGATCTTTATTAAAAGAAACCAACAAAACCAGACAGGAATTTCTTTGCAAATTAGATGTCGTGAGTGTTAATATGACATTGTTAATAACTCAGTGCCATTAAATATCTGACAAATTTACATATTAAATGCATGTAATTAATTAAATGATTTGAGGGGGGAGTTGGTCAAGAGGTATCAAGCTTGGAAAGATACAGATCAGTCATGGATGCTGGACCACCACTGCATACAGCCTGAGTTCCTACAACCTTATGGTTGCTTTGTTTTTAACTCGGCTCTTAGAGCTGGCCTGTGTAGGATGCTGTCATAACACCCTGTTGTGTACAAAACAACAGCAAAACATGGCTGTGGGGGAGCACAATTGGACAATTTCTGTCACAGTTGGATTCTGGCAGTTTTAACTGCAATTTTTACATGTTATTTCAGTAGCGTTTGAATTCAGAAGTGTAATATTGTGACCTTGTGTTTTTTGCACTCTTACTAAGTGCAAAAAACTTACTGTTGAGGAATGGAAAGAATTTTTTTTTCAATTAAAAAAAAGAAAAAAAGGAAAAAAAAAAAAGGGGGGGGGGGGAAGAAAGAAAAAAATGTCTTTCCAAAATCATTGCACACAAACTACTAGTGACTTGGCAGAGCTTGTTCTGGTAGATATTAGAAAATCTAAATGCTTTGCTCATATGTATTACTTGCAGGGAGAGAACATCTCCTGGCCGATGGGCATGCTTTCTCATGTCAGGAAGGCTCTTCTGGTAGCAGGAAAGACAAGAGCAAAAGCAATGAGGCCTGGGATCAAGTCTCCTTTAATATTTGTCTTAATATTAGTGTGTGTGAAGTGAGCATTTTTCACTTGAGTAGCTGCTGCTTACACAGGACAGTGATAGGCAGGTAATTGCTCTTTCAGACCTTGCACTGTACAAGACACTGTCTGTTTTCAGGTGGGAGAGCTTTGCCTCAGTGACCACCCCTGTCCCCTGTCCCCTTCCCCAGCCCCCACAGGATTTCTGTCTGCATTTACAGCTGCACTTCTGCATTTTCTCAGCACCGCTGCAGGCAGAGGAGCAATTTTGAAATACGCTGTGGCAATTTCTGAACCCATAAGAGAAAGAAGTAATGAAAATTGAGTGTGGCTAAAGCAGACAAGGATAGTTGTCACTTTCCTAAGAGAAAGACTGAAAACAGTATAGCTTTTGACATTTTTGCAGTCTGTTTTGTGTTTGTTTGTTGTGTTTTGTTTTGTTTTCAACCAAAAGCTTCTAAAAAAATGGGGTGTAATATGCCTGTAACTGAAATAAGAGAAATATTTTTGTACAAAATAACCTTTGAATTTACTAACGGCTAGAGGAGGAATGTAGTGGTTCCCCCACCCTGTGTTTTCTTTTTCTTAGCAGGAAATGGAAAAACACACATTAAAAGTGGGAAATGATTGAAAGAAAGCGTCTTTTTGAGTACATTCTAGGTCTTATTCTTTTTATTACTTATTTCAGCTGTTATTACTAGACTCTTTTTCTCCTGACTTGAATCCAGCTGTTAAAATACTAGTTTATACCAGGCATTTCTGGAGTTGGTTCCTACTGGCATGAGCTTGAATTTTGTACTACTGAATTTCTTATTTTCTAAATATCATTTCATGAGATACTCCTCGCTTCCAAGCGATTACAGGATCAGAACATAGTACGTGGTCTGTTTTCCCTATTTAGTAGCTCTTTCAATAATCACTGGCCAAGAGCCAATGACCTGCCTTCAATGTTTGAAAAACAATGGAATCATGCTAGTATACATGTGATTGAATCGATGCCTGGAAGATCTGTTTAGTAACCATAATTGGCTTGCGTGACATAATTTATTCTTTTTTAATCATTACATGATTTACACATCTTTTTAGCAACAGCAATTCAAAAGCAATTTTATTCTTGAAATATGCACCAGGAAAAAAAGACCGATGACATTGTTCTTAGATTATTGTGCAGTTTCTGTTTAATTCAATTAAATATGTTTAAGTACTTTTTTGAAAGTATGTATTAATTTGCACAGTATTGTGGACACCTTCACTATGTATGGGTTTTTTTGATGGCTTGTACTTGGCTTCTCAAGTCCTTTTAATTTAAGTCAGTCAGTGGTGGTAATCTCTTGGTGCAATGTCAATCTCAGTTACAGAGGAGATAACATAATGAAATTGAACTAACATTTTATATAGATAAATTTCAAATGACCTTAGCCTCACATTTGACCTAAATAGAAATGCATATTCATAATTAATGTATTTGAAAATATTTGGGTGTAAAGAAGTGCAGTGGTGTTGAATTGTAGTACATCTGTAACCAAAAATACTGAAAAAATCTGTTATTTTAAATATTTTTAACAGTGCTCTATAGGTATTTTAATTTTTGATAATAACTTAATTTCACACAGGACATAACATGGAATTCTGTCCATTTTCATGTAACTGCTATCTATTAAAAGATTCCCTAGTATTTTATGTACAGTCAAGGTGGGAGAGCAATTGAATGTAATTTAGAACTTGAGACTGTTCTTCAAGCAGCCTTACTATTTTCAACTTGCTGCTCAGTCACTGCAATTATGAGCTCTGTAAGACACTGGTGTATCACACAGGAATGTCAGATCCTTTAACTGGCAGTGGGCAAATATGATGTAGAAATTGCAGTACAAAAAAAAGTGAAAACTAAACCAAAAGTGTTACTCTGTCATCTCCCACCAGATTTAAGCAGTCAGAGTGTCTGGATGCATTCTGTTGCTTGATAATAATTTTACACATGTAAAAATAAATGTACTATCCCACAGTCTGTAGACGGTACGTTCTCTGTTTTTAGAAACTCAAGGTGCGTTCTTAAATGTGTGACCTAAGCCAAGGGTTACACTAGGCTAGTAAGACCATCCGCATTATCAGTGTGATATTGCAGAGCACTTACAAGGCGTGTAGAATCTCATGTTGTCACAGATGCCATTTTTTGAGCTTAACCAGAAAGGGGAAAAATGGCTTTGTAATTTTCGTTTTGTTTGCAGTTTGCTTTGTTTGTTTTTTTCTTAACTGATCTAGTATTATATTTGCAAAGTTTGGTAAACACTACTTGCTATATTTGTGCTCTACCTCGAGGTTTTGGGGGTTTTTTCCTTCATTCTCTGTGGTATATAATTGCATGATTACCTACCCCTCTCTTTGGCCAGAGCTTACCCTATGCTGAGATTGCTATTCATCCACTATACAGTGGATCTAAGGCAGAAATTCTAGGACTTCTTTACAGATTTAAGTTATGGTCCTTAGTTAAGAAGTATTATGACTTCCTGTTTGTTTGTTTTCTGTCAATAGGATCTGTTTTTACGCTCAAAGTTCAAGTAAATGACATCGTCAGTCATCAGTACCTACGACAAGCGGTTGTAGAAGTGTTTGTTAACTACACAAAGACAAATTCTACTCTTACTGGTAACAATGGAGCAGTATTAATAAAAGTTCCCTACAAATTAGGATTAAGCTTAACTATTGTATCGTACAAGGATGGCTACATGTTAACACCTCTGCCTTGGAAGACTGGGAGAATGCCAAGTACGTAAGCGTCTTACAGTCCTATTATTAAACTGTATCTGTCGGTAATTAAATTTCTCTCTTACTCAGTCTGGGTGCTTACTGTCAACTGAAAATGACTGAATGAAGTCAGTAAAGGGAGGTGGTGCCAGTCAATGCAGATGTAAGCATGAATGATCTGACAGAGTTGTCAAAATTCTTATTATTGTAGAACAGAAAGCCCTTTTTAACACCGAGTAGGTTATATTGCAATACCATGATTGTATTCTGAGAAATTGGTTTCCCAGACTTCGCAAAGGGCTGGTAGTGCGTTTTGGCCAAAATCTTATTGTCTGTAGTGATTCCTGGAGAATCAGTGCTTTGAGTCCTGTATAATGGGTGTAACCTGTTGTTACAGTTTTCCAGCATTGTTTTCTCACAAGCTTTCCTGTTCAACTCTTGCATGCTCTTTAAAAAGTTATGTGATTATTAAAAAAAAAAAAAAGAGGTAGACACTTAAGAACTTTAGCCACTTGTGCATTCATAGAAGGCATAAGACAGTAGCAAACATACAGTAGAGGTCTTTCTGCCTAACCGCTAAAGTTCCTGCTCTGTACTACAGGAATAATTTCTTTATCCAGTTTTCATATATTCTTTTTTTTTTTTTTTAACGACTCTCTTCCCTATTCCTTCAGAATTTGAGATATTAAAGGTTTTTTTTTGGTTGCACAGCGTTAACAGATATTATAACTTTCCACAGTATACTCATCTGTGACGCTTTCGTTATTCCCACAAAGTCAAGCTAATGTATGGCTGTTTGAAGATACTGTCTTAATTACTGGAAAACTGTCTGGTAAGTTTAGTATATGCAGACCATAATCTGAACACGTTATGATAACTGTCTGTACACACATAAACATGTTTATAATTTCATGTAATACCTGTCTAATCAAAGCCAGATTTTCGGTTAGTTGTCACAACCACACATATGGCTACCCCAGTCCTAGACTAGAAATACACAGACTGTGGAGAAAATGGGTTGTTATGGTAAATGGTTTTCTGAACCGTATTAAAAACACTGTTTGTGTGTTTTGCCATTGCTAAGACAAAATACTACTCTGTTACAGATGCCAAATCTCAACCAAGTGTTCAGTTTCCAAAGTTTTTAATAAAGCTTCCAACCAATCACCATATTACAAATGTTACAGCCTATCTGACAGTGCCAGAGCAATTTTTGAAAGTGGACAGCTTTCTCTATACAACAGGAATTCTTCTAAATAAATCAGGTATGTAAATAAGTTAATTTTTTTAAAGGAAGAAATCTTGACATTATTACGCATATGAGTGCACAGTGTTTCAGAAAAACATATGCTTAAATTAAAAGGGCCTGAACTTGCTTCCACTGCGTTAATTCACAAAGGTTTGTTCTACAGGAGTTGAGCTATAAACACATAATGTAAGTAATTGATGTTGCTCTTTATTTTCTTTTCTTCTATGTAGTATGAGGCCATAGCATGTGCTACTACACTGAAATACTCCTTCAGAGTCTAATTTTTATACATATGTTTATGTATATATATATATATTTGTGTGTGTTTATGTTCAGGATTTCATGAGACTGTGGAACTAGTTTAGTAAACACCTTAAAAATATGGTTATGGCTAGACTGTAAACTAGGTGAACATAAAGAAATCGGTGGAACTACAGTGGTTGATTTCAACTGTAGGCTTTTCTGCATTTTTGCTAGAATGGTTGACTCTAGGAGCTTTACACCTAGCATAAGGATTGCATGGAAGCTCTAGCTTGGCTCACAGACAGTTAATCTGTTTGACATTTAAGCCTGTTTGAAATGAAGTAGTCACTATGTCTGAAGAATACAGTTGTAATAATGTTTTCTGTGCATCTGTTTCACTGGAGAAGGAGTAAGTTGTTTCATGAGTCGTTTTAACTCTGGTCATATGCAGTTGGATCTCTTAGTATTTGCCATTCTGTTGGGGGGTTTTTATTATTTGCATAAATACAGTAGTCTCTGGTAGATTGTGCTGTGTGCGTTTCCATCTTTCTTTTGTTCTTTCTATTCCCAGCGGACCTGAAGCCATGAGGCTCTTGAATTCATTGCAGCGCATGGGGAGGCCACTACATGGCTTACTAGAACTTGCCATGCTTTCTAAATTTCATTGAATTAAAATCATCGTATCTATCGCTGTTTTGCCTTACATTTTTAAAAGCATTTCTTATCTATATTTCACCTCTTTAAATGTAAAGCATAAGAAAATAAGCAGTGTTTCTCCCTTTCAAGTTTTCCTTTCAATCTCTCTGGCATGTGTTTTAAATTATTCATATACTCCTAAAGGAACAGACTTCCTTTTAAGGCAGGTGGAAGCTAATTGGTGTCTCATGCACCAGGAGTTTTCTCACAACCATCTTCTAACAGCCTGCATAGATTTAACATTATTCTGGTACTTACTAATTCTGTTTCAGCTTCTTGCACAGTCCTGTCATACTGTGCACTCTGAAGTATTTGCAAATTGGTGTAAGGAAAACAAGGGAAACAAACTTTCAGGCTGTGTTGTAAAGCTTTGTAAATGCAGCATTTCCTTTTGAGTGCTTTGACAAGCCTCATGATTAAATACTCCATTAATTATAGCTGCCAAATTAGTAAGTTAGTCATTACGGGAAAGTTAAGAGGACTGTTCAACTAAGGAGAAATGTAGCAGTCGTGTATTTCCATGTGTCTTCAGTTTGAGTCAATGTTATGTATATTGCAATTATAAAAAAAAATTCCTACCTATATTTCACACGGGTTAGCTATTTTGTAATCCAGTTATCTGAGGGGAGGATGCCACCTTCCCCAACACAAGTTTTGCGTAATCATTGATTCTACAGTCAGCATCAAACCTGTATGGCAGAAGCCCATCCCTTATTTACAGACTTCGTATAGAAATGACTGAGTTTTATTTTAATCAAAAGATTTTAAAAGTCCAGAAGAAAAGCGATGTTGATTTTTATTTCGCCAAGCTGGCAAAAGCTGTGTAGCTGGATGTGAATGAGGTGCCTTTATTTAGAATGAGCATAAATTCTTAATTTTATTATTTTATTTTAAATACACTATGAATGGAGAATTACAAACAAGATATTTCTCACATGCAGGTTTCAAAAGCATGGAACTAGCTCCTCTTGCCGCAATATGCATAAACGTTCTTTTGACTGGGAAAGAACTGAAAGTAAATGGTCCCATTCAGATTACACTTCCTCTTCCCACAAGTACTGTAAAATCAGGAGATGCTATACCTGCGTGGACATTTGATATGAAAACAGGTAAGTGGTTGTAACAAGTTGCTTGTTACCTACCTTTCAGCACATGCATATAATTTTGGGCACATGACACTGTATGTCATGGAACCGTGACATCATTAATATATGATGTGGTGGTAAATAGTCACAAATTTTATTAGAGGGTCTGTACTGGGTTTTTTTATTGACTAGCTGGAATTGTTTAAAGGAATTTCCCTGCTTTCATTAGTTCAGAAAGCTTTGGTAAAATTAATTAGGCATTTCTATTGAACAAAATTTTAACCTCCCATGACAATAAAAATCTACTATATAAAATGTATATTCCCTGAATCTTTAAGATAGTGTTGATTTTAAGCCTGGTAATTTTCTGAATGCCTTCTTAAAAGAGAACAAACCAGAACTGAAGATGTAGATGCTTTGTTTCCTAGAGTATAGCTCGAAAGATCCTTTGACACTAAAACTGGAATAGATATTACTTCAGTTAACTAAAGCAACTCGGAAAGTGAAATGAAGGTGAAATAAGAGTTATCAAAGGGTTCTCATAGTATGCATGGGAAGAGATGTCTGGGGATTAGACAGCCTAAACATTTGTCATCCCTTCATGTCTAATTTTAGTTAAGAGACAATTATGAGATACATACACTTACCCATTTAGATATCCTGTATTAGGTGTGTATGCATTAATGTGCTGATTTACATTGTACCATATACTTTTCATCACACTTCATCTTGAAATATGAGTGAAGAGGTGTCTTAATCCTTACTTAAAGTACAAAACTGTTATTCAGCTGTTGGAAGTACAGGAGAGGACAACTCATTGTTTACATGTTCAAGAAAGAAAGATCATCTTAATGAAGAACAATCAAAGAATCTGAATTAAAAAGAGTTAATAAAATAAGTTTTGGCATAGAAGATTAAGTCTGTCTATACACCTAGAAGACTCCAGAGTGGTAACTGCTAAAAGACAGTATTTGTCTTCAGAGAAAGGGGTTTAATCTAACATAGTAAAGTAGCACAAGGGGTTTTAATTTCTTGCTGTCACAGCCACTTTAGCCAGTTCTTGTACTCATCTGTACCTATGCTGAGCTGTTTTAACTCACTAAAGAGAAAACTAGGTCAACAATGTTATTAAAACAAAAGGTTGACTGAGCAAGGGCAGCTGACTGCAGGGTCAGGTCAGAGTATAAACCAGTGTGAGGTGTGTATATGAGGGTTGAGGGGCCTACTCAACATGTCTGCTTAGACATGTTGGCCTCGGGGAGGGTAGAGCAAGAGCAGGAGCGTGGCATCTTAACCCAGTAAAAACAATGAGAACAGTTATGGGTTGGTTTTTTTCCTTCTCAGATGGGGTGTACTCTGATAGAGGTTCTGTAAAGGTAAACCGTTTGTGATGGGTGCTCGCTGAGGTGTAGTGTTTGCATGGAGCCTTCACTGCTGTTTGCTGCAGGGAGGATAAGGAGGACTGTGGACAAGGAGAGAGGCTTTTTGGGCATAACTCTGACTTCCAATTTTTCTTTCACTTCCTCATCACTGCAGTGAAAATTGCAACTGTATTTGCTGTTCTGGATGTTTATTCTTAAGTTTCTTTTATTTTTACCTTTGATCTGACATGCAAAATTACTTTTTTCCAAGGTAACTGAGTAATAGCAAGGCACCCTTAGTCAAGGTTCTGGTGACTGAGGACAGGTAAACACCTTAGCTCTCCAGCAAGCATTTGAGAGCATCCATAAGTAGCAGTAGGCTCCCAGCTGAGTTGGAGAGCTACTACTGCACTCCATAATGAGGCTCTGGCATCCAACATGTTGCACGTGGAATGTCCCCAGGAAGATATTGACATGCACTTTTAAACTCTGAAGTCCTTGGGTAATATGTTGTAATGGTAATCAGAGCTTCCATGCATTAATATTGATAAAGGTAAGGGGACAGGTCTGTGTTTGATGTTGTGTCGACTGATCCATATGCACCGTAAAAAAAGATAGAAGCTGCTTTCACATGCCTGCTCGTACAGTGTCCCCTGGGGCTACTGGAACTGTCATAGTACTGAGGCTGTTCCTGGAAAATGAGGTTTTGTTTAATTAATTCCAGCTGTTGTAAATGCAGAATTTGTTAATATATACTGAATGTGCTTCCTTCTTATTAGATATTTTGCCTCATTAGTACTAAAAGTACTTGGTGTATTTTAATAAAAAAAATCTGTCATGGTTTAGTGTCAGGGTGGCCCCTCAGACCTATAACAGACATTCTCTGTTAACCCCTCTCCCTCCCCAGAGGGGAAGGGAAAAGGAATAAAGGAGAGGGACTTAGTGATTAGAAAAGCAAACTAGAACAGCTTTAATGAAAATGGAATATATACAAATATATACCAAACCAGTATCAAACCCAACCCCCCTGATGGTAATTCCATCACCGTCACCACTGATGCTGTGGAGCAGGCACCTGGGGAGTCCTAGACTGGGCCCCGCAGCAGATGGGAACTGTGTTCGGGAGCTGGATTCTGGTACCAGATTCAGGAACACACCAATAGGCATTGGAGGTGGAATGGACAGAGTCCTCCTTGGATGCTCTGAGGAAGAAAGCAGAAGAGGATCCAAGCCAGGCCGAGAGGGCAAAGAGAGGGGTGAGACCCTCATGATCCCTCAGCTTTATACCGAATATGACATCTATGGGCTGGAATCCCTCGTTGGTCAGTTCAGGGTCACCTGTCCTGTCCACTCCTCCTTGCAGGTGCAGCCTTTCACTTTCTGCACCCCCCAATGTGGTACACAAGACCCAGCAGTGGCCTTGGTCTGCACACCAAGCCTTGGGAGTAACTCTAACCATGGGGTGCTGTCACTGCCAGAAGCAGACACTGTGAGAACAGGCTGCTGACTTCAGACAGTGCAGATAGTTAGAAGAACTGAGCTGAGAAGTAAAATCACTGAACAGAATTAGTTCTGTTCTCACCCAAACCAGGACAAAAACAAACACACACACCCCAACCCCCCCTCCCCTTGCATTACGATGTTAAATTGAGAAGGGTGTCCTTCTGACTGAATGGCAGTAAATCATAGAGAATATGTGTTTACTCATAAATACATTTTAATGTTTTTCTTAATACATACTGTTTTTCATGGAGTATGTTTGGGGGGAGATATAATTTCTTGAAAAAGACAGGAAAGATTATATGTACCTTTTTATAGATTTGTTCAGTCAAGATAGGTCTGGATACCTGGAATTTCTTTTGTCTTTTATACGTGGTATTTTGTGTTGACTTTTATCGATCTGTGAGTAGCCCACCCTCTACACTTGTAAAACAATAGTTTTTCAGTATAGTAACATGTTGCCTTAGAGCTGACAAGATAGAGAAGTTGAGGACCTGTTGTTATTGCCTCCCTATGAGAACTAGGGATTGGAAGACTCTTGTGGCTGGTCTTGCTCCTGTGTCTGGACAAGAGGTTTTCCAAGAAACTGAGAAACCACCTCTTTCAGGGCACAGGGTGGTGGCTGCTTCTATTCCCCTTTGTTCTCTGACAGCCATCACAAGTAACAGGAGAAGGCTGTAAGTTTTACTGTTGAATGATATTTTGTGTGTGTCTGAGTGTGTGCACAGATGTGGCATGAGTGAGTTCTCATCTTTACCTCCTGTCTGTTAGATACTTCCTTTTGCTTTGTTGAAAGAAGAGTCCTGGAGAAAAATTGAAATTATAAGGTTTATATGAATTAGGCATTTTGTATGTTTTGTTTATTGTTGCCTGGAAAAAAGCTGGTAGTTCTCTCTTCTCAGTATTTGCAGTTTGAGAATGTGAGGTTGTTTATATGAGGTTGGTTTCTGTCCTTAGAATTTCACAGATGGTCCATAATAAATGCGTTCAAGTGTGTTAAGTGTAATTCTGTAGAAGCTGGCGTACCGTAATACCTGTCCTTTGCAGTGCCAAACAGATGGTGTGGAATCAGTGTCCTAACAATAGACCTTCCTTGGGGCAGGGAGTAGGAGAGACATTCAAGACAAGCGTTGTTTATCCCATTGTAGATTACTAGATTAAAATGCTTTCCCACTAAGTGCTGTTAGCTAATGTTAAATGTGTATTCATATGCTTACATTAACTGCTCCTTGATTTTTTTCTAGTCTTGACCTTCATACATACTTCAGCTCACATAATAGAATTTTTCAAATTATTTGTGTGCGTACCTATGAAGGACATTTGTTAATAGGAAAGAAATTATATTAAATTAACTCTGGCAAGTAATGTTTTTGCTTTTTTTTCAAAGTAGACGTTAACAGAGATATTTGCAATGAAACTGTCAAGAGAGCAAGTTTGCATCTTTAGCTAAAGCTGTGTAATAAATAGTTTATAGGTCAGAAGTTTCAGTTTTTCTTGTGACCTTGTGTATTTCTGGTAATACCTAAATTGCTAATGGTTGGAGTTTAGAATAATCCTGGATGGCAAGTGCAATATTTGTCCTTCAGGTTTGTTTTTTTTTCAGGTGCTTGGGTAAGCCGTGGGCTAGGAATGGTGAAGGAAGCAGATGGTCAGTTAGTATGGACATATACTGCTCAACACTTAGGCTACTGGATAGCAGCTCCACTGCCTGGAACAAGAGGTATTGCAACAACTGGCAAAGAAACCACTGAGTAACCCAAGTGACAATGTATCATAATGCTGTTGGTGTGATTGCTCTATTTGATAACAGAAAGGGAAAAGTGACATGTAGTTTCAACAACTGGGTAGCTTCTGTTTGAATTCTGCTACTGTGCCTTTGTGCATATAGCCATTTCCTAGAAGTCCCAATGTTCTAGGGGAAAAGTCCAGATTTGATGTGAACTTACATGTTTATCGCCATCTTTTGGAAGAAGCCTGCAAGGGAACTGTGACTCTAGGCATCTAAAACTCAGCAGGACTGTATTTCCCTTACTCTTGAAGATCAAATATGACAGGATGAAATACAAGCAAATTAATCTTGGGTAAAACGGTCTCAGTGGATTCTGGTTCATGTAAATTTGTTGCATGTTTTGCAAATTCATATGAAGGGATTCTTGTCAGAGAAATATGATGTCAACATTTAAATTAATTAAATTTAAATTAGTGCAAAATTGAAGCACTAAATAGAAAATGTAGACCATGTTTCAAAGTCAGTTTGGACAACTAATACAAATTAATTTGACTGGAATTGAATAGATGCCATGGTAAGCCTTTAGTACTTGAGATGAACCTGTGAAGTTCCCTTATATTGTAGGTACTGTTTGTGTATTTTCTAGTTTGCTGAAATAGCAAGAAGAAAAGGGAAGGATGAACCTAGTGCCATAGGAGCACAAAATCACTGGAAAAGTACAGTTTGATTTATTAGCTATAGCACTGCATATCAAGTGTAATTATTTGTTTTTGAGTACTAATTCTTGTCTGGTTTTATTTGACAATCTAGAATCCATTATTAGTGCGGTTTCCAAGGACATAACAGCCTATCACACAGTGTTCCTTACAGCCATACTGGGAGGTACTGTTGTCATTATCATTGGATTTTTTGCTGTTCTTCTTTGTTACTGCAGGTAAGCAAAAAGAGGGGCTCTAATAAGCTCAGAGTGAATGGAATTTGAAGTTGATAAAATAGTCTTTTGAAGTTGAGACTTGTTTCCTTAGCTAAACTATAATGTGTACCCTAATATTTCTTATTAAAAAGGTAGTTATTACAGAGCTTAATTTTAAGTTTGTGACATCACATTGCACTATAACTTCTTAAAAAAAAAAAATCTAATCTTCAGCCCTGGTTGTCAGCAGTCGAGTATTGCCTAGTATGATCTACAATCACCTTGCATCTCTTTTACATAGGGAAAAATGTGGTCGGACACAAAAGAAGGACAAAAATACAACTAAGCTGGAGATCATGAAGAAAGACCAGACAACATCAACAACTCACATAAATCACATCAGTGCTGTCAAAGGGTCATTAAAATTGGAGGATAAGTCACAGTTATATACACCGAAGATTTCTTCATACAGCCCTCAAAGAAGGATGTCCATAGACACGGAAGATGGAAGATCCCGAGATGAGTTTAAAATCTATACAGAGGATGCTTCTTATCAGTCATCCTGTCAGACTGATCAGTCAAGAAATTCAGCCCATTCTTTGGAGCCTAATACTGGAGTTAGGCATTTCCAGCAGCCAAAGCATAGCAACCGTACTATCTCCCAGGCTCCTAGGGACATCCAAGAGCAAAACAGATACCTTTCACTGAAAGAGGAGATGTATGGGCTGTCCCATATCCCGGAACATCTAATGCACATTTACAATCAACCTATTGCTATTCTTCAAACCTCTGACCTTTTCCACTCCCCAGAACAGTTGCATCCTGCTAAATCAGCAACTTTGCCAAGGAAAGGGCAGTTGGTGTATAGCCCCTTGATGGAACCCATGAATCGTGAGAGTTACATGCAAACATTACCAAAAATGCCAGTGCACTCTCATCCACAGCCTTCTGTCTGCAGAGATGAAAACAGTACCTTAGACAGTGAAGAAGGCTTGCCTTCTCAAACATCAGACTGGAGCCGCTATACTAACAGCTTACTGGAATCTGTCTCTGTTCCTGGGACATTGAATGAAGCAGTCGTAATGACTCCATTTTCATCTGAGCTTCAAGGCATTTCAGAACAAACGTTATTGGAACTCTCCAAGGGAAAACCATCTCCACATCCTCGAGCATGGTTTGTGTCCCTGGATGGAAAGCCAATCGCTCAAGTGAGACATTCTTTCATAGATCTGAAAAAGGGCAGAAAAACAGAAAGTAATGATACCAGTCTGGACTCTGGTGTCGACATGAATGAGCATCATCCTAATAGGAAACTGGAGAGGGAGAAAACTTTCATAAAAAATATGCCGCATTCTAAGATCCTTTACTTGGAAGATCTGGATCTGAGTAGCAGTGAAAGCGGGACCACTGTTTGCACTCCAGAGGACCAGGCTGTGAGACACATTCTGGATGGAGGGAATGGGCCAGTCACAGAACAGCATGAAGAAGAAAGTCTGAGAAGAAAAATTGTATCAGGAAGTCGTGAATCTGGTATCCCTTCTGCTAAAAAAAGGGATAGGCCATCTATCACAAAAAGGGATAGCAAGACCAATATCTGGAAGAAAAGAGAGGAGAGGCCGCTTATTCCTATAAATTAAAACACAGTGTGCTTTGTGATGTTGCTCTCCCTGCTGGTTATCAACCTCTTGGCTGCTTCTGTGATTCTGCAGTGTTGGGTTTACAAGGGAAATGTTGTTTTCTAGTTTCAAGAACAGTTACTTTTTTTTATATACAGGTATAGTTATTAAACTTCAACTAGGCAAATGATATTCAATGTGAATTGAAAACAGGGAAATGCTACTATTAAAACTTTCAGTTCCTAATTTTGCTGTCAGTGTATGGAAGGCCCACATTTTAATTAGCCTGTCATTCTTGGATGCACCTCTGGGAATGAATGGTGAGAAATGTAGGCACATGTTTTAATTTTTTTGTACTTGTTGCTGATGCATTAGTAGACTAGTTAAAGCCATTCCCCAGCCTCGTTCCTAATCAATGTGACCATTTGTACAGTATTTTATATGTGAACTTTTCTAGGGATCTGTTACTACTTATTTGTATAATGTAAAATGTTTCATCAGTTAGTCCCATGATACCAGCAGATGAGCTCTATTGGATTTATCAGCAGAGCTCTATAACATTGCTGCCCATCCATGTGCTAAAGGCTGTGATTCCATAGAGCAGTGGCAGAAGGGGGAAGTGTAGAAGCTCTGTGGCTGCTGCAGTTCATGGTCCCCGCTGTCTTAAGATCTGCATTGTTGTGAACTGTGGACATGAAGACATCTGCTGTGGAGTGTCCATATCCAGCAGAAAAGGACTGGTTCTGGTAGCATTTGAAGCTGCTGCTATTACTGATGCCAGTGTCTTGTTTTGACTTGTCCATTTAAAATCTTCGCTGCTGCATGCCGTTGGTCCTGGTGTGCTCCACAACAGTCTTGAATCCCTGCGTATTTATAAGTTACAATTTGGCACATAATGAAGTAGTATGCAAGTTTAGACAAATTATGCCTTTGGAATAGTCTCCTTTAGCGGGAAAGGTCAGCACTGTTGTATTTTATTTTACTTTGAAAAAAATGGAAGACCATCGGAGGTTTATGTGCCTACATTTTGCCATCCTGAGCTGCTTTTGTCTGGGTTATGCATCACTGAGGGGTTAAACAGGCTTTAAAAGTTTTTATGAGCATGAGAGAGCAGATCGCAAAATTTGGTCTATAATGCAATATAAATGCTACTTATGACTCATCTTAGAGTTAAATTTACCAAAAGTCATGAATGCATGAAATGTAACTAAGATATGTATAGAGGAAGGAAAAGGCCATCAGAATATTCTTTATTTTTAATGTTCATCTTGTTAAAATGATCATTTCAATGTTGGCTAACAGAAAAGTAGATGCGTCCCTTAATGTGCTTCATATAGTATATAGAATGTCTTTTTGTGGATGTGAAGCTGCTTCCCTGATGAAATAAGGTCCAGGATTTTGGCTTTGGCAGTGTAATGATAAATCATCCTGAAAAAGCTTTATAAATATTTCCCTTAGAGCTTGGTTAAGGTTCTATACCAAGACCCAAATGTACAATGCTTGTATCCAAATTGTGAGATGAGGTGCAATTTGTTGTCTGCCCTTTAGTACACTCAAGAATTGGGAAATATCCTATGCAGCTGGGCTTCGGGGAATATTTACTCAGGAAACATTACTGTGAAATGCATATGTTATGTTGAGATTGTCTGTTGTCTGTTCCTGTTTCTGGAAGAATATGCGAGATAACCAGGATGAATCCCCACAACCTTCCCTGTCTCTTGATATATGCGCACAGGTATCATTCCCTTCGTCTATAGGCCATCTCTGTAAAGTGTCCATTCAGTTTGTTTAGTCCACATCTTTGGTATCCATCTGTTACAACAGTCTTTTAGGGCAGGAAAGATGGTGAGTGGTGTTGGAATGTTGCATGCTGAAGCCAGTACTGGTTCTACCACTGCTGTGCTTGTGCAGTTCTATCATCACTGCATTTTGCTGAGTTTCAACCAAGTTAATTCTTCACTAATCTGGTGATTCTTGCTCTTAATACCCTTGATATGGCAAACAGCCACCACAGTGATGCTATACAATATATGTGTTATATAGCATTTAACATCATACAACTTAACTCATTTGCTGTTCTCATCCAAACTCAAATTCCCTTGAGGTACACATTGGACTTCCCCATCCTTCTGCATCACCCACCAAGTACACCCAGGTCCTTGAGCAACAGCAATCCCATGAATGGGTTTGCCTTTGTCTGAGGCAGGAATAACCCCAACTATTTTCCCTAGCATATTTTTTATGTGTACTACAGGGACTTTATTCCCTTCTTAGAGTACATGGGAGTTTTGACTGGGCAGGGCCAGTCTGATTGGCAGAGTCTCTTCTGTTAACTAACCAGGTGACTTTAGCTAAACATGTGTTCTAATGTTTGAAGGTCCCACCCCCATTGATCTCAGTGTAGTTTTTAGCAGTCCATTATATTGTTCAATTTTCCTGGAGGCTGGTGTGTGGTAGGGGATGTGATCTGCCCACTGATGCTGTTCTCATCTCAGCTGTCTGTGAGTGTGTTTCAGAAATAAGTCCTGTTGTCTGACTCAATTGTCTCTGGAGTACCATGTTGCCATAAGGCTTGCTTTTCAAGGGCCAGGATGATGTTACGGGTTCTGGGTGGTGCACTGGATACATTTCCAGCTATCTGGTGTTTGCTTACACCATTGTAAGCTCATGTCACTTGCCCTGGATGGAGGCAGGGACCCTCTATTACTGGCCATCATATTCTCGACTCACTTCTTGTAAAAAAAGGATTAGAATTTCTTTCCGTGGTTATCAGACCGCGGACAGCAAGAAAGCGATGCCGGGACCAGTGAACTCCAAGGCCAGAGCACTTCTTTTTCTTCCTTTTTTTGAGGTGGACGGGTGGGTTCCCTAACTCAGGGGAGCCTGAGGGAGGAAGGAGAAATCTAGAAAGATGTGGCGTCTCTCACAGGAGAAGCTGAGAGGGTGACGTGGCTGGGGGTGTTAACGGGGAAACCGCGGGAGATTTAAATGCGGCGAAACCGAAAGCACCTCTCAGACCTCTCAGAAACCTGCATTCTTGCTTGTTGGCACGCAAAGTGGCACAAGAGGTAAGAAGCCAGGAGGAATGGTCTCCACTCAGCACAAGAAGGCCACGCTCCTGTCACCATTCAAAATGGCTGTGGGAACTCGGAGCTCCCACAGAAGAATGTGGGAGTGCAGATGACAGGTTGCAGAGAATGCCACAGCCTGCTCCTGATCTCAGAGGGCAACCCTCATTATGGCTGCGTGCAGTGTGAGCAGGTAGATGATCTGCTCAGCCATGTGGTCCTGATGGAAGATGAGGTTGTGAGACTTAAAGCTGAATTAGAAAGGCTCAGGAGCATTACGGAATCTGAAATTGAGATAGACCACTGGAGCCAAGCTCTGTGTTCCATTCAGGAGACAGATAACACCCAAGATCAAGGGGTCACTGTATACTGCCCCTCTGAGATAGAAGATAGAAACCTAAATTGTGTGGAGGTGAGTGGAGGCAAGTTCACGGATGTGGCAGAAGGCGAGCACCCCCTTGCCTGCTTCGCCTCCTCTCGTGCTTCTGAGAAATAGATATGAGGCCCTCCTGGAAGACATTCAGTCGTCTTCTTGTAACCAGCTTGAAGTTAGGGGCCTGGGAGAGGGGAGGCTTGGAGGCAGGCCCCACCTCATAGCGGCAGGTGAGTCCTCCCCCCACCTCCCCCTCCTCCCCCATTGCCCTCACTTAAGGAGTATGGACCTCTCGAATTTGACGCTCCTTCTGATGAGGATCCAACTGGTTATTCACCCACAGCTTGTCCCTCAGCCTCATGACTTGGGACTTCCTCAGTGAGGAAGAAAAGGAGGGTTATTATAGTAAGTGACTCTTCTGAGGGAAACAGAGGGGCCTATCTGTAGACCAGACCCATCCCACAGGGAAGTCTGCTGCCTCCCTGGGGCTCGGGTTAAAGATGTTAAAAGGAGGCTGCCTGATCTGTTGCACCCCTCTGATTATTATCCTTTGATAGTTTTCCAGGTTGGTAATGATGAGGTTTCTGAGAGAAGTCCAAAGGCAATAAAGAAGGACTTCAAGGCACTGGGGCGACTGGTTGAAGGTTCAGGTACACAGGTGGTATTCTCCTCAATCCCTCAAGTAGTAGGGAGGAATCCAGAAAGAGGGTGGAAAACACATATAATTAACACATGGCTGAGAGACTGCTGCCACCATTGGAATTTTGGTTTTTTTGATCATGGAGAAGTTTATATGGCACCTGGTCTACTGGCTGTCCCTAAGGGGAAAAAGACTCCTCTCACAGGAGTTGGCAGGCCTCATTGAAAGGGCTTTAAACTAGTCTTGAAGGGGGAAGGGGATAAAACCAAGCTCATTAGAGACGAGCCTACAAACAACCTCCAGTCTATTGTCCTACTTAAGGTAAATAATTGTGATACATGGGACAGCATAAACATGGAGCTCACTAATAGTTTAGTAACTGCAGAAGTGATCAGGAAACTAGAATCGAAGAGGGAAGGGAATAAAACCCTGTCCACCAGTAATGAGCCTAGGGGTAAAGGACAAATGATGGGGGTGAAATCAGTTGCTCAGATCAAGTGCATCTACACAAATGCACGTAGCATGGGCAACAAGTAAGATGGGCTGGAGGCCGTAGTGCAGCTCAACAATTGTGACGTAGTTGCCATCATTGAAATGTGGTGGGATGACTGTCATGACTGGAATGCTGTGATGAATGGCTATAAGCTCTTCAGAAGGGACAGACAAGGAAGGAGAGGCAGGGCTGTGTCCCTGTAAGTTAGGGAGTGTATTGAGTGTATAGAAACTGATAACAATGGTGATAAAGTTGAGTGCTTATGGGTTAGGTTGAAAAGGAAAGCAAATAAGGGTGATGTTGTGCTGGGAGTCTGCTATAGACCACCCAATCAAGATGAGCAGGCAGATGAAATTTTTTTATAAACAGTTTGCTGATGTCTCACAATTGACAGCCCTTGTTCTACTAGGTGACTTCAACCTACCAAACATCTGCTGGAAATATAACACAGCAAAGGGTCTAGGAGGTTTCTTGAATGTATGGAAGTTAACTTTCTAACTCAAATGGTAGATGAGCCTTCCAGGCAGGGAGCCTCCCTTGACCTCCTGTCCACTAATAGAGAAGGACTAGTGGGAGATGTGGTGGTCAGAGGCCATCTTGGGCTTAGTGATCATGAGTTAGTTAAGTTTTTAATTCTTTGTGATATGAAATGGGTGGTTAGCAGAACCTCCACCTTGGATTTCTGGAGGGCAGACTTTAGACTGTTCAGAACAGTAGTTGAGAAAGCCCAGTGGTAGACAGTCCTGAAAGGCAAAGCGGTCCAGGAAGGCTGGGCAGTCTTTAAGAAGGAAATCTTATAGGCCCGGGAGAAGGCTATCCCCATGTGTCTAAGATTAAAAGGCAGGGAAAATGGCTAGCCTGGTCGAACAGGGAACTTTTGGTGGGACTTGGGAAGAAAAGAAGGGTTTACCACCTTTGGAAGAAGGTCCAGGCAACTCAGGAGGAGTACAAAGACCTTGTCAGATTATACAGTGAGGAAATTAGGAAGGCAAAAGTCCATCTGGAACTAAATTTGGCCACTGATATAAAGGACAAGCAAAAAAGCTTCTACAAGTACATTAACAATAGAGTATGAGGGAGAATCTCCATCCCTTAATAGAAGCAGGGGGGAACATTGCAACCAATAATGAGGAAAAGGCTGAGATACTTAATGTCTTTGCCTCTGTCTTTAGTGGACAGACCAACTGTTCCCATGGTGTTCAGCCGCCTGAGCTTGAAGATAAGGATGGTGAACAGTGCAACCCCCCTTTAATCCCAGAAGAAGTAGTTAATGATCTTCTTCTGCACCTTGATACTCACAGGTCTATGGGAGAGGATGGCGTTCACCCAAGAGTACTTAGGAAGCTGTCAGGAGAGCTCACCAAGCCTCTCTCCATCATTTTTCAGAAATCCTGGTCAACAGGAGAGGTACCAGATGATTGGAGGGTGGCTGATGTGACACCTATCTATAGGAAGGGATGGAAGGAGGATCTGGGGAACGACAGGCCTGTCAGCCTGACTTCGGTACCCGGAAAGATCACGGAGAGGATTATCTTGAGTGAGCTCTCATGGCAATTGCAGGGAAGCCAAGGAATCAGGGTCAGCCAGCATGGGTTTATGAAAGGGAGATCTTGCTTAACAAACCTGATGTCTTTCTATAACCATGTCACCCGCCTTTTGGATGGGGGGAAGGCTGTGGGTGTTATCTACTTGGACTTCAGTAAGTGCTTTGACACAGTTTCCCACAGCATTTCTCCTAGAGAAACTGGCGAATCATGGTATAGGCAAGTGTACTCTTCACTGGGTTAAAAACTGGCTGGCCGGCCGTTCCCAGAGTTGTGATTAGTGGTGTGAAATCCAGCTGGCTGCCGGTCAGCAGTGGTGTTCCTCAGGGATCAGTTTTGGGGCCAGTCTTGTTTGGCATCTTTATTGACTTGGATGTGGGGATTGAGAGCACCCTCAGTAAGTTTGCTGATGACACCAAATTGTGTGTGAGTGTTGATCTGCTTGAGGGTAGGAAGGCTCTTCAGAGGGACTTGAACAGGTTGGATCAATGGGCCAAGGCCAGTTGTATGAGGTGCAACACGGCCAAGTGCCGGGTCCTGCATTTCGATCACAACAGCCCCCAGCAGCACTACAGGCTTGGGAATGAGTGGCTGGAGAGCTGCCCATCAGAAAAGGACCTGAGGGTGCTGGTAGACGGCCAGCTGAACATGAGCCAGCAGTGTGCCCAGGTGGCTAAGAAGGCCAGCAGGATCCTGGCTTGTATAAAGAATAGCATGGCCATCAGGAGAAGGAAAGTTATTGTGCCCTTGTACTCAGCCCTTGGGAGGCCTCACCTTGAGTACTCTGTTCATTTCTGGGGCCCTCATTATAGGATAGACATTGAGGTGCTGGAGTGTGTCCAGAGGAGAGCTACCAAGCTCGTGAGGGGCTTAGAGAACAAGTCATAATCAGGAGAGGCTGAGGGAGCTGGGCATGTTTAGTTTGGAGGAGGCTGAGGGGGGACCTCATTGCCCTCTATGACTACCTCAAAGGAGGTTGTAGAGAGGGGGGTGTTGGCCTCTTCTCCTTAGTTACTAATTACAGAACCAGGGGAAATGGCCTGAAGTTGCAGCAAGGGAGGTTTAGGTTGGATATTGGGAAGAAATTCTTTACAGAGAGAGTGGTGAGGCACTGGAACAGGCTGCCCAGGGAGGTGGTTGAGTCACCATCCCTGGAGTTATTTAAGAAATGAGTTGACGTGGTGCTTCACGACGTGCTCTAGGGACAGGTACGTAGGGGACTTGTGCGTTGTTTTTTGGGTTGTTGTTTTTTTTTGTTTGTTGGGGTTTTTTTTGTTTTGTTTTGTTTCCTTTTAGTGGTCAGGTATTTAGGTGTTCTTTGTTCTTGTAGATAAGGTTGGATCGGTGATCCAACCACAATTATTCTGTGATTCTGTAATCAAGAGTAAGATCATCCCTTCCACTCTGTCTGGGGGAAATGTATGCTGGAGACTGGAGGAGCAGTTTTTCTGGAAGAACCCCAATTTGTGTTCCTGGAGTTGGCAATCTGCTTTGTCCTCCATCGGTGCCTCTTCATCTTTCCAGGTCATTACTGCCAATGAGTTAGCATACAGTAATGGCACTCCATGCAGATTTCTGCCACATGGGTCATATGCATTGGACTTTGTCTGGATCAGTGGGTGACTGTGTGTTTTCCGGGTAATAATAAATCATCTTTCTGCGTGGCCAATTCCCTTAGGTACTGGATACCTCTCTTCATGGTGGTGCACTTGCCTTGTCAATGCCCCTTCTCTAGAAAGTGATTACAGCTGCTTGGCCTCCTTCCCTTCTAATTCCAGGCTACCAGGCCTGTTATCCCAGTGTTGGAGCAGCCAGATGATAACATGCTTACCTGGACAACAGCTGAAATCTTTTCCCATATCCTGCAGTTTACTAAGGAATAGGATTGAGTGATTAACTCTTGTTCTGCCTCTTCCTTCTGTTCTTGTGGTGGTCCTGCTTCATCCTCCTTTACTAAATGAGCTGACTTTTGTGTCCATTCCACCTTGTGTATAGCGGTGACTGATAATGGCACTAGCTGATTCTCTGGTTCAGCTGCGTCGCCTGTCCCTCTGGTCTGAGTAGCCACAGTGCCTGTTGCTGAGGTTGATCTCTGGGCGGTATTCCTACATGGTTGCTTAACCCTAAACCAGACCTGAGCCACATTCAGGAACGTGCTGATTCCTAGCAATAGGAACATGCTTGTTTGAACATCCCGAAGATATTAAAAATCTTCAGAACTCTCTGCCAGGATAATTACAATAGCATTTGAGAAGGGGAAGATGTGGGAAGGTGTCTCCATAGGTTGGCTACGAGAAAAGGTAAGAAGTGTAATTATTCACGGTGTCCAGGAGATGGCACCAAAAGTACAGAGATGATAGCAACACGGACTGCAGATACCAGATGAGCCTCACGACTAGCAATGTTGTCGTATCATAAACCAGTATTACAAAGTATAACAAAATGATAATCTTAACCCAGCCCTCGGAGGTGATAAACGGCACAACAGGGAATTTATATACCCAGTGAGGCACCACATAAGACAACTCAGAGAAGCAGCCCAACACCTCTGTGAGAAAATGAATCAAGATTGTGACCAGTGACTATTCCACAGATGTAAAGAATGCTTATAGCAGATTTGTTTTAACATGTTCTGGTCAGATCCTTTGTTATGAAAACCCTTCATGCCCCACGTCCGGTACCAGAGAGGACCATTGTGGTTTTACCCCAGCCAGCAACCAAACACCACGTGGCCATTCACTCACTCCCTCCCCCTACCCACAGTGGGATGGGGAGGAGAATCAGAAAAAAAAAATACTTGTGGGTTGAAATAAGAATAATTTCATAATTCAAAGTAATAATAATTAAAAAAAAAAAAATAGAAGCTAAAAAGATGGAGAAATAAGACAACAAAAGAAGACAAGTGCTGCACAGTGCAGTTGTTCACTACCTGCTGACTGTTACCCAGAAGTGATCTGCATGCCCCCTCCTCTCCCAGGCAACTCTCCCCAGTTTATATACTGGGCATGACATCCTATGGTATGGAATATCGCTTTGGCTAGTTCAGGTCAGCTCCCCTGGCAATGCTCCCAGCATCTTGTGCTCCTGCTCGCTGTCAGAGCACAGGAAACTGAGAACCCCTTAACTTAGGGTAAGCGCTACTTAGCAACAACTAAAACATCAGTGTGCTATCAACCTCAGTCTGACACTAAATACAAAATGCACCGCTGTACCAGCTACTAGGTAGGTAATTCACTCTCACCAGCCAAAATCAGGACATATGTAAATAAGTCTGTTATTAAATTGAACAAAAGAATCTGCCTAAATGATGCAATTCATATAATTCAGAGGTGAAGACGGCTTGTCATATTAATATGCTTTTGGAACTCTTTCTAATTCAATTTTCCTATGCTAAATACATATTCACATACTTTTAAATATATATTCAGTTTCACTGGATTTTGCGTATGACTAACACTCTAGCCCCAAATCGTGATACTTTCATCCTTTGCTGTGTTACATACATTAGTAGGAATCAGTTTATATATTTTATGTAGATGCACATTTCTTCTAAAAGCTGCTTTGACTTGAGGTTCAGTTTTGCCCTGGTTTGTAGAGTTGCATCAGGTCCGATGGCACCCTTTTCAAAAATAGAATATTATATGTTCTTTTGAACAACCAGAAAATCCATGGCCAGCTAGTGGTTTTGAAGTGTTGATATGTCTCTACTTGAAATTTTGTTCACCTACAGTAGCTTAAATATATTGCAGATTTTTTTTTCCAATGCATTTTTCATTACGTGTACAAAAAAAAAAAACCATCCTAATTCATCAAATTTACTTGACTAGGTAAAAAATACAGTCTACTGTAAATTACTTTATTCTTATGAGTTTTAAACATTTTAGTTCCAAAGATAACCACACTTGATGTGTAACATATGTAGAAAAGAAAAAATGTTATAATGAAATCTGTCTTTGTGGTCAAACTAATGCTTTTTAATATTTCTAGATCTAATTTCAATATATGGATTTATAGGAATCACTGAATTTAATGTTGAAGTTGGATTTTTTTGGTTGGTTTTTTTTTTTTTTTCCTGTTGGCTCGGTATTGCAGCACTAACAGCACTAAAATGGTAGTGCTAAAATTAGGTCTGTACAAAAAAGAGCAAGAATTTGTGGCATGCTGCTCTTTGAAAGCCTGGGGAAAAGTTCTGAGGTTTTGACTTCTTTGAATGTGGAGGCTGATTACCTTGAGAATAAGAAGTGGGCTATGCCTGAAGCACCTTTAAAGTAAGCCCCTTCTAAGGAGAGGGGAGGGAGTGGGAAAACTGGAAAGGATATAGCTTCTTTCTTATGCTTGCTTCCAAGCTGATAAACATTTGTGCTTCACTTGAATCTATTCTTTCTGAAGAATGCAACTGTTTGCCAGAATTATGTCTCAGTTCTTCACAATACTGTTCTTGATCTGTCTGCTTCTGCAAAAAAAAAATAAAAATCCACATATATGTGTGTACAGTTTTAAGTGAAAGGTGTTAGGTAGATACAGAACACTCAAGACCAAATTTTGTCATATATTTTCGGTGAAAGGTGGTTAATAAAGTTCAGGACAGTTCCCTGCCATGGTTGCAATACCTAATGTCAGGATTCTTGCAGAAGGGTATGCCAGTTCCAGGTCTCATCTGTTTCTGATGAGGTGGTTAATGGAGTTAGCCAAGGCTTGTTTCTGCAGAGTAACTCATGTGTCTTAGGTCAGTGCTCTGATGTATCAAATTCAGAGAAGTGATCAGGCTAAATAGTATGCAGCTGTATGTACATTCATCTGGGTATGTTAACTAGAGTAAGCTAAGTGACAGGAATTGTCAGATGGTTATCAAATGCCATATATTATAGAAATTTGAATTAAAAAAAGGGGGTGGGGAAGGGGAGAGGAATCACTTTAAAATTCCACATGATTAACTGGAAAAATCGTTATAGTATTGTCATAAAATGAAAGAACTCTGGTATCTTGCAAACCTGATCTAGTGGTTAGGGACATTATTTACCACTGTAGAGCTAGAGATGATGCACAAAAATCTCCAGTGTAGGAGTATTTATTTGTCTGCTTTGTTTTTATGCCGTAATTTTTACCAAAGAGTATGAACTGAATGGGCGCCAGTCTAAACTCTTCTCCTTAGTTAAAAAGTGTAACAGGTTACCAATGATACTTATCTAACACTGTGCAAATGAAGAGGCGGTACAGTACACCCCTTGTCTAGTATTGCATATTAGGAAAATCTGAAGAGAACCTAGCCTGCTGAAGTGCCTTTCTCTTTCATCAGACTTATTTTATCAGTGGGACACCTCACTATCTGGAAAGCACATTATGGTAGTATTTTCTGTTAGCCAAAACCCCACCTCAATTCATACTTAAAATTATGTAGCTTTTATAATATTTTTAAAAGGCAGACCTAGTGTTTCTTATGTTGGAATACTGACTCCTGCATGTTGATGATGATGATAGTTGTTGTAAACCCTGGGGTTTTCTTTTTTGTATCTTATGTTCAAAAAAGAAATTAAAAAGATATATCTTTAGCAATCTGAACAGTACTATCTTTTAAAAATGCACATATGGGATCTGACTCAACTTCGTAAGTCAAGAGAAAGCATCTTGAAGTCACTGGATTTACAGGTATGCAACTGATTGGGATTTTAACTTCAAAAATGAAATTAATATATGTTTATATATAAAAACTATTATAATGATAATTGTTTTTCAGCTGCTAACTTTCCTTGCCAGTAGTGCAAAAAGTGTATGGAGATAGGTACTCAATTCTTATTTTCTAGAACAATTTTTATCTCAATTTGGAGCCTAACCTGCATTGTTTATATAGCCCAAGCTTCTGCTTTTGTACTTTTTTAAATTCAGTGGAATTATGCAAAAAACAGTTCTATGCCTACAGAGGTAAACATGAGCATTCTTTTCTAGTAGTTGGCACTAATTTGTGCCACACCTCTAACAGCAGGCAGCTGCATTTGTGTTAAAGAATTTATATGAAAGGCCATTTAAATTACTTTAATCTGAGTTTCATTTTCTTCTAAAAGCAGTATTCAATGTGTTCTGGTTACCAAAATGAAAAATGGCTTTAGATTTTTACTTTTTTCTTAAGACTTGCAGGGGAAAACTGTGTTGTTATTTTTAGTACTAGTACTCTCAGCTTGACAATTATTGTATCAAATGTTTTTTTCAGTCAGTTCGAGATTTATTGAACATTCCTATATTCCCCCTCCCCAAAATGTACTGGTACTTTATTCCCTTTTAAGCACTTGTTGCACTTCAGTCCATGTTAGAATGGTAATATTTTTGCAACATCATCTTGAGTAGAAAAGGTACTTTTTAGTGCTCATTAGAGCATGGAGTTGATAAAAAGCATGGTTCTGCGATGCTGAAAGGTGGGCGAACTGATGGCACTGTCTGTGCTCACCACCTTGCACACTGGAGCCTTACATTCAACAAACACTTCATTAGTTTGGCAATCATTTTCCAAAACTCTCTGGTATGGATATTGCTCATGTAAAACATTCTTGATATTCAGCATCCTGGGTTTAAGTATTTCTACCTTTTATATTTTGTCAGAGGTGTCTTTTCATCTCTGTACTTACTACAGTTTCAGTGTATCTGTTGCTGAAAATGTAACTTAAGATTTGTAAAATGTTATGCAATATAATAAAAGTTTTAAAAAGTCATCAATGCCTTAACTTTTATTTGAATGTCTTTTAAAGTTCTAAGTTAAGAACATACTTCTCTCAACACTTTTTTTTTGTTCTGAATATCACTAAAATATGTGTATTTGTCATTGCCACAATTCCAATAACAAAAGAATGTTCCAGTTGTAATTCAATTATGTTCTCTGTTCAGTTTCTGTGGAAGACTTCTATATCCACATTAAATCTGGGTCCAGTTTCTTGGTTAGTGCAGCTAAGCTTTTCCTTGTGTAATTTGATTTTGTTGTAATTAGAAAGGGGCACGCAGAGAAGACTACTATTACACGTTTTGTTCTAATGTCTAATCTGTCTCATCTCCATTCTTTTTGTGCCTCCGAGAACAAATAAAAGATTATTTCTGTATGGCTGCACAGTGCATAAGACAGACATCTAATTCCAGCTAGGAATAAGCTCAAAGTACTTAAATGCAGGTAGAAGAGACAATACTGTGATATAGAAGAGCTTAAGCTAAACTTCAGGGTGTAATGTCCTATTCTTAATTGTATCTAACACTAGCATTCCTCAAGCTTTTTTTTTTTTTTTTTCCTTAAGCTTCACAAAAGTCACATTTCAGTGTCTTTACCACTGTTCAGAAACTGCACGACTGCAGGCAAGCACACTGCAAAGGTTTTTCTACTGTGGGGGCACTTGCATATGTTCTTTGATCATTCCTTTAATGCTCTGGCGTTTTTTTCCATCTTGCTTATACTATTGCACATTTAATATCATTTCTTTGAGCAATAATGTTAAAATCAATCTGGCTTAACTTATTACAACTCTGAATGAGAACCATTACCTAACTGGTCTTTTAAGAATAGAAAAGTTTTCTGCATTTTACATCCATGTAATTTACTTGATTGAAGGTTGATAACTTGCAAATAAGAAATAGTGACAGTTTTACAAGTATTTGGCTGTTTCCTGAAATACATTTTCACCAGACAAATCAATTCCTCTGAGATTTTATATGAACATTTCTCACAGCGTTGAGCAGCACCAAGTTATTTTTTGTGGTACTTAGAGTTTATGATATCTTATTATTCAATTAATAATTTGCTTCTTGGTGTCTAATAAATCCTGTGTGGAGTGTAAAAAAAATATAGCTATGTTATCTATATCAAGACAATCCTGAGCTGGTGTGGAGTGGAATTCCTTCCAATAATAAATCTAGTTTTCTTGTCTTAAAAGTTCAGTTGCTTATCTTTAGATGGTGGTCTTGTTATGAGCCTCGGTGGGTGGGTGGAGGGATGGATGGTGTTTCCTACATCCTTATCATCCTTTTTTGATTAATGACTTGCAGTGCAGATTTTGATTTCAACATTCAAATCCATAGGATATCTTAGAATTGTGGAATTCTTACAGCCATCTCTTTTAAAGTAACTACTTCGTGTTGCCACAGTCAAACAGATGCTGGCTTCTCAGAGCATTATGAATGTCACTGCTTCTAATGGTACTGGACTTCCTAGAAAATGGTGTTTTAAAAGAGCTTAGAGTAATCCTTACTATTCCTGGAAAAATCACTCTGATTTCTACAGCTGTTCTGATCAGATTCTCCTAAATGGAGGTTGCTAAAAAATCTTAAATCCTTCTGGGACTTTGGCACATCATTTTTAGAAAGTTTTGTGAGACTGTTTGGAGAACTTCCTGATGTATGTTCAGATTGTATTTGCTTGAGCAATCCACTTCCAGATACACAGATTTCTGGTTCCGCTTGCTTTGCAAGTTTGCGAAGATTTGCATGAGTACCTGTTGGGTAGTTTCCATGTTTGGGTAGTGTATCCTTCCACGTCACAGGATTGTATACAACATATTCATCAATGGGACATGTGTTTCTTTGCTACAGCAGCCAAAGGTCAATATATGCTCTGTGAAGCTGAAAAGATAGGAAGGTCAGCTATTGCATATTTCTTAGTCTTCCCCCCTTTTTTTTTTAATAAAACCATAAGGTAAGAATAAGAGCCTGAACATATAATAGTGGTGATGTTTTTCTATGGAATAGAAGAATGTCTGCCTTTTTCTCTGTATTATAAACAGATATTCATACTATATGGGTACAGAAATACCTTCAGCCTTTGCATTGGATAGTACTAGTTCATTTCTGAAATGATCCTGGAGTGTGAACTTGTAATCCTTTCTGAAAGATTTCTAAATGCTGATCTTTTTTGCCTGCAGTACCTTCACCAGGCAGCACTGGTTTTCTGATGAGAATCATTGTGCGCTGACGTGGCAGATACAAAGATGAGCAAAAGCTTTTGTTTCACTCTGTATCATCTGTTTCATTTCTGTAAAACAAAGCTGTCAGTTGTTTTGGTTATTGTATTTGTTATATCAAGTATTTGTGAGTGGAAAAACGGATAGTGTTTTTAAAAATTCTGTTAATCATGGGATATTTTCACTATAAAAATTTAAAATAATTTCAGTATTTTTACTATGAGTTTCTAAATAACATGAAGAGAATTACTTAGTTGTCTAGTTAAAATAAAATATACCTATATGTTAAGATGATTTGTTGCTTTATTAAAAGTATTAATTATTGTATGTTTTTATTCAAAATACTTTTATTGCCTTTTCTTTAGATACCGTTAAAGTCTTAAAATAATACTTTGTTTGTCATAATATATAGTACGGGAAAAGACAGGCTTTAACTTCTCCTGAAGATATAGTATATCTTCTTTGAAATTACTTCCTGGGTTAAAGCTTTTAAATATTCCTCCCTGGACTGGTAATACTGAAAGCTGTTGAGGCATTCTCCATTTCTTATTTCTCTTCTAGAACATGGAAAAGTAATTGAGATGACCTCAAGACAGAGAGGATAAATGGTCTGGTAAACGATGAAAAGAGATGCTGAGAACAGTTCAACAAATCTGTTTCCCAGATATTTTTGGTGTGGCAAATGCAATTACCCATCTTAAGTGAATTCTCTTAGTTTTGCAAAGCCTGGAACAAAGAAAGTCTACCTTGAGTTTTCAGCTGAGACTTGGAGACATTCACATTGTTAGACAACTGTCTCGAACTTGAAATGCTGGTATTTCTGGAAATCTAGAGATAAAGTGGCAGCAGAAACTTTTAAGATATATCTGTTTATGGCTGCTACAGTAAACTGTTTTAGTTAATTTTTATTTTCACTGCTTGGATTCTCCATAGTCAATTAATGGTATAAAATAACCAGCAATCTGTAGAACTGTGCATACTAATTTTCACAACTCCTTAATTTTGTGTGTTTTGTGCTCTACTTCTAGGTCTGGAATCTTAGCAAATTTCTTGTGGCACTTGGGGGAAAAAAAAAAAAGCATGCTGACGTAAACTTCATGTCCTGGGTAATACAGTTGAGAAGTTAGTAAGGTACAGTTAGATGTAATTGGGGAGGATTCTGGGACTGATGCGTTATGCCTGTGACCTGGGACAGCAGAATTCAAAGAATCTCCAAAATCTTTCTCATTTTATGTTGGTTACTATGACCCTTTTTTTGTATCATATTGTCAACTGCGGGCACTTGTCTACATAAAGAAATAGAAAGGCAGGTTACATAAGCTAGGATGCATTTGCATTTGCAAAATCCCTATAAGGGTGCCAAAGTGCAATGTATACAGGCAGAGGATGATCAAGCTCTCATAGTTTATGGTGTTAATTTTGCTTATCTCAATATCTTTCTGTAGCTAAGTCTAATTCAGTGCAAGGTCTGTGTGATTTGTGTAAATGGAATTGACGCGTTGTGTAAATGGAATTGACAACAACTAATAGCTTAAGGGTAGGATACAAATCAAGAAAACCTATTGCTACCTGTCTAAAAATAGAATGTGGAGAATGCAAAAGGCAGCAAAACATTCATGACATAGGTGATACTTGTATACCTGAAAACAAAGCCACACCAACAGAATGAGAAGCTAGGTTAACAAGCCGTTACCACATTGTCATACAGTAATAGCTGCCACAAGAAGTAGCTTAGCCCAGAATAGTAATTTTTAAGTGGATTTTGAGTCAGCCGATCGAATCCTGAGACAAGTAAAATACATCCCTTAACAGCGAAGGGCACAACAGCTGCGGCAGCAAGAGACCCGTTCATGGGGTTGAACCTTTAGGTCAGGACAGCGTTGTGTGACTCCCTGGGAAGTGCTCCAGCGCCTGTGGTGGAAGCGGCCCGTGTTTATTCTGCAGGCTGAGATGGATCTTGTGTGACAGGGTTTGACACCAGGTTTACCTTTGCTCTGCTTTAAACACAGGT
Organism: Todiramphus chloris collaris; assembly: GCA_025345505.1. Lineage (NCBI taxonomy): Eukaryota > Metazoa > Chordata > Aves > Coraciiformes > Alcedinidae > Todiramphus > Todiramphus chloris. The sequence goes on from JANVCC010000022.1 coordinate 14,207,512, forward strand.
GCTGTGATATATAAGCATACCTTTCCCCCCCTCAGTACTAAAACCAACTAGAGGCCCCATGTTGGTAACTCCAGTACGCTCTGAAGAAGCCACGGGTGGAAGTTCAGTGTATGTCTGTTCGGTGTTGGTGCCCTCCGCAGAACTAATGGCCGGGCCCTGGCGCCCTGCGCATGCTGCTGCCTCCTCCCGCCACGCAAGGATTGCGAGGCTAACGGCCGCCACGGCCTCGCGGGGCCGACCCGCATGGCAACGCCATGGCCGCCATTCCCAGCGGACGCGCCTTGCCGTGTTCACACAGCGGCAGCCGCCGTCACCGTGCCCAGTGCAGGCGCCCGCCGGCCTCCTGCCCCATGTGGCAGCGTTGGCCTGGAGCCGTGAATGCGCTCCGTGTGCGGCTGTTGTTTTCACGGTCCTTTCTGCAGGGTCGCCTCCTCACCCGGTTCTGTTCTCTTCCCTCGCGCTCCTCGGTTCCTTTCTGATGCACGTGTTTTATTACGTGCTTTTTTCAAGTCAAAACAGTTCTGAAAACATTTACCAGAAAGGTGGGCGGGCTTCTGTTTAATGTCACAGTTGCTGGGGGGAACTGTTGCACTCCCTGTAGTCCGTAAAAATATGCTTATTCTCCTTTTATGTTAAATGTGTGTATCAATTCTTCAAACAATTGATGGTTACAAATCTTCTAATATTACCATAATCTTTTGTAGTTTTTACTGGGATGCAAACAGGTACGATGTGACAGTGGTCTAAATGCATAACAAAAGGCTTTTTGTCCTGTGCTAGGCTTCTTTCCCTGAAGTGCATTTTCATTTCAGAAGTGCTGGAAAGTTACAGAGATGGGGAAAGCTCCCAGAAAAGCAGGAGTCAGCTAAGGGGCCCCCGGGAATGCTGGAGGAATTGAGATGAGGTTATGAGAAGTCAGCAGGAATGTGGAGCCTGGTGCTGGGCCACGTCAAAATGGATGTGTATGACCCCCATGTCAGATGGTGGAGGAAAAGCTGACCTAGCTGCAGAACCCTGATCCAGATCAGCGCAGAGGTGAGAAGAAGGTTAGGCAGAAAGATATTTTGGAATGCTAGGTTCACAAAAGAAATGTCTGGAGACACAGGTGTCTGTGTCAAGAAAGAGCTTATGAGGGGTGGAAGGCACTAACTACATAGGGACTTGATACAGTGACATGATACAGCAACTCAGGTGAGAGCTAGTCACAAGTGTGACTTCTGTCAACTCAAGTAGACAAGTAAAAATGGAAGGATTGAAGTGGCTGTTGTTAACTAAGTGACGTGTCAAATAATTGCCAGTTTATTCTTTCAATCAATCCATAAGGCCCATGTCAGTGGGTAGAGGCTAAAGAATAGGGAAGTGGAAGAGAATCTATAGGCAAGTTCCTTGGTGCAACATTCTTAAGCAAAGTACTCGGGGTGTAATTTTTAGCTAGGTATTACAGACTTTTTGTAACATCTGGGCCACCTTTGTGTCCTGTTCCTTGTCTTCACCACCATGTCATCTCTCCTGAATGATGTTTTAGAAAATTTAAAAAAATAAATATTTCACTTTTTTCTTTTTTTTTTTTTTCCTTTCTTTCCCACTAGACATAGGATGCCGTAACATTAACAGACATACAGAAATGTATAGTATCTGCTCTGAGGGAAGAAGAATTTTAAGAATAGCTAACACCAGTCCATGGTCTTTTTATTTGTACAATTCTCATTGCTGGGTTTGAGAAAGGTACCTGGCAATGCATGTACCTTGCTAAACTTTTGAAGGATAGGATTGCAAACTTATATAAAGGATTAAGTTTCAGATTTTGTTGAACTTCTTCAGACAAAGAACTTCAGAAAAGAAGCTGTTGCAGTAAATGTTACAGATTAAACAGATAAGTTGTGCATATTTCCAACCGACAGTTTTCCAACTCATGGTATAGGGAGTCCTAGTGAGGAAATGGGGAATACTGTTATATTTGATTATTATATACAACATATGAGAGACTGTTCCCCTTTGCAGTTAGAAACTGTTCCATGACTTGACACAAGATGTGTCATTATACATTTGCAAATTGATTGCCTTTTGAACTATTCCTGTTCTAGAGCTGGTCTGGTATTTATTCACCTTTTGTTCTGTCTGGCTTACTAGCCTCAGAGTACAAGTGTTTTTAATCCTCATCCTCTTGAAATGTTACAGCATGCAAAGTGACACTGTTTTTTTTCATCATCAAAGCAGATCAGCCAGTATAGATCTTTGCCAGCAAGCTCAGCAGCTTGAATTCCTAGTATGAGAACCCTTGTGCTATGTGGCAGGATCCAACTGTATTAATGGTCATTAGAAATCCCTGTTGTGCAATAGTCCATTTTTTTTCTCATGTTCTTAGAGATGGCATGTGCCTCATGAATTGTTTTGTTATATTTTAAGGTAATGAGAGCTTCATCTTTAATGTCAGTGCATAAAAGCTTCTTGAACTCCTAAGTTTTGGTGGTTTTGTAAGAGGTTCAGATAGGTAGCATTATCCACCTGTCTTCTCTCTGAACTGTTACTATGAAGTGTCTAGACAACGGGATTATTTTGCCCTTATAGGATGCAGTTTTGAATACCACTGGACACCATTTCTGAATTTAATTTTGAAGTGGAAAGCTGAAGAAACTTTTGTTTCCCACCTCTATGTAAGGTCAAATCTTCTTTTTCTGCCTCCTTGGGAAAGCTGAAGAAAATTTTGTTTCCCACCTCTATGTAAGGTCAAATCTCCTTTTTCTGTCTCCTTGGGAAGTCTCTGGTTTCCAGAATTTAAACTATGTGAAATCATGCAGGAAAGGGAACTCTGCCCTTCTCTTGTTGAAATTGTGCTGCTTTAAGTAAAGATTTGTTGAGCTAGAGAACAGGAAGGTGACTTTTTATCTTGCTAGTTTATGTACAGATCTGTGCACATTTTTAGGATCATTTCTCTGTATTAAACATCATTGAACAAAATATGACCAAGTAGAAGACAGATATGTAATCTTAAATATTTCCTCTTCCAGGTAAGCATCATAATTGTACATCTTATGCTTTATTCACTATGTTCTCCAAACAGATTTTGCCTTCTTTTTCATGTTCTAGCAGCAGCTGGATACAGAGGGTGAAGAATTCCTCTACCACTACTTCCTTTCCCCCTTCATCCCCTAAAACCTCACTGTGAAGTACTGGCCTTCCCATTTCTGGGGAGAAGAGGGTTTCTGTGCCCACCTCAGGGTTAGGTATTCTAATTTCTATGCCTTGGTCCTGTTCTATACATACATACCTACCTTGTGCTTAAGCCCACAAGATTTTCAAGGTAAATATTTATTTTCCTGTGGAGTTAAGTCTGATAGATGCTCCCTGCCTTGGCTGAGAAGTAATTATATTTATTTCTGAAGTGTGTTTTAAAACCTCTTTATCCCAGGAACCTCTAAATAATGTGGAACGGGACAGTAAGAAATTTTATCCAAAGAAGCTCTTAAAAAAAAGAAAAACCACCAAAACTGAAACACGGTATCAAAGATTTTGGTAATCAAAAAGAATTATTAGATTTCTGCAATCTCCTGCAAATCATGAAAACACAAGATCTATTTCTTGTCAGAGATACTAACTTAGTGGTTAAAAAAACCTAAGTATTGTATGACTTAAAAGTAGGATGACCTTGTGGCTTAATGAAAGACCCAGGACTGTGGAGAATCTAATTATCCTGATTCTTTTATAGATACCCTGAGTGACTTTGAGCAAAATTGCTGAGTGCCTCAGTTTTCTATCAGTTTTCTATCCTTTCTTCCCTGCCTTGTCTGTTTAGATTGGTCCCTTCTTTTAAGGAGAGGGAGTTTAGGGCTCTCAGTAGATACTGAACGAGTTCTTTCAGTGTATACTGACAGTGACACAGTGGAGTCCTGGTCAGCTACTTTCTGCTTTACTAATAATCACTGAGCAATGGTGGTAAGCTTGGGATTTTAGTTTGTTGAAAAGAGCACTGACATCTGTGAGCTTCCAGAACTGAGCAGTCATTTGAGTAAAGCCACACAGGTACCAGTCTCTGGCAGACATCTACTACTGCCATTCTTTCCACAGAATTTCAAAAGCTATAAACTTAAGACAGAAAAACAAAGACCCCAAATCAGAAAAACTTCTTCCTTTCTTCCCCTCTACCAGAAGTATGAAACTCAGTTTCTGATGGGTACCTGGAATGGAGCACAGCATGGATAAACTGGGGCACATCTGCAGTGCTTCACTGAGTGTTCAGTCTTGTCAATAGTCTTCCCTTGATGTTATTTTAAAATACATTTTAAATAATGTAGGAATCACATTTGTTTTTCTACTGACACCATCAACATGTTCCCGTTTGTGATTTCCTGACTCCTAAATGATTTAACCATTGTTAATATACCATTGGCTAGGGTTCTGGATGTGAAACAGTATTTTATTACATACTGCTGTGTATTATGCTGGTATAGGGGCAACAAAGCAAACCCACACATGAAAATCTTTTCCGTGGTAAGGTTTTGAAGCACTACAGTTGCTGATGCCTCACCTGACAACTGTAGATTTGGGTTTTTTTCTTTCAGTTACCTAATGCGAAGAAGAGTGATTGTATTTTTTATTTAGTTATCCCCCCCATTTTTTCCCCCCTTGCATCCATCACTGGCTGAATGACTAGAAACATTCACTGTTATGTCAGTGGAGATACTGAAAAATTACTTTTTATCTAGTGTTGTCATATCCACAATCATCACATCAAAAGGAAGAGTTTGGTTTCCTGAATATCTGCTCATAATCTTTTCAACCTCATGTTTGTTGACATTGCTTTGTTCAGCTTGGGGTTTTTTCACCAATCATACATAAAAAAGTCTAAGTGATGATTTTTTTTATTTTTTCTTTTTAAACTTTTTGGTGAAGCTGTTTAAGTGCTTTTGTAACTATATAGCATAAAGTATATCAGATAAGTGTTTATCAATTTAAAACATTGTGATTCTTGTTAAAAGCTTAATATACTAATGCTGCCTACAATATCTGGCAGGACAGTAAGGACATTATTCTAATGCTAATACAAATATATTTTTCATTAGATATGGGGGGACACTGGGGGCCAGTCCATGATCTTACTTCATTACAGTTCATCTAGAAGGCCTTGCAGTTAAAATCCCAAAATAAATTGTTTAGTGGGAAAAGTTCTATGTAATATTTTATACAATACATGACCTTTAAAGGTCTGCCTCAGAAGTGGAGCAGAGAAATAATCATTAATAAAAATTTATTTTGGCACCATAAGTAAAGCAGTTTTGTTTCTACTGACTACTGAGTCATTTCAAGTGCTAGGAACCCAAGTTTAATGTGTGGTGTACAGTTCTTCCTTTCCACTTTTGCTTCAGTTCAGTTTGTACAGATGACATTGTCTAGCAGGGACTCAGATTTGGAAAAGTATGTATTTAATGACATTACAAAAAGATAAGTACTGACAGTTTTTTATATATTTTTCCTATGTGGGGCCAACCTTTCCAGCCTATTTCCTTCAGTGATATCTGGAGAGGATCTGATAAGGTTTATACTGCTTTTCACAGGTCAAAGGGCATTGTCTTCCCCTTCACTCCAGCTGCCAACAACAAAGTTAGACATATGTTATCACCATCACACAGGAAGCTGTGAGTCTGCTTGTGTTCAGCAAAGTACAAATACAGGAAGAGTGGCAGGTTAGTTAAAAGCTGATGGAGCTCTTCTAAGGTAGTAGATAGCTAATAATACTGTATCCCAATAACACTGGTCTATATGCTGTGTATGTTTCAGTATCAGGGAAGAGTGGTTATATGTTGTCAATTGGTTTAATATTACTATAGCCTAGGTACAGGTATCTATTTTAAACCTTTTACAGATGGTATCACCTTGTGAAGCGGGGCTGCAAAACATTAAAAGAATGATTACTTATTTGGTAGAAAACAAAGCTGTAGAGGGATTAACTGATAATGAATTGAACATGAAGTTCTGAACAGATGTAATTTCATACTGCCAATTAAGAAACAGGATGTAGGTTGCCTTAAATTTGTTCTAAATTCCCTCATGCTAGCATACAGCATATTTTATAGCAAGATTTAAATGATGTACAATGTATTAGCAAGCTCGTATAATGCAATGTTGTGGGCTGTGACATCCTAGTGACGATAAAACTGGGGTTTCCACTTCTCTGCAGTTTTGGAATGTGAAATTAGCTTAATCAGAGCGTTGTTTTCAGCACCAATAGCCAGTATTTTGGAACCGTGTTCATTAGTTCTAAATTTAGATCTGTTTGCAGCTTGTCTTCTGCTTCCGGTACATTGTTTACTACTTCAGGAAAGTCTTCCCAATACATTATAATAGTTCCTATCCCAATGGCTTCTGCTTAGCACAGAACAAATGAGGTCGGGCACACTGAGTTCCAACTCCTGTCTCTAAGGACCCGTTGAAGCTCTACTACAATGTATTGCTACTGCCTGGAAGTTCTAGGCCCCACCATAAATAAAACACAGATATCTGTGGGAATAGAGGACTACAAAAGTACAGTTGAACTCACTACTTGCTGCTGCCTTCAGGAGAGTGAGGAATGGGATCTCCTAGTGCTATTGCATGCAGCACTGTGTCCGTGAACTGTCTTACTGAAATTTGTCCTATCTCTCTGCATGTTGTAGGTTTGTTTTCACACCTTCAGGGTCTGTGCTATGAGCTTTAAGAATGGCCCTAAAATGGTTTCCTTCCGCTATTGAGATCACTAGATTATTTAAATGTAAACAGAGCTCTTGAGCTTTAGCCATCCAGAAAATAAATCCGCCATCCAGAAAATAAATCCTCCATCCAGAAGTATAAATCCAGCATCCAGTGCCAGTGTCCAGCTGTTTTGGAGTGGACGGAAACAGTAAGTAGATATGAAAGTCTTTTGAAGAGATGTGATAGATGAGTAAACAGGACGATGTCAGAACTCAACCCCAAGCTTCTGAGTTCTTAGTGGTTTTCAAAACCAAGCAACAAAAGAGGAGTGAACTATAAGCTGGAGGAATTTACCTTGTATAGGAATCGCATACTTAAAACATCTACAAGGTACTTTATCTATCAGATAAAATCTTGGATTAGAAATTATATAGGAAGGAAGAGTTAATCTAATCCCTTTGAGGCATAGAATCATGGAATGGTAGGGGTTGGAAGGGACCTCTGTAGATCATCGTGTCCAACCCCCCTGCCAGCACAGGATCACTTAGGGTATGCCACACAAGAACAGATCCAGGCAGGTATTGAAAGTCTTCAGAGAAGGAGACTCCATAACCTCTCTAGGCAGCCTGTTCCAGTGCTCCGTCACTCTCACAGTAAAGAAGTTTTTCCTCATGTTTAAGTGGAATTTCCTGTGTCACAATTTGTGACCATTGCTGCTTGTCCTATCACAGGGCACCAGAACTGAGCACAATACTCCAGTTGTGGTCTCACTAGTGCAGAGTAGAGCGGGAGGAGAACCTCCCTTGACCTGCTGGCCACACTCTTGTTTATGCACACCAGGATACCATTGGCCCTCCTGGTCACAAGAGCACATCGCTGTTCCATGGATAACTGATTGTCCACCAGGATTTCAAGGTCCCTCTCCATGGGGCTGCTTTCCAGCGGGTCTACACCTAACCTGTACGGGTACATGGTGTTGTTCCTCCCCAGGTGTAGGACTACACTTCTCCTTCTTAAATTTCATTAGGTTTGCCTTTGCCCAGCTCTCCAGTCTGTCCAGATCTCGCTGGATGGCAGCGCAGCCTCACAGTGTATCAGCCACTCCTCCCAGTTTCATATCATCAGCAAACTTGCTAAGGGTACACTCTATCCCTTCATCTAGGTCATTGGTGAAGATCTTGAATAAGACTTGACCCAGAACTGATCCCTGGGGAACACCACTACTTAGAGGTCACCATCTGGACTCTGCACCCCTGATCACAACCCTCTGAGCTCTATTGTTCAGGCAATTCTCAACCCATCTCACTGTCCACTCTTCTAACCCAAACTTCCAAGGATGTTATGGGAGGCAATATCAAAAGCCTTGCTGAAGTCAAGGTAGACAACAATGACAACCATGAAAACTTACCCTCTACTTGGCATTCTGCCTTAGTTCTGAAAGTCATTAGCTTTCTCATATCCTAAAGAGGTGTCAGAAAAACTTCCATTAATGTCAGTGAAAATTGACACTGGTGGTTTTCCAATATACCAGTGTTACATAGGCACTGGATTTATCTATCTGTAGACTCAGAAAGTCAGTGTATTGTAATGTAGTTTTGCCACATATGTTCCTCCATTTTTAGTCCCTTGCTCTTCTCATATTAATAAGTATGCTAAAAGTGCTCTGATGAAAGGGAAGTTGCTAATATTATGGTGGTCCTGAAAGCAATGTTTATTATGCACCACTGGAACAAGAAGTTATACTAAAATTTCTTTTTATATCTGTGAGTCATTTGAATTATACCTGAGGATTTCCATGGCACAGAAAAAATCCTAGATGGTGTAAAGCTAGCAGACTTTTTTTTTGTATCCCCTTCTACAGGTATAGTAGCCTATAAAGAGTCCTTATGTGACAATTGGAAGGAATTTATACTGACTGGTAAACACTTCTTGTTCTTATCTTGTGCAGTTTATCTGGTGGCTACCTTGTTATTGAAGGTAAGAGAGAACCATGACTAGAGGAAGCCAAATAACTATTACCCATAGAGCAAAAAGAAACAGAACACCGTCACTGTACTATCATGCTTTTCTTCATGTGACATCTGATGTTGGAAGAAATCAACAAAAAATAATTCAATCTAAGTTATTTCATTCCAGTCTTGCAATCTTTCTAAAGGAATTTCATTTGGATGGAAGCTGCTTCAAGCGACGCAGCAACACATCGTGAAACTGTGCTTGTTTTCTGATCTTTTGCCACCAGAGGGGGTTGGAGTTCTTTCAAATTTATAGAAGTTGATGTTCCCCTTTAACTAGGAGAGGTTGTCTGGGTTGGGGTTTTTTGGTGAGGATAAAAGAAGTCCTCCTCATTATGGGCTTATTGTTGTATTGTACTGGTTTTAAATCGTAGACTAAACTGTAGACTAAAATTTTTTAATGTAAAGCTTAGGTCAAAACAATGGGCAGTTGGTAAGAAAACAATTGTTCCATACTGGTTTTTATTTTGTAATTTGATGTCAAATACATAATTGTAATAATTATGATGTAAAAAAAATTCTTGGGCATGGTCATACTGTTAGGCAATGAAATTCCTATAATACGAATTGAGAGAAAATCTCTGTGAGAAACTTGATTTCTTTAGGGAACCATCACAAGGTGAATCCAAGTCACCATCTAGCTAAGAGTAAAGTAAATGCAATAATGATCCTTTGTCCACCTGAGACACTATCCTTGTTTATGGTGGTATTTGTAGGATGCCAGCATCCTGTATAAAGGCTCTCCTCTTGTTTTGTGGTAAAGTGACAAATCATTGCCTTGTTCCAGAATCCTCACTGTGAAAAGGTTTTGGAAAAAGCAGTAACAGAACTGTAGGTTTTTGGGTTGGTTTGTTTGTTATTTTTTTTCCCCTCCTGGATAATCACTAAAGAATCTGACATGCCAGGAGATTCTAAACATCCTTGGCTCATTCATTCACTTCTAAGCATGGACATCCAGGAGGAGGAGTGCATTCTTGGAAATACTGGGGAAAAAGCATGGACAGTGTTACAAAAATGGCTATGCCCCCACTTTTCATAATGGAATAGGATGATGTGACTGAGAAGATGGTGTCTTTCACATTTGGTGAAGAAAAGGCTTGGAAAGGTTCATTCTTCAAGTTTAGAGAAGAAAAGAGCTGTCTCATATGGTAAATGATTGCAAAGACTTTGGTTCAATCAGTAGTGAATTATGATGCAAGAAAGATAAAGCAGAAATCCTGTTTCTGTCTGTGGGGAAATCTAAACCTCCTTGTTCCTTCTGAGAAGAACTTAGTCATTTCTCTTTGAAGTATTTGTTTATATGGCCTTAATACTTAGAAAAACTTTTTCACTCATATCTACATTAGACACATTCTGCGTTTCCATTGTGTTGTGTAGTCTATATTGTGCCTGTAAGCGCCATGGGGGTTGGAGCTTTTTCTAGAAAATCTCACCGTGCAGCAATAAACTGATTTCATATCTTGCACATCTGGCAGCAATTCAAAATTTCTAAAACATCAGCAATGCTCCTGGAAGATCTCTGTGTACAGCTGAGTGTCTTTGCAGGGCTATGGCAGTGGCTTTTTCCTTTTATGCCTTCCTGTTTCCAGTGTCTGAGAAAATTTATTATGTGAGTTTGCTTAGAATTAAAATAACAGAACACAAAAAATGCAGTATTTTTAGAAAAGAAATGGTTTATATAGTCGGAAGACTATGTGCATCCCTTGTGAGGAACAGCATTATAGAGGCCTATTTTTTGTTCCTGAAAAGGAACACAACTTTATCCTTTCAGTTTTGTTTAGTTTACTTCAATGTTCTGTTAGAAATTCCAACAAAAAAAGGAAAAAAGAGACTAAAAGAGAATAAAAGAAAAAAAATCTCTTGGTCATTGCACTAGAGAAAAACATAGCTTACACTTAGCTGGGTTTTATCTTAGAATTACTGAAGAATTGAAGAGGGATTATATCCTCACTCTTTTCTGCTGCTGTTTCTGAGTACAGCTGACTTCACAGATCAGATGTAGGGCATCGTAAAACCTTGTCACAATATGAGCTGCAATTTACTTTGTATTTGCTCTTGGGAGCTTTGAAGAAAGGTCAGCACAAGTTTTGTTACCACTCCCATTTGTATTTTCCCACACTTTGCTTTTTCCCACACTTGAATGAATCTATATAGTACTTGTTTATGACCATTGTGGTGTTTTCTATTTAAGATATGACACGTGTTTTTGAACCCAAATATGTAAATTTATAACTGGAGTTCTATGATATACTGTCATTAATTCTGTCCTATTTCTGTCAGTAAAATGAGGAGTCTCTTTTCTTGTTTTCAAGTCAGACATGCTTTTCCTTATACTTGCAATTGGTTGTCCACTGAAGAATTTCTAGTTTTTTCTTTCTTTTCCAAATAGTGTTTTTATTTTAGAATGCAGTCTGAACATGCACATATTGTTCAGCACTACTGTCTTGTGCCCAAGAATTAAAAATGTAGGTGGGCACTGCCTGTGCACTATGAATTCTAGACTGCACCCCAGTTACCTCCTCCTAGCTTATTATTTGTTCTGACCTTTGTCTCTGGCTGAAAGATGTGAAGACTACTAACAAAACCTTATTATTTTGGCAAGGTTTACGATCTCTAAGAACAAGACACAGAAACAAAAAGCAAAATTAGATATTTCCATTTTTTTTAACACTTGTTTGAAACATTAGGTAGAGACTTTGGATCTTTCACTTTACTAAGAAAGAAATTCCTAGTTCTTTGTTATATGTGATAGTTCCAAATGTATACAGGTTTTAAAAACAGCTGGTAACAGAGAAGATTCTTGTAGGTCGCAGTCTTCCCATCATAAACTATTTGCACTGTTCTTCAGCTGTTCAAATAAACATACCGCTGCTTCTTGTCTTCCTGCTGAGAAATTAGTGCATAATCCCAAAGAAACAGGTGTCATACTGCACTACCAAGCAGAGTAGAGTTTTGTTTGGAAGTCCTTTCTACTGATGCTGTTAGTTTTGCTTATTGTCTTTAATATTAAAGATACCAGGTTTTAAAGAATTTACAAGGGTGAAAGTTAACAGGGAAACTTAGTATGTTTGTGTATCTTTTAAGACAAATGTGTATTTGACTGATATAAATATTTCTCTGTTGACCCTGCTTTGAGCAGGAGGTTGGCCTACACAACAACTCTAAGTTCCTTCCAGCCTGAATGACTTTATTATGCTATGCTGGTGACAGTTACTCTATGAGTAATCCATTTATCCTAGACAGGTAAGCCAATAAAAGACCAGATGGGCCCATCAGCTCTTGCTCCTATTCCGTAGTTATTGTTTTCATGCTGCATTTTGGTGGTCTGCGTACAGGCTCTTGTGTTGTGGAATCCTATTAATCTCGGGTGAAATTTGTCTACAATCTGAGCAATGAACTAAGTAGAGTGATACTGGCACACTGAAGTGTTCAGCTCTGGAATACCAAAATCTAATGAATTTGCATTGACACCAAAGCCATGTTATTCTGTGATCTTGAGTATCTTGTAGTAAGAACAACTTAAACTAATCTGGAATATAATATGGAGAGCACATGTAATATGAATCTCACAGCCTGTACAGTGTATTTCAGAAAGCCTGTTGAAAAAATGCACAGGGAAAGGCTTAGTTTTCTGAGAAGTGCAGAGCTAGCAGCTAACTCAATTTATAGCTGAACTCATTGTTGATCCCTTGTCAATAATGGGTCTTTTCTCATAGACAAGACATCAGGCAAAACAAAGCAAGTTTTATTGTATCCTGTTCTGTTAAATAATCTTCTTTCCTCATTTTCAGCACAGCTGAGATGCCATTACAATAGCTATAATACTTTTTCCTAAGTAAAAAAACATTCAGAAGGAACATTGAAAATAATCTCTGTCATATATTAGAGTTCTAACATGAACAAAGAAAAAGCAGCAAACAACGCTTGTTATTGTTAGCATAAAGCTTTTTATATTATGATGATGATGATAACATCAAAAAGTAATGAAAAAACAGTTTCATTTTATCTGTGAAAAATGTTATAGAAATTGGACACTTTGCAAAAAAAGTTTGGGGAGGAGAAATCAATCAAACCTTCTCTGTCAAAAAATCAGTATTAACTGTAATAAAATTTAATATTTTCTGAAGAACAGCGCTTGACAAAAATTTTCAGACCAGCTTTAGTTTCTATAGTTTTATTTGATAATACCTTTATTATTGCAAAATGATCCTCTAGGTAAAGAACAGGACATTCAAGAGCAATTAGTCTGCTGGCATTTATTAGCTGTGGGAAAGTCACCTTTTTGCAATTATATTTTGCAAATGTATTTCCAGTAGCATAAAGGTCGTAAGCACTGTGGTTTCTATAATTAAGTGTGCCTTCATTTGCTCTTTTTTTGAATTAGCTGTATTTTTCTATTATAAGGGTGTTATTTTCAGTATTCTGTTCCCATGGGAAGTTTTATTTATCAGCTTCATCAGATGCCTTGTTATGAAAATGTATACCCAACGCTTTGCTAGCTTAGATGATTATTTTGTATCAAATATCACCATCTGTTCTTATTTGACAAAAATACAGATGATCAGGCTAGAGGTGCCTTAACATCAGTGTGAGTTTAAAGTTCAGATGTTAGATACACTGGCGTAAGCCGTATCTTCCTTCCTACCATAGAATTTGAGTGAGAAAAGGATTAGAGGTGCTGCTTCTGTAGTTTGTTCCTGTTTCATTGCAAAGGCACACCCTCAGAATGTGGGAAGCAAATGTCTTTCTCCTAAATGCAGACTTGAGTGCTGTGATTACCTCTGTTTGATTGGTGGAGCAGTTTGCTTTCTGTAAACATTTGCTATATGGACACTATGGGGCATAGTGAGAATGGAGTTAAAACCTGGGAGAGGAGCCTCTGGTGCTGCTGAAATTCACTTTTAGTTAGCAGCTTAGCTTTGTATGGTGCCATAAATCAGGTAGCCATAAAAAGAAAAATCATTACACAGTTCTGAAGGAAGTGGAATATGATAAACTCCTGTTTACAGCCGAAGTGACTTCCTTTCAAGCCCTCCTCCTTCTTTAGAAAACAGACAAATCACCCTAAGCTATCTGATGAATTAATGTCTATTGAATATATTCAATACATATTTATTCCTATCGTGATGGAGCATAGACACCTTAACTGGGGACTGTGGGACTCATTGTGCTGGGCATTGTACAAATGCATATTGAAAAGGCTGAGCTGTCTCTAAAGTCTCTACATTTTAATTGCCTGACAGAAAGGAAAGGGCTTTCTCCTTCCTGTCTACTCTTCTGACTGTAGGATATTTGATGCGAGTCTGTAGTTCTGGCTAAGGAAGCTACTGAAAGATGCTTTTCTTGATGGAGAACCCCACCATTACAATATGTCTACTCAGTCTGTGAATGGATTTTCAGTCAGAGCAAAGCTGCTACAACTTGTATGTAATTGCTCTGCTTCATTAAAATTCTGCAGCTCAACACAGCTTTTAAATCAAGGCCTGAAGCACTATGCTGAAGGAGGGTTGTAATCTGCAGTTTGACTGTCTTCTGTCATTCATTGTAAGCTAAATTGATTTAGTGTGTTCATCAACAAGGTACAGCTTAACTGATAGCTGTCAATGGTATTTCATGCTATTATTGTAGTGTTTAGGAACTTGGTTCTTGGGCCCTGCATCCATTGTGCCACACAGGGGAGCGTACACTACAAGTGATTTGCCCTGCCTGAGTAAGTTTGTAATATACATGTAAGAGAAAAGACAGATGAGTAATTACATGGTTAAGATGACAGATGAAAAAATCCTGTAGAAGTACATATATAACCCAGGAATGCCTTTTATCCCATTTTCCTGGGAACAAAAAACAGAAAACTGTTAAGCTTCAGCATTTTGGTGGAACAAATAACTTACTTTAAAATCCAATCACTAAACCAGTTTCTCATGACCAGCCAATGATAAGCTAGATGGCTTCATGCGATTTCTTACCAGTGTCCTCTGTGTAACTATGGTATAAGGGAAAATGAAAGTATCGGTGGAGTTTTTACTGAGTTGCTGCTTCGTCTTCTAATCTTGAAGTCAGACTTCTGCCTAATACTATGAAAGTATGTGAGAAGTGTTCAAGGTTTTAAGCTATATACTGTCCACAGAGAATACAGCTTTTCAGTCCACACGAACTGCTATGCCTGCCTCTGAATATTATGCGATTCTGACTAATAGAAGCATGTCAATTTTTCCTTTATTAATGTGCCCGGTGTTAGATGTGATCATAAAATACACATCTTCATTTGTAGCTTGGATTTTAGAAATCCCCATAGATCAATTGAGGAAGTGTAAAGAGACCAACCCGAAATGTCCTGGGAGAATTTCCAAGAAAAGCAAAGCAACAAGAAATAGGAATCCAAATAACATCTTTAATTTTCTCTGCCCTTAGAACACAACTACTGTTTCAACTTTCTCACAAAATCACACTTACCATTTTGATATTTTGCAGCTACTGTAGGCTGAGAAATATTTACGGCTGTAGTTAGTGACTCTCCCTGTTCATGTATCTTCAGCCCCTGTCCCCCAGCTCTTGAGCTTACCTAGAGAACAGGCCTGACAACTGAGAAGGGAAATACATGCAACCAGCTGTAGTCTCCACTCTCCTTACTTTCTTTCTCAATTCTAAAGAATACTATGATCTCTGCAGACTGGACCAGATAGGGCTTGGTGGTTTTCTCACTGTTGCTACTGTGTTTGGTCTTGCCTGTTCATGGCCTTCTTTGTCTTCAAACCAGTTCATGATGCTAGCCCTGCTTAGGAAAGACACCGTTCCAAAACTTAAAGTCACAAGAGGTAATCTAAACTATAAAGGTTTCTCAAGGGATTGGGTAGAAAGCTTGCTTATAAATTTGGGGAATGGGTTCCTTAATTCTTATCTATTATTTAGAACAAGTCTACAGTTATGAGACTTCTGAGTCATCAAAGTATACTTTCACAAATCATGGTATCTTGAGATAACCATAATAATAAAATTGTTAGGTCCTATAGCTGTTTTACCTATTTAGGTAGGCTTAATTTGTTTTTACTGGTGGAAAGGTGGGTCTGTGGTGGAATTTTGCTGTGGCACTGTTACGATTCTGAGGTCCTAGTGAGATTTTTTTTTTCCTGATTGCTCAAGACATAAAAAAATTAGAATTCAAGATCTGACATCATATGGAAAAAACTTCTTTGTTATGAGGGTGCCAGAGTCTGGTCTAGGCTACACAAAGGGGTTGTGAAGTCTTCTTCTCTGGAGAGATTCCAAACCCACCTGGACAGTATGATCTGGGTGACTCTGCTGGAGCAGGGGGGTTGGACGAGATGATCTCCAGAGGTCCCTTCCAATCCCTACCATTCCTGTGATCAAAGCTTACCAGCATAAGCAAAACTTCTTAATGCTGCACCTGTTAAAATAAGACATTCTCTTACATTTAGCAGAACTAGTCATGTTATTTGGTGAGCACTTAAGTGATCTGCTGATGACTAGCCAATGTATTCTAGAATCTTACCTAATGCATCTTTATTATAATGCTGTTGCAGGCGAATATAAGTGGATAGGGAATAGGGAATTACAGATTGCTGTAATGAGTATTTAGAAGATCATCCTTACTAAAATAATTCATCAACACAGTTCTTGATAATGATTAATTCTTACACTTGATTAATCACAGAAAACTGTTGCTTTATAACACTTAGATTAGCAATGAGCATACTATATTACAGAACTGATGCTGTGTGGTTAGGACTGATGATTAAATCCTTGATGGTTCCTAGTCCCTGAGATCTAGGTGATCACTTCCTCCTCTGATTTTCCTGAATGTGAGTGATGTTCTTATGCTATTGCCCACTCTCTCCTGCACTGCTTGTCTTCTTTATGGCTTTGCTGGTCATCCTTCTTCTGTGGTAAGGAGGTTGTTCTGTTTATCTTGTCTGACAATTTTGGTTACTTGAATGCCTACTACATGTACTCGCTCACCTGTCCTTGCCTGTTTGGTGATCACATTGATCACACATTTGTATAAAATCACAGTATTAGAAAATGCTTTGATACTGTTGTTAGTTACATTAATTTAGTATACTGATATATGGGTCCAAGGCAGCTGAGTACTAATTAGTACAGTTACAATTTATGGGTGTTAAAAGGCCTCTATTTTGCCTACAATACAAACTAAAACAAAGATCAATAACGGTTTCTCTTAAGATAGAAAATTTGCTGTAAATTTTAAGTAAATTACATAATAGATGAGAGCCATATGAATACATTATTATTAGATTCAGCTCAATGTCTCTCCTGGAAACATGCAATGAGGAATATTATGGAATAAATTTTTTAGGTTTGTCCCCTCATTAGTATTGTTCACTTTTCTCTAAGACTGTGATGTGTAGCATAATATATGATGCAAAACTGGAATCTGGGATACAATCATCAGAGACGCTTCAGGGGTTCTTTTCAGACAAAACATTAATGTAACCAAGCTCTGCAATCATTTAGATGAAGGTGTTTGTATCTCACACAGTAAAAGGCAAATCTAGATGTTGCTCCCATCCAGTCAGGGCACCCTTCCTTCCCCTCCTTCCTTCCCCTCCTTCCTTCCCCTCCTTCCTT